>BDRX01000096.1:65749-95755 GCA_003203535.1 Raphidocelis subcapitata | reverse complement strand
AGCAGCAGCAGCAGCAGCAGCAGCAGCAGCAGCAGCAGCAGCAGCAGCAGCAGCAGCAGCAGCAGCAGCAGCAGCAGCAGCAGCAGCAGCAGCAGCAGCAGCAGCAGCAGCAGCGGCAGGAGCAGGGCGCCGCCGTGGACGAGTTGGATGCGCTGTACGACGGCGACGACTCGCGCCAGCTGGCGGGCGACATTCTGGTCGCAAGCCGCCGCGCCACCGCCGACGACGGCTGGGTCGGCGGCGACGACAGCGGCAGCGGCGGCGAGTGGGAGGAGGGCGACGACGACGGCCTCGTGGTGGTGGGGCTGGAGGAGGGGGACGAGGACGTGAATATGGAGGTGGAGGGCGCCGAAGCCAACGGCTTTGCCGCGGCGGCGGTGGTGATCGCGGCGCCGGCGGCGCCCATGCCCGGCGGTGCGCCGCTCTACCCCGAGCTGCGCGCCCGCGTGGCAGCTGCAGCCGCAGAGGCGGCCGCGGCCGCGGCGCCCTCTTCCCAGGGCTCCGGCCAGGCCAAGCAGCAGCAGCAGCAGCAGCAGCAGCAGCAGCAGCAGCAGCAGGGGCAGCAGCGGGAGCAGCAGCAGGAGCAGCAGCGAGAGCAGCGGGAGGGTGGGACTGCGCCCGACGGCGCCGCGTTCAGCGCGCTCCACCACGAAGTCGCCGCCTTTGCGCGCCGCGCCGCGCCCAGCGCCTCCGAGCTGGCGCTGCTGTCCGCCGCGCTGGCAGAGCTCAACGCGGCGGCGCGTGCACTGTGGCCCTCGGCGCGCGTGCTGCTGTTTGGCAGCCAGGCGGGCGGGCTGTCGCTTCCGGGGTCAGATCTGGACCTGGTCGTGATCTGCCCCGGCGGCCCCACCGCGCGCCCCGCCGACGGCTTCACGCCGCGCGAGAAGCGCGACGTGATGGCGCGGCTGCAGGCCCTGCGGCGGGAGCTGAACAAGCGGAAGCTGCTGCACAGGGGGGAGCCGGTCAACCTGATCATGGCGCGGGTGGGTGGCGGGGCGGCACATGCTGCTTTGGCGGCCGGGGCTGGGGTTGGGGCTGGGGGCGGGGGCGAGTTTGCCCACTGTTTTGTGCGGCTCGGGCTTTGGCTACCGAAAAGCTTGCCGCATCGGTGCACACCCGCCACTGCCTGAAACACCCTAATCTGCGTGAAACACCCCCAACCCGCGCTCCCCCCCAGATCCCCATCATCAAGGCCACCCTCGAGGTGCGCGTCAACGGCCGCCCCGTGCGCGTCCACGCCGACATCAGCTACGGCGCGCTCAACGGCGCAGCGGCGGTGGAGTACACCGTGCGGCAGGTGGGCGCGGGGGCGGGGCCGCCCCGCGGGGCGCATCCGCACACGCGCGCGCGCGCGCACCGCTCCAGCCCTTTCACGGGAGTCAATCCTGGCAGACCGCGCCGCCTCACACCCAACCGCCCTCCCCCCTGGCTCGCTCGCGCGCACCCCCTCCCCCCCAGGTAAACGCGCTGCCGCAGCTGCGCCCCCTGGTGCTGGCCGCCAAGGCGCTGCTCAAGGAGGCGGGCCTCAACGAGGTCTTCACGGGCGGCCTGTCCTCCTACTCACTGCTTAACATGGCGCTGGCGCACCTGCAGGCGGAGGGGCTGGCGCCCGACACGCGGCCGGCGCGCGTCAACGAGGGCGCGCTGCTGGGGCAGGAAGCGCAGGCGGCGTTCCTGGCTGGCCTGGCGCACAAGGTGCGCGTGCGCGCTGGCCCCCCCTTCGCCGACGCGGCTTGCGCGTCGGCCGGCTGCGCCCCCTCCTTGGCCTGAGCCGCGGTGTCTGCCCCCCGCGTGCCAGCGGCACCCTTTCATCTCTGCCCGCAGTCGTGCCCACGCCTGCCACTTGATAAAGGACACTTGCCTCTCTACTGTGCAGCAGAACCCAACCTCAACCCCATCCCCTCCCCGCGCTCCAAACCCCGCCCAGCCCACGGGCACCCTGGACCTTGGCGTGCTGCTGGCGGGCTTCCTCAGGCGCTTCGGGTCGCTGCTGCGGCCGCAGGCGGAGGCGGTCAGCGTCGCGGGCGGCGGCATCGTGCCAAAGCATGTGCGGGGGAGGGGGGCGTGGGGACGGCCGCGGCGGCGGTGGGAGCGGCGGTGCGCCAGAAGCCGCCGCTGCACTCCCAAGGCAACAAGCGCACAATCGGCGGCACTGCAGCTCCTCCAATGCAGCTGGGAACCTCTTGCAGGCCTTGGAGTGACTGCTGTAACCCCGCAACCCCTCCTCCACCCCACCCCCCCAGGTGTCGTGGATCAAGCTGCGCCAGCCCCACCTCATCGCCGTCGAGGACCCCCAGCAGCGCGGCCGAGACATCGCCTCGGCCTCCACGCGCGCGGACCTGGTGCAGGCCTCGTTCGCGTGGGCTGCCGACGTTTTGGAGGGAGCGCTGCTCGCGCCCGACGCGGCGGCGGCCGCGGCGATCTCCCAGGCCGTTGGCGCCGGCGGCGGCGGCGGCGGCGAGGCGGCGGCGTGGGCCGCGATCCAGGCTGACGGCGCGAGCCGCAGCGGCGGGGCGGCGCCCGCCGCGGCGGACGGCGCCGCCGAGCTGGTCCGGGCCTTTCCGCTGCTGAGCAACGCGCTGACGATGCTGGCGGCCGTCGGGCGTGGCGCAGCTGCGGACGCAAAGCGGCGAGACCTCGCGCAGATGGCGGCGGCCGCGGCCGCGGCGCAGCGCGAGGCCCAGCAGGGCCCGGACGCGGGCGGCGGCCGGGGTCGGGGCCGCGGCCGCGGGCGGGGCGTCCCCGTTGGCGGCCGCGGGCCGGGGAGGAAGCTCGCCGGCATCGCGGGGCTCACCGCGCCGCCGGGCGGCGGCCAAAAGCCCTTTGGCAAGGGCAAGCAGCAGCAGCAGCAGCAGCACCACCAGCAGCAGCAGCAGCAGCAGCAGCAGCACCAGCAGGGCCGGCAGCAGCAGCAGCAGCAGGGCCAGCAGCAGCAGGGCCAGCAGTCCAAGAAGCAGAAGCAGCCCCACCCGGCGAGCCTGGCCAACGCCAAGGCAGTGGCGCAGCGAATGGAGCAGGCCGCCGCCCCCAACGCGCGCGACGCCGCGCTCGCGGCCGCGCTGCAGTCGGTCGGCGACGCGGCCCGCGCCGGCGCCGCGGCGGCGGGCGCGTCGCCGGACGCGGCGGCCGAGGCGGCGCGGCGCGCCAAGGCGGCGTTTGCGGGGAGCCTCGCGCGCCTGAACAAGGAGGGGGGCGGCCCGGGCAAGAAGAAGAAAAACAAAAAGGCCAAGAAGGCCAAGGGGAGCGGCAGTGGCGGCAGCGGCAGCGGCAGCGGCGGCGGCGGCGGCGGCGGCGGTGGCGGCAGCGGCGGCAGCGGCGGGGCCAGGCGCAACAGCAGCGGTGGCGGCGCCAGCGGCGGCAAGGCTGGCAGCCAGGGCAGCGTCGCCAAGGGCAAGAAGGGCCAGGCCAAGCAGCAGGGCAAGGCGGGGCAGAAGGCATCGCCCGGCCAGGGCAAGAAGCAGAAGGGCGGCGGCCGCGGGTGGCACACGGGCGACGGCTGAGCGGCGGGCGGCTGAGCGGCGGGCGGCTGAGCGGCGGGCGGGGGCGCGCCTGGGCGCGGGACGGCGGACCGAGCGTGGACGGGGCTGCACCCGTTTAGGGGAAATTCCTCTCCCCACCGCTGGATGATGCGGCCGCGGATCGCGGTGGAGTAAGACCCTGCGCCGCCCAACGGTCGCGTTCAGCACCGCAGGAGGGGGGCCGCAGGCGGCAGGCAGGGGGAGGGGCGGTTTGACTCAATTGACTGCGGATGCGCTGCGGCCGCATAGCCTGCTGCGGCCTGTAGGGGGTGGCATGCAGTGCCAGGCCATTCTTCCGTTCCACAGCTGCGCGACGCCGGCGGGCCGGTTGCACCCTGGCGGAGGCGGCCTGCGCACCAGTTGGCGTGTGGCCTTCGCATTTGCCGGTCCCGCAGCGATGGATGTAGACATCGGCCCGCCCATCGCCCTGCAGGCTTCAATCCCGCAATCCCCGCCATAATCGCTGTTGAAGAGCCCGCGCAATGTCCTGATCACCGGAACGAGCGAGGTGGGCGCTGGATCCGTCCAATTACAGCAATTACGATTCCGAGATTACAATTGGGGCGTCGCCGGGCCGGCGGGGCCCGGGAAGCGCACGGACTTGCAAGGCTGGGCGCGCCCCCCGCCCACGGACGGCCCATTGCCCAGGTCGGGGTCCCGTTGGCATATAACGGTCCAATAAAAGCCACAGCCGGAGCTGGGGGCTCGGTGCGCCGGCATCACCGCCGCCGAGCGGCTGGCGCGCCAAGCGGCACGGCCGGCGCGACGACCAAGCAAACGCGCCGTGGCCGTTCGCACTGCACCACCCCCAGGACGACGGCGGCGCCGAGCCGCATGGGCGAGCCGCGAGCGCGGCTGCCCGGCCTGGCGATGCCGGGCGTTTCCGCGCGCGGCGGGCCCCGCCCTGCAGCTTCGGACGACGACGGGGAGGAGCCCTCGCCCCGCGGCCTGCACCAGCCCGTGGCGCCCCGTCACAGCACGGTCCGCAAGAGCATCAGCAACTGCGACACGCGGCCGTCAGAGGGTGCGGGCGGCACGCGCGCCGAGTGGAGGCGGGGCCGCAGGGCAGCAGGGCTCGCTGCTGCCCGCTCGTGCGAAGCGCATGCCAGCCCCCCCAGCACCGGGCGTGCGCCGTTGAATGCCGCGCCCCTGCACCCCGCCCCCAACGCCGCCCCGCAGAGGCCGCCGCGGCCGCCGCGCAGCGGCTCGGCCCGTCCTCCCCGCCGCCCTCCCCCCGGTCCGCGTGCAGCACCCCCGGCGCCGCTCCGAGCGGCGGCAGCCTGCTGCACTCGCTGCTGTTCGCCCGCCACGCCTGCCAGCTCGCAGAGGAGGCGGCGGCGCTGTCGGCGGTCGGCCACTTCGGCGCGCCCCCCGCCGGCGGGCCCCAGCCCTGCCAGCAATGCGACGAGCCGCGCCGCAGTGCCGACGGCGACGCGGGCGAGCGCCCGCCGCCCCACCCGGTCCCCGCGGGGCTGCACGCGCGCGCGCTGAGGGCGCGGGACATCCGGCGTTCGAGCTCAGACTGCGCCGCGCGCATCGCGCGCGCCGCGGCCGTGCGCGCGCGCGGCGCCGGCCCCGCGCCGCCGTCGGCGCGCGCGCCGCCGGCGCGGCGGTTCTCCATTTCGCGCGCCAAGGCGGTGCTGGCAGAGTGCGCCAACGCGGGCGGCGGCGACAGGGGCGGGCTGGTGGATGGGGAGGCGAGCGTGCTGTCTGCGCTGATGGCGCGCATACGCGCCGACGGCGCGCCCCCCGGCGACGGCGACGACGACTGGACCTCCGGCGGCGGCGGCAGCGGCGGGCCCTCGCGCCGCGCGTCGCTCGACGTGTGGCCGGCCAACAGCCGCGGCGACGGCCCGCGGCGGCCGTCGTGGGAGGGCCCGCCGCCGGCGCCGCGGCCGCTCACGCCGCCGCTGGCCGCGCCGGCGGGCTCCGGCGACGCCAACCCGCTCAGCTCACAGGACGCGCAGGGGGCCGGCGCCCTGCGCGCGCCGCGCTGCCCCTGCCCCTTCCCGCCGGCGCCGCCGCGCGGCGCGGGCGCCGCCGGCGCGGACGCGCGCGCGCTGGCGCTGGCAGAGGAGCAGGCAGAACTGGAGGCGGCAGAGGCGGAGGACGATCTGGCGGCGGCAAAGCGGGAGGCGGCGCAGCGGCTGCTGGACTCCCTCGAAACGGTGGCGCACCTTTCGGTGGATGAGTCGTCGCGCCTGGTGCTGCTCAGCCTGGGCGCGCTGCCGCTGCTCGCGTCCAAGTTTGCGGCGGCCGCGGCGGCAGCGGCGGCCGCGCCGGCCGCGCCGCCGCGGCCGCAGGCGCAGCCGCCGTGGTGGCAGGCCGCCGGCGCGGCCGCAACCGCGCGCGGCACGGCGGACGAGGCGGCGCGCAGCACTCCCGCCATCGCGGCGGCGGCGCTGCGGGGCATCGTCGGCCTGGCGCGCTCGGACGGCGCGAAGCGCGAGTTTTGGGGAGGCCCCGGCGGCGCCGCTTTGCTCGACCTCCTCTCGCGCGCCGCGGTCGGTGCCGAGCTCGTCGCATCCGCCTTTGCCGCCGCCGAGGGCCTCGCCTGGAGCGCAGGCTCCGACGCGGCTGGCGGCGGCGGCGGCGGCAGCGGCGGCGGCGGCGGCGGCGGTGCCGCCTGCAACATCGGGGCCCTGCCCTGCGGGCCCCAACAGTACCTCGCCAGTGCCATTTACGGCGGCGCGCCGGCCAGCCCGCAGGCCGGCGGCGGTGGCCCGCCGCGGCTGCTGGAGCCGCGGCTGGTGGCGGCGCTCGCCCGCGGCCGCGCGCTGCACCCGCGCGCGGACGAGGCGGCCGCGCTGCCCGCGCTGCAGCTGCTCGCGCTGGCGCAGCGGCGACGGCTGCGCTCAGAGGGCGCGCGCGGGGGCGGGGGTCGCGCCGGGCCCGCGCCGGCGGCGGCGGCGGGAGATGGGGCGGCTCTGCTGACGGCGTGGCGGCAGGCGGCGTTTGCTCTCGTGCCGCTGCTGTCTGCCGCGGCGCAGCGCGCGGTGGAGGAAGAGGCGCAGCGCGGCATCGCGGCGCGCGGCGGGCCGGCGCCGCGCCGCGGCGGCGGCGGCGGCGGCGGCGGCGGCGGCGGCGGCGGCGGCGGCGGCGGCGGCGGCGGCGGCTTGGGCCGGGCGCCGCGGTCAGAGCGGCAGGCGGGCTCGACGACGGCGGTCGCGCTGGAGCTGGCGGGCGCGATGGCGGAGAGCCCAGAGCTGGCAGAGGCGCTGGCCGCCGCGGGGGCGCTGCCGCCGCTGGTGGCGCTGCTGTTGCAGGGCGGCTTTGGCGGCGCCGGGGACGGCCCGGCGGCGCAGCTCGTGGCGACGCTGTCCGCGCTGGCGCGGCGCGGCGGGTTTGTCGCCCTGCGCGCGCTGCGCGACGAGGGCGTGCTGGCGGCGCTGCTGGCCGCGCTGGGAGCCGCCGGCGGCCGCGGCGGCCTCGCGACGACGGCCCCGCTGCTCGCGCTGCTGACGCACGCCGCCGCCTCCGACGCCGACGGCGCCGCGGCGCGCGCCGCCGCCGCCGAGGCGCTCCGCGCGCGCGGCGGCGTCGCGGCGGCGGCGCGCGCGGCAGCCGGGGCGCGGCATGGGGAGGTCGCCCGGTGGGCGGAGCAGCTGCTTGCTGCGCTGGCCTGCGACCGCGCCGGCCGCCGCGGCGGCGGCGCCGAGCCGGCCGCCGTTGGCGGGCAGCAGCTGCGCTCGAGCGCGGAGAGCGCTCTGGCCGGCCGCCCCCTCGCGCGGTGACCCACCGCCGCGCCGCCGCTGCCCTCCTGCATAGCCCCTGCGCGGGGGGTGCGCGGCATCACTGCTGCTTCCGCCCGCCCGCCCGCACGCCCGCACGCCCGCACGCACCCACCCCGTCGTTAGCTGCGGCCGCCGGCCACCTGCTTTGGCTGCGCAGCGCCGCGCCATCCGTCCCCGCAGGGAGTGCTGTTGCCGTTTGTGAGACAGTGAGAGATTTGATCCGCGGGGCGCCAGCCTCCCCCACAAACACACGAGCCACACGGGCTCCGCACAGCAGTCCAGGGCGGCCCCAGTCCAGCGCCGCGCCCGCTCCGCCGGCGCCGCCCTCTCTGTGTGCCCCCACCATTGAACTGCAATCCCGAACATGCGCTGTGCACGTTTTTGAGGCCCGAGGCGCCGCGCCGCGGTTTGGCGCGCGCGCGCGCTCGGGCTGCGCCGCGGTGCAGTGCCACCGCCAGCACAGCACAGCCCCGCCGCCGCTGCCGCGGCCTCCCTCCACGATCCCAAACCCCAAACGCGCATCCCCCAGACGATCCAGAGTATCCGAGACAGGCCGCCAACGGCCCCTTTGGACGGAATTCGCCCCGGCCTGCCGCGCCCCTCAATCCCTCAATTCAGCAATTGGTTTTTGCCCAGCGCAGACCGGGCCGCTGGCGCGCGCGGCGAACCCCAGATACCGCCGGCCGCGCCGCGCCACGGAGGGGCCGCCGCCGCCCAGCGCCGGCGCGCCCAGTTTTGTTTTGAGGGGGGCTGCCCACCCCGAAACCCTGTAAGTAAGGAGAGACCCGAGGCGCAGGCCGGCGAGCGTTGTGTTTACTCGCGCCAGCGCGCGGCGGCGGCTGAGGCGCTCGGCGCAGCAGCGAGGGCGCCGCGCGGGCAGCGGATGTGCGGGCTCGGGAGCCTCGGCTCGCAACGTTTGGGGCAGCAACAAGAAAGAGCGAGAGCACGGTGCCGCCGGGCCGCAAGCGCGGCGCGCCGTGCAGCGACGGGCAGCGGGGGCGCCGCGTGCGCGGGGCGGGCGTTGCATCGCGTGCGCGCGTCCCTTGCGGGGCGCGGAGTGCTTCGTCCGATGGCGCTCGGGGCCTCGCGGCCCCGGCAGTGTGGGCGCCCCCCCGCGTCGAGGCGTCGAGGCGCGCGCCAAAGCGCGGCCCCAGCGCTCCCCGCGCCCGCAGCCCGGCGGCGAGCCGCGCCCGTAGCGGGCGCGCCCGCAGCGGGCGAGTCCAGCTCTCTGTTTGCATGCATCATGCGATTGCCGTGCAAATTATAAATGCCAGGTGGCGCTTTTGGGTCCCGAGGGGGGCTCATGGCGGGCGGTCCGGTCCGCCGTGCCCAATGTCGGCGGAATGGGGGCCGGCCGGGGCGCGCCCTCAGGTGTGCGCGCCCCCGCCGTTGGCCATGCGCGCGTGCAGAGGGGGAGGGGGTTCGGGGGGCGGCGCAGTGCAGTGCACTACACAGTCACTAGGAGAGAGGGGGAGGGTGGTTGGAGCTAGTCCTGGTGTACATAGCACACACACGGGGGGGGGTAAGGGGGGAACAGCAGGCCATCACAAAAAAGGGGCAACCCAGGGCTGCGCGCCGCAACAGCTGCTGCGGCGCCGCTCCTGCTTCGGCTCGTTGGGTGCGCGCCCCCTCGCCCCCGCCTGCCGTTGGGGGGCCTCTCGTCGCCGGAAGGAGGGGGTTGCGGCCGCTCCGTGTCCGGGAGGGCGCGGCGGGCGCTCAAACGGCCTTGGGCTTGAGGTGGTCGTCGATCTGCTTGATCACCTGGTTGGGGTGGTTGGTTGTTGGATGGGGTGTTGGGGTTAGTGAGTGGGTTTCTTGGTTGGCCGGGCGGGCGATCGTTTAGGGCAAGTGGCTGCCTCGTCGCCGCGCGCTGCTTGCGGCGCCGCCGCCGGCTCTTGTTGGGCAAAAGGCCCGCAGCCCAGCCCCCAGCCCCCAGCGCGCGCCACCGTCCCCCCCTTACCTTGGACTTGGAGAGGTTGGTGAGCACGGGGTCTGCCACGGGCGCCACCAGCGGGTAGCCGCGGCGGTAGAGGGTGGTGTCCTTGGCCTTGGAGGGCAGGGTGGCGGCGGTGTCGTAGATCTTCTTGTACAGGGGCTGCATCTGGGGGGTGCACAGAGGGGGGGGGGGCGGGGCGGGGCAAAAGGGGGGGGGGGTTCAGCGCGGGGCGGCTGCGTCTGCTCCAGGCAAGGCGGACGCGCACACAGCCAGACGCGCACGCACACGCCGGGCCTGCGGCGGGCGCGTTTGCGCGCCGCAGGCGCGGGATACAGGCCTCCAGAGGCGGTGGGGGGTCAACGCCCGCCCCCCGCCGCGTGCGCGGGCCGACACTCACCACGAGCATGTCGTGCGCCTGGGTGTAGGTGGTCTGCCCCGCGGTGATGAGGGGGTCGGCCATCACCAGCACGCGGCTGACCGGCGGCTTGGAGGCGACGGTGTCGTACACCGCGGAAGCGGCGGCGAGGGCCTTGTCCGGGTCCGCGGCGGCGACGAGCGCGTCGATGGCGGCCTGCGCCCACCGCCCCGCGGCGGCAACGTAGCGCGCCGGGTCGAGCGCGGCGCGCGCGGCGTTGACGGCGCCCTCGACTGCGCCGTACGCGGCGTCCTTGGCGGTGGCGTAGGAGCCGAGGTGCTTGGAGTGGAAGGACTCGGCGCGGAGCAGCACGGCGTCGACCTGGGGAGGGGGGCGGTTTTTGGGGGGGGCAAGGGTGGGGGGTGGTTGGTGGGCATGGGCCGGGGGCGGTTGGTGCGCGGCGCCGCGGCTGCGCGCCGTGCGCCGGACGCCCGGCGCGTGGGCTGCATGCGGCAGCGGGCAGCGGGCCGCGGGCCGCACCTTGCCGTCGACGGCGGCCAGCAGGTCCTCGGCCTTGTCCTGCGCCAGCGCCGCGATGGGCGCGGCCGCGACGGCGGCGACGTCCTCCACCTGGCACACGTAGCCGTCCACCGCCGCGGGCACGAAGGCGCGCAGCTTCCGGTAGACGCCCTCGCCCACGGTCAGCGCCGAGCCGGCGTAGTCCCTAAGCGGTTGCGGGGGCGGGCGGCGTGCGTCGCGATGTGGGCGGGGTTGGGGCGCCAGCAGGCGGCGCGCCGGCAGGGCGCTCCCCGCACGATCCGCGCCGTCTGCGCTCGTGGGCGCCCGCGCGCGCCTTGATCAGCCTATCGACGGGCCTGGAGCCTTTATACGGCGGTGGTCGGGCCGCGCGGGCCGCTGAAGTGCGCGCGCTCGAAGGGGGGCTGTCGGCCCGCCCTCGCTTCAAACGCGCGATCCAGCGGGGCGCGGGCCCCCCAGCGCCCCCAACGGCGATAAATCGTCCCCACCTCACGAATCCCAGCCTCTTGAGGTCCATGGCTCCAGGAGGGGTCCCGCCAAACTGCGAGTGTTGTTTGGCCCGCCCGGCTGGGTGTGCGCTGCGTGTGATCGCAGGAGGAGGAGGAAGCGTGACAAGTGACCTCACTTGACCGAGGTTTCGCGGTCAAACGGGGAGCACGCAGCCGCGGGGGTGAGACGCCGAGTGAGGCTTGAAAATCTCAAAGTCTTCCAATCCGCGCGCTCATTTCAGGCGCGTTGCCGCATGAAAATCGCGTGTGAAACCGGGCGAGAGAACAGCAACGCCACCCTGCCGCCGCCGCCACCGCCGGTGCTGTCGCCGCCGCCGCCGCCGCTGCCCGCCGCCGCCGCCGCCGCCGCCCCTGCCAGCGCGCCGGCCGCGCCCAGCCGTGCGGCCCGGGCGCAGCACATTAGTGCGGCCAGCTGTCCAGCGGCATGTTGCTGCATCGGGCCGGGCGAGGCAGGCCCGCGGCGCGCCAATGCGCGCCCGCGTCCGGCCGCGCAGGCGCGGGCGGCGCGCGCCTCGCCCGCCGCGGCGCCACCGCCGCCGCGGCGGCCGCGGTCGAGGCCGCCCCCGACGCCGCAGCCCCTGCGGGGGCGGCGGAGGCGGCCACCCCGCCGCTGGGTGAGCTGCTGGGCCGCATCCAGCGCGTGCAGCAGCGCGCCAAGGACTACCGGCGGCGCTACCGCAGCGGCCGCGGCGAGGAGCGCGCCACGCAGCGCGCGGAGCGCGCCGCAGCGGCCGCCGCGGCGGCCGCCGCGCGCGCGGAGCGGCGGCGGCGCGAGGTCGAGGCGCGGGCCGAGGCGCGGCGCGCGGTCGACGCGGCGATCGACGACGCGGCCCTGCCGGCGGGCGTTGCGGCGGCGCTGCGCTCCGCGATGGACCGGCAGCGGCTGGGGCCGGCGCTGGTGCTGCGGGTGGGTGCCGCGGCGGCTGGGGGCTCGCAGAGTGCACGCCGCAGCGGCAGGGGGGGTTAGTCGCGGCGTGCAGGCTGCAGCAGAGACGAGCCTTTGACTCGTTCGCGGCCCGTTCATCCCGCTGCGCACGCCGCGGATATGTGGGGGCGCCCCGACTTTTGGGGGGGCGCGCTTTCCGACCCCTCTTCCCCGCTCCCAATCCCCCCAACGCCACAGGAGCTGCCAGCCGTGCAGGGGCTGGTGGGCGCCTATGGCGCCGAGGCCGTGGCGCGCTGGCTGCGGCGCACGCCGTTTGTGCTGGGCGCAGCTGCGGAGGTGGGGGGGGGGTCGAGAGTTTGATCCAGGGCTGGGGAACTCGGCAGGCAGCGCAGCGCCCCATGTGTTTGCTTGGCACGAGGTCCTCTGCAAGCCCCAGGGACAGGCGCGCCAGTCTTTTGCGGGTTGCGTGCGCACCCCCCTCCCCCCACCTCACGGCTGCGCGCCGCCCCAAACCCCAACCGTAGGTGCCCGGGCGCATCGACCACCTCGCGCGCCTGATGGGCTGCGACGCCGCCCGCGCGCTGGCCCTCACCGCGCGCTGCCCCGTGCTCATCGGCCTCGCGCCCGCCGTCGCGTCGCAGCGCCTGGAGCAGCTGCCCGCCGCGCTCGGCCTGCCGGGCGCAGACGCGCGCGCGCTCGCCGCGGGCACGCCCGTGCTGCTGGCGCTGCAGCCCGCGCAGCTGGCCGCAAAGCGGCGGCGGCTCGAGGCACTCGCGGCGGCGCGGCCGGAGTGGGCGGCGTCGATGGCCGCGCTCAACCCGGGGACGCTGGCCGTGCTGCTGACCTATGCCACGCGGCGGTACGCGCGGCTCGAGTTCCTGCTGGACGCCGCGCGCGCGCATGGCGGCGGCGGCGGCGGCGGCGGCGGCGGCAGCGGCGGCGGCGGCAGCGGCGGCAGCGGCGGCGGCAGCACGGCCGACTGCGAAAGCAGCGGCAGCGTCGGCAGCACCACGGCCGATCGCGAGAGCGGCACCGGCCTGCGCGGCGGCAGCAAAGGCAGCGACGACGCCTCCGGGGCCGGGCCGTGCAGCGGCGCCGGCATCGACGCCGCGGCAGGCGGGGGCGGGGCGGCACAGCGGGAAGCCGCCTCCCCGCCCCGACGCGGGCGGCTGCCCTGCGCCAGCCGCGGCATCACCAGCATCCTCCACCAAACGGACGCCGCCTTTGGGGCGCGGCACCCCGGGTTTGCAGAGTGGCTCGCGCAGCGCGGCGCGGCAGGCGATGCAGGCGGGCTCCACGTTTGACTTTCTTCCCGGCCAGTGCATGACGCCCCGTCGCGCTGCGTGTAAAATCGCTGCGTTCGCCAGCGCTGCACGCCGGCATTGCACGGACCCAGCCAGGCCCCGTGCAGGCGCGGCCGTGGGGCAGCAGGCGCGTTGCGGCAGGGAGGCAGGCAGCACGCCCTCAGATCTGCGCACCGCCCCCCCGGGCAATTGTGGGCAAACGACACTGCTCTTCCCAGCTTTAGGACGGGCTGCGGGGGGCTGTCGCAGCTGCGCTGGCTAAAAAAGTGCGTCGCGGGCCCGGCCCAGCATCCCCCTGCCGACCCGCCGTCATAGAGAGCAGCTTCCATTACCAGTCTCACAATGAGCACGGGCGGTCGCCTGGCGGGCGCGCTGGGCGGGCGCGCCCACCTGCCCGCCCCTCCTCGACCGGCGAGGCACGCCGGACGACGGATTTGGGAAACGGAGCGCATCCGGAGCACAATTGTTGCGGCGGGCGCCTCCGCGACCCTGGCCCC
Organism: Raphidocelis subcapitata; assembly: GCA_003203535.1. Lineage (NCBI taxonomy): Eukaryota > Viridiplantae > Chlorophyta > Chlorophyceae > Sphaeropleales > Selenastraceae > Raphidocelis > Raphidocelis subcapitata. The sequence goes on along the minus strand of BDRX01000096.1, from coordinate 82,479 downwards.
CCTCGTCGCCACCACCACGCCGACCGGTGCGCGCGTGTGGCAGCCGCGGGCGGCGTCGGAGAGCACGCCCAGCGCCCGCCCGCCCCACGGTTTATATCCCGCATCGCGCGCATTGCCTGGTCCCCAACGCCGCCCTTTCCCTCCCGCCGCGCTCTGTGTGCACACAGGCGGGCTGCCGGGGCACCATCAGCGGCCGCCGCAGCCGCAGCGGCCGCAGCCCCGGGTCCCGAGCCAGCAGCCGCAGCAGCGGGAGGGCGCCGCCGACGCCCCCCCGCGCCAGCAGGAGCAGCGGGCGGCGCTGGTGGAGGTGGCCTTCAGCATCCACTACCGCTGCGCGTTTGGCGAGGCCGTCCACGTCTGCGGCAGCCACGAGGCGCTGGGGGCGTGGGACCCCTCGCGCGCCGTGAGGATGGAATGGACCCAGGGGGACACGTGGACCGCGGTCGTCGCGCTGCCGGCAGGGTGAGCGGCGCGGGGAGCGACCGCGCTTGCGGTTTGCACAGGCCCTAGCCGCACCGCCGCACCGCGCTGCTGCCCCCTTTGGCCTGCGCCTCGTCGCGGCGCGCCCTGACCCTGGCCTGACCCCCCCCCCAAGCGCGCCGGCACGAAACCCGCCGCACGCCCTCGGCGCCAAAAGTTGGAAACGAAACCCGCCGCCCCGAACGCCACCCGCCCAGGCCTGCGCTGCTCTACAAATACGTCGTGGCCGGCCCCTGCGGCGCGCCGCTGCGCTGGCAGGAGGGCGGCGACATCGCGCTGTGCCTCTCGGGGCCGCCCGCCGCGCGCCTCGACGCCGTCGACAGCTGGTGCCAGCGCATGCAGCTGCGCCGCCGATACGCGCCGCAGCCGCCGGCCGCGGGGCCCGGCCGCCGGGCGCCGGCGCAGGCGCCGGGGGTGTGGGAGATGTGCAGCGGCGAGGACGACCCATGCGCGATCGAGGCGCGCCGCGGCGCGCACGGCAGCGCGGACGCCCTCTCGCGGCTCGCCGGCGCCGGCGACGCCGCCGGCGACGCCGCCGACGCGCTCGCCGCGTTTGCGCAGCGGCGGTGGCAAGAGGAGCCCTGGCAGTGGGGCCAGCCCGCGCCGCCGGCCCGCCCGCACGGCGGGGCCCGACCGGGCTTGGACGTGTCCCGGCTGAGGGGCGCCTTCTCCCCGCTCACCTCCTCTCAAGAGGAAGACAGCGAGGAGGAGGAGGAGGAGGAGGCGGCGCAAGCCGCCGCCTCGGCCGCGGCGTCCGCGCTGCTCGCGCCGCTCGCCGGCCAGCCCCCGCCGCCCGACCCCGCCGCCGTCGCCGCCGCGGCCGCGGCGCTGGCCGCCGCGGCGGAGAGCGGCGAGGCCATGGACCCCCTGGTTGCGGCGCTGCTGGCCGATGACTGCGAGGTGTGCGTCCTGCAGTACGTCCACGATGCCATCGCAACAGCGTCCTGCACCTGCGCGCCCTCCTCCGCCTCCAGCGGGGACTGGGACGACGAGGCCGGCGGCGGCGCCGACGGCGGCGGCGCGGGCCCGCCCGGCGCGCTGGCCGAGCTGAGGGCGCGCGCGCTGGGCGCCGTCGGCGACGCGCTCGCGCGCTCGGGCGCGCTGGCCGAGGGCGGCGGCGACCCGGCTGCGCCGGCGCGGCTGGCGGCGGACCGGCGGCTGGCGGCGGCGCAGTGGCAGCTTGGGGGGCACGCACTCGCCGCGTAACCTGCCCGCTGCGCCGCTCGCACCTGCGCGCTCCCTCCTGCCGCCGGCGCGCCTTTTTAAATTTTCCCTCGACGCAAAAGCGGTGCCACGAACCGATCGCCGCCTCCGCCTCCGGAGGGGACCGGCGCCCTTCGGCGGCCGCGCCGCGCGCGCCCGGCACGCCGTGAGGCGTCCCGCCGCGCCCGGCTGTGGGCGTCCCGACCGTTCCCTGACACTCTGCCGCTCCTCTCACCGGGCAAAGCCAAAAAAACCCAACCAGCCCGGCGCGGGGTGACATTGGTCGGCACGCTGCTCTCGAAACCCCCTGCATCCCAGCTGAGCGTTTTTCCCTCACCGCACGCCGCCGAGGCTGCGGCTCCCTGCGCCACCGTGCGCCGGCCGCACGCCCACCCCATACGCTTTTCGCCCCCCCGCTATGATCGCGACGCAAAGGCGCGAGGCGCGGGGGGTTCCGGCGGCTCGCGACCGCTCTGCAGCGGGCGCGTGCCGGACCCACCTGCGGCCTCGCGCGCCGGGGCAAACGCCCCGCCATTGCCCGCCACCCCACCTCCCCCCAATTTTGAGTGATCCAGATGGGACAGTAGGGGAGGGCGCCTCTTTTCCCGCCTTTCCCCACCCCTCCCTGGCCGTCACAGTGGCCCCGCCCCGTCTGCCACGCAGTGCGGCTGCCGGCGGCTGCCGGCGTCGCCCCCCCACCCCCCCGCTCCCGCCTGCCTAACTAGAGCAGGCCGAGCACCGCCCACCAAGCCCCTTGCTTTGCGTGCAGCCCGCCGCCCGGCGGCCTGCCCGCTCCTTTTTTGTCGCGCGTTGTGGAGCAAAAGTGCCCCCGTGACCCCTCCCCGCGGTCGCGCCTGCGGCCTCCCAGTGCCGTGGGCGCCCCGTCGGCGGTTTCGTGCCGCCCGCAGCCGCCCCCGCCATGACTTGTCAGGGCCGGCGCGGCGCCCCCGCCGCGCCGAGCCGAGGACGGCGCGGCCGGCCAATGTAGGCCTGCCGCGCCGCTGCATTTCCATCCCTTGCACCCGGCCCCACGGGCGGGAGGGGACAAGCCGGCGGGGCAGGCGTCGTGGCGCGCGCGCCCGCCTTGGGCGCGCGGCGCACGCGCCCGCCCCCCGCACGCAGGCCTCGCGGCCCGGTAGTGCTGAGGAGGGGGCGATCCGAGCTGCAGACCCACCCACCTTGGAGAGGGGCTTTTTTGGCTGGCGGCGACGAGCGCTGCAGTTTTGCGAGAGGATATGAAAACGACCATCCCGCCGCCCCACACACACGATGACTCACATGAGTCGACCAAATGTATTGTTTTGAGCGTTTTTGCAAGGGGCGAGCCCCAAACCGTCGCCCCCAACCCTTGGCTCCCTCCGAAGCAGAGTGCTCGCACCCTTACCGCCCTTGCTGCTTGCCATCCCAGCCCAGCCCACCCACACGCCACCAGAGTCGAGCGCCGCCCGAGAGGGAGGTTCAAACTTCAAACCGCAACCCGTGTAAACTGCCGACAACCCCGCGGCTGGTCTCGACTCCTGGGGCGCTGCTGGATCCCCCCTCTCCGCGCCAGCACCGATTTTTGGGAGGGGCAGGGCGCGAGGGGCCCTTTCGATAACACTGGGGGCTCCAAGGGTGGCTTTCGATGGGCGGCGCGCCGCAATCGCGCACACTGGCGTTTCAGGTGTCAAGCGTGGGCGCTCTGGACTGCACACAAAATTGGGGTTGACAGTATGCTTGGCAAATGCGGTTCCAACTCTTCTCGCGTGAAGTGCAGTGTGTTGCAAACGTAAATTGGGTCATGGTCGGCGGTTGCATGTTCACCGACAGCATTGAGCAAAGAATTGAGCCGAGCGCCGGGGGCGTCAGCCGTGTACAAACCAAGCGCAGGCGCTGGAGCGGCCAAGTAGGCTACTTGGGGCCCAGCCCGGTATTTAACAGGCACTGCATGCTGCCGGCGCTGCGCTTCAGGCAGCCGCCGGCGCCGCCGCCCTGCTGCCGCGACGACAGCGCGGCGCTCGCGACGACGACGCCGCCTCCGCAGTCGCCTTCGCCGTCGCTGGCGCTGCTGCTGTTGCTGCCCCAGGAGGGCTGCCGCTCGTGGCCCGCTTTTGCGGCGGGCTGACAAAGCGGCAGCAGCGCGACCGAGCTGCCGCACGCGCCGCCGGCGGCGGCGGGGGCGCCAAACCGACGGCCCGCGAACCGCGCGGCCATGCACCAAGCACGGGCCAGCGCGCCGTGCGCCGTCACGCCGCTGCCGCTGCGCGCGGCTCCGCCGCCGCTGCCGCCGCCGCTGCCGCTGCCGGCCCGCTGCACAAGGGCAGCGGCTGCCAGTCCCACTGTCAGGACCGAGGCCAGGGGCAGGAGCAGCAAGGGGCCGTGCACCACAATGCCACTGCCAGGCAGGCTCGCATGCGCTGCTGGCCGGGGCTGTCGGGCCGCATCCGCAGCAGCCGCCGCTGCTGCCGCGCCCGCCAGCCGCCGCTCGTACGCAATCTCAGACCCAGGGCCGCCGCCGCCGCCGCCGCTGCTGCTGCTGCCAGCACTGCTGCTGGCCACACCGCCGCCGCTGCTGGCTGCGGCAGGCAGTGAGCTGCCCACAGTGCCAGGCAGCTTCTCTGCCGTTGAAGTACGCTGTTTTTGGCCCATTGGCCGTTGATGATGTTCCAACTGCTGCTGTCTCTGTGGCCGCCGCTGCTCCTGGGATTGCTGCTGCCCCTGTTCCTGCTGCTGCTGCTTCTCCAGTGGGCTTGGCGTTTGCTGCTGCTGTGAGCGTCGCTGCTGCTCCTGTGACTGCCGCTGCTGCTGCTGTTGCTGCTGCTGCTGCTGCTGCTGGCCCATGCCGCCGGCTCGCCGGGGCAAGCCGACCGAAGGCGCACCAACAGCAGGCGAGCTCGCCAGGCTGCCGCTGCCGCCCTCGCCGCCAACCAGCTGCGAGAAAAAGCCCGCCACCACATGCATCAGCTTCTGCGGCGCACTCATCCGCCAGGAGCCCTTGAACATCTGGCGGCGGGGGAGGCAGGGAAGGGGGGGGGGCGGGGTTGGTGGCAGCCCAGCGGATTGGTGCGCCCCCAAGGCTTGCGGTCGGGCAGGCGGCCTCCGAACCCGGCCCCGAATCACGGGCCTCCCAACCAGGCAGCACCGCAGCCGGGCCGCTCACGTGGTACGCCCAGGCCCCCGCGTCGCCGAGGTTGACCGTCGTGCTCGCGCAGCCAAAGACGCTCTGCGGCAGCAGCCGCGTGTCGCCCGCGCGCCCGCCGCCGACCAGCGCCTCGAGGCTCGCGCCGTGCGCGCGCAGGTAGTCGTCCACAGCCGCGGACCACACGCCCGGCCCCGTGCGCTCGAGGATTGCGTGGTCCGGGTCCGCCTCTGGCGGCGCGCCCGCCTCGGCCGCCGCCGCCTCGGCCGCCACGCGCGCCGCAATGTAGTCGCCCATGCGGCAGACGACGGGGTGGCCGGCCGCCGCCGCGATGGCCCACTGCGTCACCTGGATAAGGCGCGTGTAGTCGCGCGCGCGCGCGGCAGCCAGGTCCGTGTGCACGTTCTCCACGCCGGCCAGCAGGCCCGCGTCGCCGGCCCACTCGTCCACGGGGCGGCCCGCGACGACGTCAGAGTCGGCGTACACCCCCCCGCGGGTGCACAGCACCAGGTAGCGCCACAGGTCGGTGCGCTCCACCTGGCTGCCCAGCCGCGAGAACAGCGGCAGCAGCGGCGCGTGGTGCGCCGCCACAAACGCGGCCACGTCGGCGTCGTCGTAGAGCTGCAGCGTGTAGCCGGGGTTTAGGCGCGCCCACGTCGCGATGGCCAGGGCCTGGTGCGGCAGCAGGGCGCCCTTGTCGGGGACGGTAAAGTGCACCAGCCGCGGCAGCCGGCCGCCGGGGTGGAGGGCCGCGCCCGCCGCGGCCGCCTCGCCGGCGGGCGACATGGGCGACGCGTCCAGGCGCGCGCCGGGGGCGGCGGCCGCGAGCGTGCGCGCGAGCGCCGCCGCCGAGACGCGGCGCGCGCGCAGCAGCGCGGGCGGCAGCCCGTACAGCGCGGGCAGCTGCCACATGGCCCACTCCTTCCTCACGCCGCTCTGCTCCCTGCAGATTTCAAAGGTGTCGCGGCTGCCGGCCAGGGTGTAGTTCGAGTAGGTCGGCGCCGACGGCCGCAGGCCGCCCGCGGCGGGGCCGACGGCCGCGCCGGGCTGCGGCGCCGCCGGCTGCGCACGCGCCGCCGGTGCCAGGAGCAGCACCAGCACCACGGCGCACGCCGCGCGCGGCATGGCGCCACGCCGCCGACGCGCTGCTGCTGCGTGGGAGGAAAGGAGGGCAGGGGCTGCCACTGAGTTGCGGGCCTGTGCAGCAACAGCAGCACGGTTGCGCGCTGCTGCTGCAGCGGCGGTGGCGGCGGCGGCGGGGCCACCGCCGGGAGCCTGGCCATTAGGCCCTCACAGCGTGCATGCCGGTTGAATTGCGTGCCGTCGTCCTTTTAGATGCGTTCCAGGCCGCGCGGGGGCTCTGCATGGGCGCCTGCAAAGACAGCGCAGCGCGAGACGTGCTTCGCAGCCCGTGCAGTGCCGCGAACCAGTCAAAATCCGGTTGTGCGGCTGCTCCCACCTGCGTCGGCGGCGGCTGCCAGGGGCTGGCTCTTCCTGGACCCCGCAGAGATCCGCACAAGCGCTCGCGTTTACAAGAATGTGGATTTCGTGTTGAATGGGGAACCGGCCTGGAGCCTGCGTGTACGGCGGCCACGCGAAACGCGTTCCAGCTTCCGAGGCAGCTGCGTGCACGGCGGCTGCGTGGCAATCGCGCACTGCTCAGTGCTGCACGGACTGCAGCACTGCCACATGTGGCGCTGGCTGTTGGATCGATGAGCCCCTGCTGCGCGTACGGCCGCAACGTTGCTCCCACTGCCCGCCCAGACCTCCCTGGGGGAGCCCCTTCAGCCCAGCTTGCGCCAAGAATAGCTTGCACGGCGGCGCTCGCGCGGCACGGCGCGGCGGCGCGATCACGCGGTCGCCTCCATTGAGTCCGCCCCGAGCCCGAAGAGCACGCCCATGTGCTTGGCCACGCCGTCCACGCCGCCGCCAAAGTAGCGCTCGCAGAGGCGCATGAACGCGAGGCTGGTGAGCAGGCTGTCGCTGCCCGCCTGGTGCTGCGGCCCGATGCGCTGCACGTCCAGCAGCTCGGCCAGCTTGTTGAGGCCGCCGTGCACGCTGTCGCAGAACTTCATGAGGTACTTCATGTCGAATATGCAGGGGAAGAAGATGCGCAGCAGCTCGAAAAACTCGGGCTCGCTGTCCGGCAGCGGCACGCAGGTGAGCACCTTGAGCAGGTACCCAAAGTCGTAGCCGCTGTGGAAGGTGATCCACCGCACCTCGTCGTTCAGCACCACGCCGCTGCTCATCAGCACCTCGCCAAAGTGGTGCACGTCGATGCCGCGGGCCTCGAGGCGGCCAAAGTCGATGCCGCTCTCCCGCAGCAGCTCGATCGAGTCCGAGGCGTACACGTCGTCGGCCAGCCGGAAGCCGCGGAAGTTGAACTGCCACACGGTGTGCTCGCCGTTGCAGACGGGCACGTTGCCCTGGGCGTCGGTGAAGGTCAGGCCCAGCTGCGGTTGGGGGCGGTTGGGGGGCGGGGGCATGTTTTGCGTGGTGCGGGCCGCAGCGGGGCATGCAAGGAGCGCCGCATGGGCCGTGCTGCGGCCCATGCAGCAGCTGCGTGGGGCTGGAGGCCATGCTCTGCCCCTGCACGCGTGCACCAGGCACGAGCCTCGGCTGCGCCGCCAACGCCTCCTTCCCGGCGCGGCATGGGCTCGCTCTGGGAGCGGCGGCGACCCGCTCATCCCCCAGCGCTATATAGTCGTATGCCCCCCCCCACGCGCCTGGATGAGCTTAAGCATGTCAACGTTGAGCTTCAGTGCGCGGTAGTGGTAGTCGCGGCTGGACTTGAAGTTGCCCACGGGGCGCGCCACCACGCCCGGGAACTCGGTGTCCATTGCCACATAGGGGTAGTCCACCAGGATGGACCGGATGATGGCCATCTCGGCCTCCAGGTTGTCCTCCCAAACCTCGCGCACGCGCAGGGTCTCCCCATTGGTGGTCTTGCCGGTCTGCGCGGGGCGGGCGGGGCGGGCGGGCGCGGCGGGGTGAGCGCTGCGCTCCGCGCCTCGGCGCTGGCGCCCCGCTGCAGCTGGCCGCGGCGCCCGCACCAGCCGCTGCCGTGCACTCATGCGAGCTTCCTGCGCCAGAGGCGCGCGCATGCCTCGCGCCACAGCTGCCCTGCGCCCCCTGCTGGCGCAGCAGCGTGCGGACGCGCACGGCGCGCCCACCGCCAGGAGCGCGCCCAGCGCCCGCCCGGTGCAGCGGCATGCACGAAACCCCTCCAGCAGCGAGCTGAGCCCTCTGTGCAACGGATCACGCGCCCTATTGCCCGCGCGGGCCACGCACCAGGCCCTCCGGTGGCGTGTTCATGGAGGAGTCCCGCTAGATGGCTAAAACGGCTCTTTCAGGTCTCGCAGGCCCCAAGGAGGTGGCATCGATACCGCTGAGGTTGCTCCAGGGGTGCTCTCGAGGGCCCCGCGGCCGCTGCTTGCTGCTGCTGCGCGGGCGAGCGATCTGCGGGCGGTTGGCTGGCTGAGGGCTGCGCGCGTTCGCGCCTTTTGTTTCTTCAGGGTCTTGGGAGCGTGCCCTGTCGCGCGCTCGGCGGGGCAAGGGGCGCGCGTCGGCCAACCCCACACCCGCAGCGGCACTTGCTTGTGATGACTCTGCAGCCCGACCTCGACTCTGCAGCCCGCACAGCCGGCCATTGCCCCCGCCCCCCGGCACCGCTCCATGCCAAGCCCCGGGCCCATCGTTCCGTGCGAAAAGGCGGCGATTTGCAGTGTGTCGGCGCGGCACGCACGCAACCGGGCCACGGCCCGCGTCAGGCCTCCCCCTCCCGCAGCGCCGCCTCGAGGCGCGCCGCCACTGCGTCCAGGCCGCGTATGTACCCCGGCAGGAAGTGGTCGCGCACCATGGAGCGGCACAGCCGCAGCCGCCCGTACACCTCCCGCCGCGGCACCTCGACGAGCAGGTAGTCAACGTGCGCGCCGCCCCCGCCCACGCTGTGCGGCCGGCCCACAGAGGGCGGGCGGCCGCCCGGCGGGGGCGGGGCCTGCTGCTGCTGCTGCTGTTGCTGCTGCTGTTGCTGCTGCTGTTGCTGCTGCTGCTGTCCCTGCTGCTGTCCCTGCTGCTGCTGCTGCTGCTGCTGCTGTCCCTGCTGCTGCTGCTGCTGCTGCTGCTGCTGCTGCTGCTGCTGCTGCTGCTGCTGCTGCTGCTGCTGCTGCCGCCCGCTGTCGAGCGGGCCGCCGCCGCGCACCGCCCACGCCGGCATGAGGTGCAGCACGCGCCCCGCGGGGTACATCTTCCGCCGCACCATGCGCGGGTCCTCCGCCTGCTCGCCCACGCCGCCCTCCTCGTCGGCGGGCCCGCCCCGCCCCGCGCCGGCGCCGCCCGCGGCGGCCTCCGCGGCCGCCGCCGCGGCCTCGTCCGCCGCCGCCTCCTCCTCCTCGGCCCCCGCCTCGCCGCCGCGCGCCTCGCGCATCACCTGCTCCGCCGCGCTCGCCTCGGCGCGCCACTCGTCGCCGTCGGCGGTGACCACCGTCGCTACCATCGCCGAGAAGCTCTCGCGCACCGCGGGCTGCTGCAGCTCGCCGTCGCCGCCGGCGTCGCCGTCGCCCAGCAGGTCCTCTGTGGACTCCAGGTCGGGGTCGCACTCGCTGCCGCCGTCGCCGTCGCCGTCGCCGCTCGCCGCCGCGTCGGCCGCGCCGATTGGGGGCAGGTCCGCGAGCCACCCCAGCCGCGCACCCCCAGCCGCTGCTGCGGCGCCGCCGCCGGCCGCGTCCGGCCCCGCTCCGCCGCGCGCGCCCGGCGGCAGCGGCGGCGGCGCGCAGGCCGTGAACACCGCGCTGCCGCCGCGCAGCAGCTTGCCGGCGGCGGCGCCCACGAAGCGCCCCGCGGTGCGCGAGGCGTACTGCACCATGCCGCCCGCCACGCCGCCGCCCTCCACGACCCAGCCGCCGCCGCCCGGCGGGCCGCCGGCCACGCCGCCCGGCGGGCCGCCCAGCACCTGCCACGTCCAGCCGCGCCGCCGCAGCGTCACGGCCGACTGCCCCGCCGCCGCGCCGTTGACGACCGCGCCCTCCGCGCCGCCGTCGGCCGCGCCGGCGGCGGGGCGGGGCCCGCCGGCGTCGCTGTCCTTCCGGTCCATCGACGCGCCGCGCCGCGCGGCCGCGGCGCCGTCGCGGTCAAACGCCTCTGCAGAGGGCGGCGCGAGCGCGTCCACCGCGGGGCCGGGGCTGAGCTCCCCCGCCTCCACCGCCGCAAGGCAGAGCTGAAGCGCGTCCTCAAGCGCCGCGGGGCCCGGCGGCGCGCCGCCACCGCCGCCATCGCGGCGCCGCGCGCCCGCCAGCACCGCGCCGCCGGGGTGGCGCCGCCCGCCGGCGCCGCCGCGGCCGGCCCAGCGCGAGGGGCTGCGGCCGCCGGGCCCCGCGCGCGCCGGCAGCAGCGGGCGGCCCTCCGCCTCGTCCTCGCTGCCCCCGCCGCCCCCGCCGCCGCCCCCGCCGCCGCCTGCCTTGCCCCTGACCCCACGCGGCGCCCACTCCGGCGCGCACACGCCGCCCCCGGGGTAGCACGCGCGCAGCGGCCCGCTGGCGGGGGTGAGGATGTTGCGCGCCGTCCAGCGGCCCGCGCCGGAGCAGCCCGCCGCGATCGTCGCGCCGCCGGCGCCGGCGGCGCGGAACAGCGTGGTGGACAGCGCCGTCGACAGCCGCTGCCGCGTGTCGTGCTGGAAGTCGGCAAACCAGGAGGAGCGGATCACCTGGGGGGGGGTGGGGGGGGGCGCGGGTGGGCGTGGGTGGGGGGCATGTGGGCGCGTGGGCGTGTGGGGATGGGGCTACCATGCCTGTTTCTGAGGCGCAATCTGGCGGGGCTGGGCGACGGCGCCTCCCATCTTCCTTGAGCCGTCTGCCGCGTGGGCAGTCGAGGTTGCAGCCCCACTGCAAGCCGCCTCCCACCCCCCATACACAATCCCCCCCCCACCCCGCCCCTCCCCCCCACCTCCTCCCTAAGCGCGTCCACCGAGCCGCAGCTGAAGGTGGGCACCACGTCCGCGCCGTGCACCAGCGTCGTCACCGCGCCGCTGCAGGCGTCCGCCAGCTCGAGCGTCATCACCGCGGGGCAGGCGAACGCGTAGCAGCGCGCGGAGGCGAGCTCGGGCACCTTTTCGCGCGCCATCATCGTCAGCAGCGCGGCGGTGCCGCCGCCCATGGAGTGGCCTGCGGCGGGGGTTTTTGGGGGGGAGGGTGCATGGGAATGAAGCAGGGCGCTGCGTTGTTTTCGCTGGGGCCGCGGGCTCGGCTGTTTGGGTGGCAGGCCCAGCGCGCGGCGTGGCGAGCCGCGCGCAACGGCGGGCGCAAACGGCGCGCGCCCAGGGGTAAGGGCGCGAAGGGCCCAGGCGCATTTGGCCCCCCTGGCCGCGCGCCGCTGCGGCCGCGCGCGCACCGATGATGAGCAGTTGGTAGTCGGGGTGCTGCGCGTGCGCGCCGATGAGTCGGTACTTGGTTTGGGACAGCACCCAGCGCGCCGCGGCCAGCATGCCCAGGTGCGCCCAGCCCAGCACGGCGCCCTCCGGCGCGATGATGTGGTGCGCCTTGACGGCGCCTGCGCGCGCGGGGGCGGGGTTTGGGGGGGGTGCATGGGGGTTTGAAGGGGGTTTGGGGCGGGGGTGCTCGCTGTGCTGGTGCTCAAGGCGGAACCAAAGGCACAGGGGCCCACATCCGCCAGCCGGTGAGTCGGGTGAGGGATGGAAGCAGCAGCCCCCGACAGCAGCAGCCTTGGCAGCATTAGTCCCTGGCAGCAGCAGTCCCCGGCAGCAGCCCTCCTAGCAGCAGCAGCCCGCGGCAGCAGCAGCCTATGGTTTCAACCCCCCCCCCACCAATGAGTGACGTGAACATGTCCTGCCGCGAGTGCGTGCCGCGTATGGCGAGTATGAGGGAGCGGCTCTTGCGGTCCAGCAGGATGGCAAAGGCGGGGCGCAGCACGCCCGCCGTGGGGCTGTGGTACAGCACGTCAGAGTCGGCTGGGGGGTTTGGGGGTTGGAGGGTTGAGGGTGGGGTTGTTTGTGGGGCGGCGGCGGTACATGTTTCGGGTGGCGGCCGTGGACGGGGCGCGGGGGGCGGGAGGCAGCCTATTAAGTGCGGCAAGGCGGCGTCTGCAAAGCAGGCCGGGTGCCAGCGCGGCGCGACGGCTCCGCGGGGCGACCCCAACGCGCGGTGTGGCCCCAAAAAAGGGCGCCCTCTCCCCCCCCTCACCCGTGCCGAGCAGCGTGGACCAGTGCCGCCGCTGCGCCTCCGCCCCGTGGTGCCGCAGCCCCTGGCAGAACACCATCAGCCGCCGCAGCGTGCGCAGCTCTGACAGCATGGCGCGCGCCTCGGGGGCCGGCAGGCCCTCGCACACGGGCACGCCCGTCGCGGCGATGTCTGCGGCGGGGTGCTCCCCCCCCCACTCGCGGCGGCTCAGGTAGGCGAGGCCGAAGAAGAGGTCGATGGCGTGCCAACGCCCCAGCGTCTCTTGGAACACATACCTGGGGGGTGGGGGAGTGGGGAGGCCGCGTGTTTGTGCTTGCGGCTGTGCGCGCTCCGGGCGGCGGCTGCGGCCGGCCGCGGCCGCAGCCGAGCTCGCCCCGCTGCAGCCCCGGCCCCGCCGCGCGAGTCGCCCGCTCCCCCCCGCCCCCGCCCCCGCCCCCGCCCCCGCCCCCGCCCCGCGCCCCGCGCGCACCTCAGCGCCTCCCTGAAGAGGTAGACCGTCTCAGCCCACGTGGTGGGCGCGTGCTCCGTGCGCGAGTGCGTCTCGGGCGGCAGCGGCAGGTCGCTGGCCTGCTGCCAGCGGCGCATGTACCTGCGGGGCGGGGCCGGCGCGCGCGCGGCGCGATCGGCCTCGTGCCGGCGGGGCAGGGGCAGGCATCGCCATCCGCGCTGTGCGGGGCGCGTGGGAGCGGGTTGCTACCGGCAGAGGCCCCACGCACACGCGCGCGCCCGCCCCAGCAGCACGACTCACATGAAAAACCCCATGGCCGCCGCGCCGACGGCCACCACCGGTGTGCTCATCTCAACTCAACCGCTGCCGCCTCCACCGCGCGGCGGGGCGAGGGGCTTTCGTTCCGACGGCGTGCCCGCGGCTGCGCGGCAGCGGCGCCGCGCGGCGCCGCGCGCTCCGCTGCGGTGCAGGGCGGCCTCGCGGCTCGGAGCCCAATTCACGTGAATCTCCAACTCATCATTCAACCGCGACCCGCGGTTGCTGCGTGCGTATCCACGACGGGCAGCAAACGCCAAAAGGAAGTGCTGGGCGCAACCTGCCGCGGTCTAGGAGCTCGGCGTTGCTAGTTCATGCATTCTCTGGAGACAACTCTGGTGGCAGGTCGGACGTCGCCGCCAGGCCGGGTCAGCTTCCCGTGCGGTGGGCGGCGCACACCGCCCCCCAGAAACCAAGCGCCGTTCCAGCCCGGGTGGGCCCCCGCCGCTGCCGCCGCCGCTGCTCGAGGCCAGGGGCCCCCACCCCAGTTCTGGGCATGCGCTCCGATCGTCGCATACGTTTTACAAAATGGGGGGTGGATGCATTCTTCGAGTCCAGGGTTATGACAAATGGCGGCAGCCTCCCAACGTTCAGTTCGGGAGCAAGCCCTGCTGGAAACAGCAGCAAAACTGCAAGGAAACCGCCTCAAATGTTGCCCAACCGGGTGCACAAACCGCCTCAGGCAAACGCAAAGGCGGGCACCGCGTTGCCCTCATCGGCCGCGCCGTTCTCCCAGCGGCCAGGCCCGGCCGGCGCCGCGGCCAGCGCCGCAGTGGGCGCTGAAGGAGGCGCCGCCGCCGCCGCCGGCGCCGCAGCTGCGGCCGCCGCAGCCGGCTCCCCCGCCGCGCCCTCCTCCTCGCCGCGCACGTACGCCGAGTATGCGCCAAACGCGCGCTCCCCGATCGCGTCCACGCTCCAGCCGGACGGCAGGTACTTGGGGTGGCACGCCTCCACAAAGGCCCGCCGGAAGCGCCTCACCAGATCGTGGAGCGCCTCCTCGCCCCCCCGCGCCAGCGCCGCCTCCACCAGGTGCTGCCCGTGCCACTGGTGCCCCGAGTCCGCGCCGAAGCGGTGGCGGCCGTTGGGGCCGACGGGCGGCGCGCTGCCGGGCGCGGCGGTGGCGGCGGCGGCCTCCTCCAGGTCTGCGGCCGCGTCCTCAACCAACTCCTCAGCCTCGTCGTCGCCCAGCACGGCCACGGCAGGGGCCGACCCGGCGTCAAACGCCGCGCCGGCGGCGGCGGCGGAGCCCGCAGCGGCCCCCCGGGCGGGCGCGCCGCCCCCCGCCTCGGCGCCGGCGCCCTCGGCGCCCTCCGCCAGCCCCGGCAGCTGCAGCCGCAGCTTCCTGGCGGTGCGCTCGCGCTGGCGCGGCGCGAGGCCGGCGAGCACCGCCTCTTCCAAATCGCCGGGCCGCAGTCCGGGGGGCTCCTCCGCGGGGTTGCGCCCCGCAAAGGTCTTGACCCAGCCCTCCAGCATGCGGCGGCGCGCCTCCGGGATGTTGTCCCCGCCCTTTAGCAGCGCGATGCCCGCGTGCCGCGCGTTGCGCGCGAGCGCCTCGCGCCGCGCCGCGGCCAGCGCCGCGCCCGACGCGGCCGCGCCGCCGCCGCCGGCCGCGGCCGCCATCGCCGCCATCGCCGCGTCCGCGGCGGCGCCCGGCTCGGCGTCGGCGACGCCCGCCGCGAAGCCCCCGATGCCCGCGGCGGCGGCCCCCTCCCCCCCGCGCAGCAGCAGCGCGGGGTGCAGCGGCACGCCGTACTCGCGCGCCAGCGCCCGCTTGATGTGGTCGGCGCTCTTGTGCGCCGCCTGGTGGCAGAACACGCAGAGGAGCACGATGTCGTGGGAGCGGTGCGCCTTCATCGCGGGCGGCATCGCGCGGCGGTAGCACTGCGGCACGATCCTGTACCGCAGGTAGTGCCCCGCCTCGCCGCAGACGACGCAGCGGTTCTCGCGCGACGCGGTGTAGAAGGCGTCCAGCCCGGCGTCCTGGTCTCCCTGGGTGTGCTCGAAGTTGAGGCGGATGGTGGGGGGGTCGTCGCCGGCGCGCGTGGCGAGGCCCTTTTCGAGGTACCACTCCAGCTTTTTGGCGTCGCAGTGGCACAGCAGGTGGCCGTCGGCGGCCAGGATGCGGCAGTTGTGGTACACCTGGGCGCGCGGAGGGGGTTTGTTGTGGTGGGGCGGTTTTTAGAAGGGGGGAGCGGGCTGTGCGCGGAGGAAAGGCTTTTGAGGCAGGTGGGGGCATGGGAGCACCGGTGCATGCGCTGCAGACCGAAATGCACGCAACGCCCTCCCCCCAAAACAAACCGCACGCAGGCGGAACCGGAAAAGCGCGCAACCCCCCCACCTGGCTCTTGACGCTGAATTTGGATATCATCCGCTCCACGCGCCGCGCCGCCCTCTCCGCCTCGGCCGCGCCGCCCGCGGGCCGCCCCGCGCCGCCGCGCCCGGCGTGCCCGCCCGTGGCCGCGCCCAGCAGCGGGTCGCCGTGCGCGTCGGGCGCAGGCAGCGCGCCGGCGCGCGCGTCGCGCAGCAGCGCCACCAGCCGCGCCGCGTCGCGCCGCACCGGCGCCGACAGCTCGTACCGCTGCGGGCACAGCGGCGCCGCCGCGGCCGCCGCCTTGCTCGCCGCGTCCGCGGCCGCGCGCGCGCGCCGCAGCAGCTCGCCGGGCGTGGCGGGCGGCGCACGCGCCAGGTCGAGGAGGGCCGCGTCCGGCAGCAGGAAGCTGGGGCCGTCGTCGTCCTCGCGGGCCGCGGCGTCCCGCCACGCGCACAGCGCGTACACCGCGTCGCGCACCGCGAGCACCTGCGCGTCGCACTCGGGCGACGGCGTCGGCCCCGGCGCGGGCGCGCCGACGCCGCCGCCGGCGCCGCCCGGCGGCGCGGCGCCGGCGTGCGCTGCGAGGCCCTCGCGCAGGCGGGCCTGCAGGTTGAGCTGCTGCCAGTAGCGCCGCAGCACCGCCGACGCCGCGTTGCGCACCGCCGTCGCGGCGGGCGTCTTCTGCCACAGGCGCTGGCTCATGGCCTGGGACTTGCGCAGCGCGGAGGCCAGGAGCGGGTGCGCCGCTGCGCCCGCGTCGGCGGGCTCGATCTCCGGAGCGGCTGCGCCGGCCGGGGCGGCTGCGGCGGCGGCTGCCACAGCGGCGGCGGCCGCCCCTGCAGCCGCGCCCGAATCGGGCCGAGCTAATCGGGCGTGCGCCGCCGGCGCGGCAGCTTCCCTCTCGCCCCCGTCCGCGCCGTCCTCGTCCTCCGGCGAGCTGCCGCTCGACTCCCCACCGCTGCTGACGCCGCTGCCGCTGGTGCTGCTGCTGCCGCTGGCGGCCTCTGCCTCTGCCTCTGCCTCTGCCCCTGCCTCTGCCTCTGCCTCTGCCGCCGCCGCCGACGACGCCGACGCCACCCTCTCCGACGCCTCCGCAGCAGCGGCAGCGGCGGGGGCGGCGTCGCCGCCGCCCTCTCCTCCCGCCGCCGCGCCCGGCATTTCGGGCCCCAGCAGCTGCGCGTCCATCGCGCGCCGCCGCGCGCGCCGCTTGTCGCGCGCCCGCTCCCGCCCCGCCGCCGTCGCGGCTGCGGCGGCCGCGCCCGCGGCGGCGCCGTCCTCCACCAGTCGCGCCACCAGCGCGTCCGCCAGGTGCAGCAGCCAGTGCACGTCCGACCGCGCGTACGCCAGCAGCGGCTCAGGCAGCGGGCGCGCCCGCCAGTCCGCGGCCTGGTGGCGCTTGTCCTGCTCCACGCCGCAGAAGGCGCGCAGCAGCAGCGCGAGGCTGCGCTCCTCCAGGCCCAGCGCCTGCGCGGCGCGCTCGGTGTCGAAGACGTTGACCGGGTAGCAGCCCAGCTGCTGCAGCCAGGACACGTCGTTGGCGCAGCCGTGCATGACCTTGGCCACGGAGGGGTCGGCCAGGAGGGGGCCCAGCAGCGCGGGCAGGTCGTCGTGGGTGGCGATGGCGTCTACCAGATAGTCGGTGGTGCCTTTTGGGGGGGGGGGGGG
>BDRX01000096.1:48207-65639 GCA_003203535.1 Raphidocelis subcapitata | reverse complement strand
GGGGGGGGGCGGTGTTTGTTTGGGGCGGGGCGCGCATGGTTTGGCGGGCGCCGCAGCGCACGCCCCTCTTTCATAGCCCGCTCCCCTACCCCACGCCACTTCCCGCGCGATCCAACCGCGCACCCGTCGAGATCTGCAGCAGGCAGGTCAGCCCGTAGTAAGCGCGGGGCGAGTGCTCAACGTCCAGCGCAAACCGCCGCTGCGCGCGCAGCGCCTCGGCCATCGCGCGCAGCCCCGCCGCGTCCCGCACCCACACCAGCGGCGCGGCCTCCAGCGGCGGCGGCGGCGGGAGCGCCGCGACCGCGGCGGCGGCGGCGCCGGGCGCGAGGGGGATGGGGGAGGGCAGGGGCAGCTCCTCCAGAAGCCGCTCGATTGCGGCGGCGTGGGGGTGCGCCTGCTCGGCCGCCGCCGCGTCCGCGGCGCCCGCGGCGCCGGCGGACACGCATGAGAGGTGGGCGTGGGCCTCGTCGTGCGCCGGGTCGCCGCGGCCGGCGCAGTGCACGAATGGGGCGTCGCTGTTGGTCACCAGCACGCGCCGGAACGCGCGCTGCGGCGGCGCGCCGCGGCGGAGCGCGCGGCCCAGCGCCCCCACGGCCGCGTTGCTCGCGCGCCCGAGAACCCACGCGGCCGCCACCCCCGAGACCAGCATTCTGCCCGGGGCCGGGGTTGCCTGGGCTCAGCCGGGCCCGGACTGCTGACGAGGGGGACGCGGGGCGGAGACTGTCTGATCAAAATGTAATGATTTTTAACGGTTGAAAGATCGAATCAAAAAATGCCTGGCCTTCGCGTGCACCTGAAGAGATGGGCCTGGCGATCTGGCCGGAAAACTTCCGGCGTGTGCATGCTAAGCCGGGCGCGGGCGCATTCGATTAGGCATAGAATCATAAGGTCTCCAGGGCCGCGGCGGACGCGGAGGGGGGACCCGGGCTGCGCAGAGGGCAGACGGACTGCGCCGCGCCGCTGCGCCGCGCGCCCCTCCCGCACCCACCCTCGCCCTCTCCATGCGGCTCCGTCCGCAAAGGCCCCGGCAACGCAAGTGCGGCGGTTTACAACATGGGGGCGTGTCGCGTCGTTGTACAAGGTGATTGCCATTGTCGGGTTGGTGTACACACAACGCTCCCGCGCAGCCTCCCCGGCCGGCCGCAGTTTGCCTGCCGCCGGGGGGCGAGTGTGGACTGGGGATGCTGACTGGACGGCCGGGGAGCGGGGACATGGGCTGGGGCCGGGGTGTCAAGACGGGGAGGGCGCGCGGAGAGCGCGCGCGCGCAGGGCTCGCCTCGACGCGGCGGCGCGCGCTGCGGCCGTGGCGGGCACGCGCCCTGGCCCTTTCTGTTCGTTGGGGCGGCGCGCCGCGCTGGTCCACATGCCAGCGGGCGCGGGTTTTGGTGAATCCCACCCTTTGGAAAGGCACGGCTGGGCGAAGGAGTGGGGGCCCGGCGGGTCGCGGGCGGCGCACGCCTGCGCCCCGCCGGGCCCAGCACTGCCGCGCCGCCGCGCCGCTCGCAGCGGCGCGTTCACTGCGTGCCGAGGAATGCGGCGGGCATGTGGCGGCGCTGCACTTTGCCGGTCGCGCCCTTGGGCAGGGCGTCGGTCACGAACAGCAGGCCGGGGCCGGGCACCTGCGGCGGCGGGGGCGGTTTCGCAGTGACTAATGAGTAATCGGGCGAGTTGGGAAGCTCGCTGCTGCTGCAGCGCGGGCCAGCGCTGCCGGTCATAAAAGGGCGCTGCAAATACGCTCCACTCCCAACCCCTCCCCCCCCGGCGCCGCCGCGTCCCCACCTTGAACGCGGACAGCTGCTTTGCGCAGTGCGCGCGGATGGCCTCTACCAGCTCCTCCCCGCCCTCCTCCCCCTCGCGCAGCACCACGGCCGCGGCCACGACCTCGCCGTACTTGGGGTCTGGCGCGCCAAAGGACACCGCCTCGGACACGGCGGGGTGGGACAGCAGCACGCCGTCCAC
Source organism: Raphidocelis subcapitata (assembly GCA_003203535.1). Taxonomy (NCBI): domain Eukaryota; kingdom Viridiplantae; phylum Chlorophyta; class Chlorophyceae; order Sphaeropleales; family Selenastraceae; genus Raphidocelis; species Raphidocelis subcapitata. The sequence continues at coordinate 63,680 of BDRX01000096.1, read as the reverse complement.
CTCGAGGGGGGAGATCTTCTCGCCGCCGCGGTTGATCAGCTCCTTGAGGCGGCCTGGGGGTTTTTGGTTTTGGGTGTGGGGGGGGGGGGAGAAGGGTTGAGGGGGAGGACGGAGGGCCGAGGTTGGGCGAGGGAGGGGGGAGGCGGCTGCGGAGGGCTGCGTTTGCTGTTCCGGCGCGCTGCGACGCAGCAACCCAGGCCTGCGCGCCGGGTTGGGCTCGCCGCAGCGCGCGGCGCGAAGAGCCCGGCCGGCCGGGCGCGCAGCCGGTCGCGCTGCAAACCCAGGCCTTTGTGTGTGCGTGCGCGTGCCCCCCCCCACCCGTGAGGAAGAGGTAGCCCTCCTCGTCCAGGCGTCCCTGGTCGCCGGTGCGGAACCAGCCCTCCGCGGTAAAGGCCTCGGCGTTGGCCTTGGGGTTGTTGATATAGCTGGTGGGTGGGTGGGTGGGAGTTGGGGGGTAAGGAGGGCACGAGGGGCGGGGGGTTGGGGAGGACAACCGGCAAGTGAGTGGCACAACTCACAGGAGGTTGGGAGGTCGCAAGCACCCCCCACAAAACCTGGGCTGCCTCAAGCAGCAAGACAGCCCGTCAAAGCCCCCGGGAGGGGGCGGCGCCGCCGCAGCGGTGGATGGTGGCTCACCCCTTGGTGACGTTGGCGCCCTTGATGCACACCTCCCCCACCTCGCCCTGCGGCAGCAGCGCGCCCGCATCGTCCAGGATGGCCACGCTCACGCCGCCCTGGGCCTTGCCCACGCTGCCGGCCTTGCGGGGGCCGCGCGCGGGCAGCGGGTTGGAGGTCATCTGGTGGGCAGCCTCAGTCATCGCGTACGCCTCCAGCACGGGCACCTGGGGGGGAGGTGTTTTGAGGGGTTGGGGGGTTTAAGCTTCCCGGCTTGGGGTTTGGGGTTGCTGTGCAGAGGGTGGCATCACAGCAGTGCGAGAGAGGTTGGCATCACAGCAGGCGTGCAGCGGAGCCGCAAACGCGGCAGCCCCCGCAGCCGAGCCGGCGCGCACCCCGAAAGTCTCCTCCAGCGCCGCGTGCGTAGCGGGCGCGAGGGAGGAGGAGCAGGAGCGGATGAAGCGCAGCGGCGGGGGGCTGTCTTTGGGGAAGTCCTTGGGGGCGCGCTCCAGCAGGACCTGGGGGGGGGGTGTTTTTATGGGGGGGGGGGGGGGGTTTTTTTTGGGGGGGGGGGTGTTTTAGAAGGGGAGTGTTTGGGCGGGTGCGAGATGGTGGCAGGTGTGGGGTGGGGTGGAGTTCTGAGGCCGGGGCTTGGGGGCCGCAAGCCGCCAGCCGCCAGCCGCCAGCCGCAGGGGCGGTGGGGAGGGTACTCAAAACGCGAGCGCGCCGCAGCCGCCGCCGCACCTGGTGCATGGTGGGCACTGCGGTGTAAAATGTGGCCCCGTGGCGCGCGCAGTCCTCCCAAAACACCGACGCGCTGAACCGCCCCGCGACGGGCAGCACGATCGCGCCGCCGGCGGCCAGCGGCGCGAGCGTGCCGGCCAGCAGGCCGTGCACGTGGAAGAGGGGCATGACCATGTAAGACACGTCTGAGGGGCCCAGGTCGTAGGTGGCCACGATGTTGGCCATGCTGGCCGCCAGGTTGGCGTGGCTCAGGGGCACGCCCTGGGGGGGGTGTCGGGCGGTGGGGGGGTTGGGGGTGGGGGGCCAGTGGGCGGGAGCAAAGCCGCAGGCACGGGTCGTCCAGCGGCGCCTGTCGAGGTTGGTCAGCCGAGCCAAGCACCCGAGAAAGGAAACCGGCGTCAAAAAGCGAAAGCGGTCACCTTGGGCTTGCTGGTGGTGCCGGAGGTGTGCAGGAAGAGCGCCACATCGGAGGGCTCCGGCGCCGGCGGCGCCGCGTCGCTCTCCGCGGCGGCCTCTGCCGCGGCGCTCGTCACGCGCGGCCCGGCCTTGCCCGCCGCCACCTCGACCACCCGCAGCCCGGGCGCCGCGCCGGGCGCGGCGGGCGCGACGAGCTCGAGGGTAGCCGCGGGGATGGCGAGGCCCTCTGCCGCGGCGGCGGCGCGGTCGTTGCCCTCTGGCGGCAGCAGCAGCAGCTTGGTGGTGGCGTCCTCCATGTACCAGGAGAACTCGTCCTGCAGGGGGGGGGTGTTTGGGGGGGGTGTTTGGGGTGTTGGGGGGGGGGGTGTTTGGGGTGTGAGTTGGGTGTGTGTGTGGGATGAGCGCAATGAAATCCAGCAGGACGGAGGGGCTTGCGGTGAGGGGGGGGGGCTTGCTTTCGTGCGGCACATTGGTCGGATGGCGGGCTGGTTGGGCCGGCAGCGCTGCCGCCGCCGCTGCCGCGGGGGTCGACTGTCGTCCGCCGGCGCGCCCCGCCGCCGCCGCATGCGCGCGCGCGCGCGCGCTGCGCGCACCTGCTTGTAGGCCGAGTTGAAGGGCGCCGCCACGCCGCGCGCCTGCCCCACCGCGAGGAAGGACACCAGGAACTCCACCGTGTTGGTCTGCACCATGGACACCACGTCGCCGGGCTTCACGCCCGCGGCGACGAGGCGCTTGGCCAGGGAGCCGACGGCGGCGCGCAGCTGGGCGCGCGAGAGGCGCACGCCGCCCTTCTTGCCATCGGCGACGGCGACGGCGAGGGCGTCGTCGCGGCCCTCGATCGCGCTGATCAGCGTGGCGCCCGCGGGGAGGAGGCCCATCCTGGAGCGGTGCGGGGGGAGGGGAGGGGAGGGGAGGAGGGAGGCCGCGGCCCGCGGGGGGAGGGAGCTCTGCCCGAGTGCAGAGGGGGCTGATGCCACAGGCGGGGGGAACGAGCCGGGAGGCGCGGGAAAAGCAATGCACCAACGATCAAAACGCTTCGCGATTGAGGGGGCGCCGAATGGCTGTTCCCCACCGCGCCGAGTGCGTCCTCCGCTTCCGGCCGAGAAGCTTGGCCATCTCCGGCGCCCCTTCCCCCAAGCAGCGACCCCGAATAGCGCATTTCAGGTCAGAAGACCGTCTTGGAATCACTTGGGCGGGGCCGGGCGAGCGATCCCGCCAGCCGCGCGCCCCCATGTGCAGCGCCCATGTGACGCGTGAGCAGGGCTTCCGGCTGCGGCTGCTCCCGCTCACGCTGCTGCTGCGGCTGCTCCCGCTCACGCTGCTGCCGCCGGGCGCCCCGCCACCCTCGCCCCTGCCGCGACTTGCTTCCGAAAGTGGTAGGTGTTACGTTCGCATCATTTCCTCGCCCGCCGCGCCGCCAGCAAGAATCCCAACCCGACCAGCACACGTCAAGGGTGTGCGCAGGGAGCGCGCGTTTGGCGGCGCATGCTCCGTGCGGTGGGGCCAAAGAGGAGGCAGCGGAGCGGTTCGCAAGGCAGGGGGAGCGCCAAAAGGGGGCGCGCTCAGAACAGACGACTAACAAAGGGGGGTCAAGGGGGGGGGCGGTGCGTTTTGCAGAGCGCGTGGCGCCCGCGAATGAAGTTTGCCGGCGCGCGCGCGCCTCACACCTCGGCCTTCTTCCCGTTGGCCGCCCCCGCCGGCGCCGCCGCGCCGCCCGTGGCGTGCGCCGCGGCGGTCGCGACGCTGGAGCTGGTGCGCCGCAGCGTGCCCTTGCGCTGCGGCGCCATCGACGCGGTGCGCGGCGCCTTGCACAGCTTCCCCGCCACGCGCGTGGGCTTGAAGTCCAGGCGCAGCCACTTTGGCGCGTGGCCGTTGATCCAGCGCAGCACGGGGCGCAGCAGCGGCACGATCACGGGGTCGATGAGGGCCTTCTCCACCTCCACTACCGCGTAGGTGATCACCATGGACACGGCGATGCGCGCCCAGGGGATGCCGGGCAGCGGGGCCATGTTGAAGAAGGTGTTGACCACGGGCACGTAGGTGAAGAACACCTTGGGGTGGGGGGGTGGGTTGGGGGGGTGTTTGGATGGGGTCGGTGGGGAGGTGTGGGGAGTCAAGGGTTGATTTGGGGGTGCGTGCGGCGTTTGTGGTGGGGCGGTGCTACGCGCCAGCAAAAAGTGGTAAACCCAGGGCAAGGGTGGGTGGCGGGTGTGAGGGGTGGGGGGTGGGTGGCGGGAGTGTGGGGTGTGGGTGTGTTGCGGTGCGGGGTGATGCGCCCCCTGACCGCGCGCGCCCGCGTGCCCCCCCCCCACCATGATGCCGACGGTGAGGACGATGGAGGCGTAGGCGAGGGGGTTGCCAAAGAGCACGCGGTAGTGGAGGGTGGTGCGCTTGAGGAAGCGGCAGGTGATGAAGTAGCCAATCTGGGGGGGTGGGGGTGGGGTTGTTTTTTTTTGGGGGGGGGGTTTGGGGGTGGGGGGGGGGGGGAGCGTTTAAGGGATTGGTGGGGCTGCGGTCCGGGTTGCTGTGTGCGGCTTGCGCTTAAATGTTTGGATTGTTCGCATCGCGTTTGCAGCGAGCCGGCCGGCGGCGGCAGCGCGCCCCCTGCCCCCCTCTCCACCGCAGCCTTTGGGGGGGAGCAGACCCCATCCCCTTCCACAACCACCCCCCTCCCCCCACCTGTGTGGCGACGAGGCAGCAGAATGCCTCTGCGCGGCGCACGTCCAGGGAGTAGCCCTGGCGCTCCCCCCAGTAGAAGCTGCCCAGCACCAGCGCAACAATCACGTGGGACACAAACAGCATGCGCTGGGGGGGGGGGAGGGGGGGGGGCGAAGGAGAGGGTTCGTGGGGTTGGGTTTTTGGCGAGGTGGGAAGGGCTGCGCACGATGCAGCACGCGCCCTGTGGAATGGCCCGCCGCCGCCCGGACGGGCGCACGCGCGCGCGCGCTCGCGCGCGGGCAGCAGCCGCGGGCGGCAGCGGGGGGCCCGGCGGCGCGGCTCTGGCGCTGCGGGACGCGGCTCTGGCGCGGCTCTGGCGCTGCGCGCACCCAGATCACGAGTTTGCCGATGAGCCGCTTGTTGGCGGGGCGCGGGGGCCGCTCCATCACGTCCGGCTCCGCGGGCTCCGCCGCCAGCGCCATGCCCAGCGTGGTGGAGGTGACCATGTTGACCAGCAGGATCTGGGGGGGGGCGGTCAAACGGTCAAGGGGGCGCGGTCAGCACGGTCAACGGGCAGTCAACGGGGCGCGGCGGATTCCCGCTTGCAAGCAGGCCACATGCTTGAATGCACACGAAACACAAACAAGGCTGGCGGGCAGAGTGGCGGGCAGATAAGTACAAAAGCTGCCGCCACTGTGCCCCCCCCCCCACCTGCAGCACTGTGAGTGGTGACTCGCGCAGCCCCAGGATGTAGGCCCACAGCACAGAGATACCCTGGGCCATGTTCACCTTTGGGGGGGGGTTTGGGGGTGTTTGGGGGGTTGTTGGGGGTTGGGGTTGGGTGGTGGTTTGGGGGTTGTTGCAGAGGGTGTTGCGGTGGTTTGGGGGGAGGTGGGGGTTTGGGGGCTTTTGCAGCTGGCTAGGGTGTGCTCGCCCAGCAGCCGCAGGGGCAGGCAGAGGGTTTCCCAGACCCCAGCCCCCCCAGCCCCCCTCCCCTAACCCCCCAAAGCCCCACCGGCAGGTTGAAGAGCAGGAGTCGGATGATGTTGTCCCACACGCGGCGCCCCTCCTTCACCGCAGCCACGATGGAGGTGAAGTTGTCGTCAGCAAGCACTGGCCGGGGGGGAGGGATTTGGGGTCTCTAGTCAGGGACTGGCGCGAGCCACGCGGCGGCCTCGGTTGGGGTGGTCGCGACTGCGAGCGGCTGGCCCAGCCCCTGTTGACAGCCGTCGGCTCGGTGCAGGCGGGGGCTGCAGTCCAGCCAGGCGACCGGCCAGCTCAACCACGGCCGGTGGCAGTCCGGACGCGGCCGGCCGGCCAGCGCGCGCGTGCGCACGGCGTTGCACGTGTCTCTCCCCCCCCCCTCACCCATTTTGGCGGCCTCCTTCGACACGTCCGTCCCAGTGATGCCCATCGCCACGCCCACGTCCGCCGCCTTCAGCGCGGGCGCGTCGTTGACGCCGTCGCCCGTCATCGACACGATGCGGCGGGGGCTGGCGTCCTGCGCGGGGTGGTTTTTTTTTGGGGGGGGAGGGGGAAGGGTTTGTTTGGGGGGCGGAGAGGGGGGCGGCGGCCGAGGGTGTGCGGTGGTGGCAGGGTGGGCTGGGGCTGCTCGACGGACGGCGGGGCACGGCAGGAGGGGCGCTTTATAGCAGTGACAAAAACAAACCACGCAGCGTGCGCTTCTCCCTGGTACCTAAAAAAAGCACCAAGCTGGGATACAGGCGCCCCCGCCCCCCCCCCCCCAAAAAAAAACAAGCAACCAAAAAGCGAAACCCGCCCCGCGCCCACCTGCAGCGCGCGCACGATGCGGATCTTGTTCTCGGGCGACGCGCGCGCGTAGATGTTGCACTCCGGCGCCACCGCCTTGAGCTGCTCGGAGCTCATCGCGTCCACCTCGGGCCCGGTCAGCGCGAGCCCGCCGCCGGCGATGCCCAGCATCTTCCCGATCGCGAGGGCTGTCAGCGCGTGGTCCCCCGTTATCATCTTGACCGTGATGCCCGCGAGGTGGGCCTCCTTGATGGCGGCCACCACCTCGATCCTCGGGGGGTCGAGGATGGCGAAGGCGCAGACCGCGGAGAGGAAGGGCTTGCGCTTCTGCAGGGAATCGGCGGTGAGGCCCTCCAGGTTCTCGTTGGCGGCCAGCTCGGCCCTTTGGGTTTGGTGGGGGGTGGGGGGGTGGGGGGTTGAGCAGGGTTTTGGCGGGGGTTTTGGCGGGGGTTTTGGTTGGGTCGGCCGGTCAGGACCAAGGGGGAGGGAGCGTGCCGTGGTTGAAAGCTGGAAGAACCTGCACAGCGGCAGGCACAAGACAGCCCCGGAGCTCCGCCCTCCGACACCCCCACCCCACCCACCCACCCACCTGCACAGCAGCAGCACGCGCAGGCCCTGAGCGGAGAGGTCCGACTGCGCCTTGTTCCAGAACCCGATCTCCAGCGGCGCCGTCTTCTTCAGATCATCCCCCGTGATCTGGGTCTTGCAGATCGGCAGCAGGCGGTCAGAGGCGCCCTTGACGTACATCACGCGCTTGCCGCCCTCGCTCACGACTGCGCGGCGGGCGGTTGCGCGGCGGTTGCGGCGCTCAGCACTGCTCAGGGGGCGCCTCGACGAGCCAAAGCAAAGCCCCGAGTTGGGCGGGCCATCCGAAAGCCCCCGGGGTGGGCACTGCCGCGGCGCGGCCCGCCGCACGAGCGCGCGCGACCGCCCCAGGGGTCCTGCAAAACAAAAATCACCCCCCGCTCCCTCGGCCGGCCAGCAACCTCCCCCTCCCCCCCCCACCTGTGGCCATGAACTTGTGCTCAGACTCAAAGGGAATGGAGGCGACGCGCGGCTTGGCGGCCTTGAGCGCAGCCAGGTCCAGGCCGGCCTGTTTTTGCAGTGCGATGTTAGGGGGGGGGGGAGGTGTCAAGGCTGAGTTTCGGGGGGGGGGGGCGATTGGAGGGGAGTCTCAGTAAGCCTCGCACAGTCGCTGGAACGGTCGTCCCTTTCAGCGCACGGCGCAGCGCAAACCAAGCGCCCCAAACCCAAGCAATTGCGGCCCCAAGCTCAGTGCCCCCTTCCCCCACTCCCCCCCCCAAAAAAAGCGACGGATCGCGGCGCGCCTTTTCGCCGGCGGTGAGCAGCGCCACCTCTGTGGGCGCGCCCGTGGGCTTGTACACGTCCGCCCCACCCTCGTCCTTGGCCTTTGTCAGCGCGCTGTCGTTGCACAGCACCGCGCCCTCCATGATGGCGCGCACCGCCGCTGTCTGCGCCTCGGTCAGCGCCGCGCCGGGGGCGTCGCCGGTGGCGTCCGCGACGGTGAAGTCCCCCACGGGCGCGTAGCCCACGCCGCCGATGTGGTACAGCGTGGACGCGGTGCGCAGGCGCACAGCGGTCATCTCGTTCTGGGGGGAGGGGGGGGGGTTGGGGGGTGTTTGGGTGGAGGTGGTTGAGTGTGGACGTGGTTGGGTGCAGGCGTTTGGGGGGTGAGAATGTGTTTGGGGGGTGGGAATGTTGGTGGGGTTTGCGTTTTGAGGGGGCGGGTGCGGGAGTGTCGAGGCTGCCGGCGCACGCACGGCAGAGGCGGGGCGCGCGCGTGCCAGGGACAAAAAAACCCACGCGCCCAGGGGGAGCGAGCAGCCCCCCCCCTGCCCCACCTTTGTGAGCGTCCCTGTCTTGTCGCTGCAGATGACGTTGACCGAGCCCAGGGTCTCAACGGCGGGCAGCTGCCGCACGATCGCGTGGTTGCGCGCCATCACGGTCACGCCGATCGCCAGCACAACGGTCACCTGTCCAGGGGGGGTGGGGCGCGTTTGGGGGGGGGGGCAGGGTTTGGGTGACGGGGAGGGTCGGGCCGTTTGAGAGGCATCCAGAGGGGAGGTGGCGGGGTGCTCGGAGCAGAGTGAGTGAGCCGGCGCGGAGCGAGCGAGTGAGCCGGCGCGGGGATTGCCGCGGTCCACCACGGCTGGCGCCCTCTGCAGCGCGCCTCCAGCCGTCAAGGCAACCCCCAACCCCCGCCCCCCGGCATCGGCGCGCGGCGCGGCCCCACCATGGCGGGCAGGCCCTCGGGGATGACTGCGACGGCGATGGACACGGCAGACTGGGGGGGGGGGGGGGGAGGGGGGGGAGGTGCCGCGGGGTTGGGGGTGCGGCAGGCGGGCGGGCGGCAATGGCTGGGCCAGCATGATAGGAGCGCGGCAGCGGTCAGGCCCACGTGCGCACGCACGGGGACAAACCCGCCCGCCCTTGGTTTCAGAGGCAAGCGCTGACGGGCAGCTGCGCAGCTGCGTTCCAGTCCACAAAAGAACAGCCTTTTGAGAGAGGCCCCCACCTCGAATGCGTCCTGCCACGTCTCCCCCGCCCTGAACTTTGCGAGCAGGAAAGCCGCCACCACGATGAACAGCACGATCACAGCCAGCCAGCGGCCAAAGACCGACATCTGCTTCTCCAGGTTGTTGGTCACAACCTCGACCTGGGGGGGGGGGTGAAGGGCGTGTTTGTTGCGGGGGGCTTGTGGGGCGGATGGACGCTCCTTGACGGCGCTCAGTCCTCGCTGTCCTGGAACGCCCACAGCAGCTGCCTGCCCTCGCACCACGCACCCACACACGCCACACGTGCGAGGCCGGCACTGCTCCAGCTGCGTGCGGCTCTGCCCAGCCCCAACCCCCAAAACCGCCCCTTCCACACAAAAAGGCCCCCACCCCCCACCGTGTTGACCATGCGGCTGATCTGGCCGATCTCAGCGCTGTCACCGGTGCCGATGACGATGCCCTCAGCCTGGCCAGACACCACGCTGGTCGCGCTGTAGGCCATGTTCCTGCGGTCACCCTTGGAGTGGGGGGGGGGGGTAGGGGGTAGGGGGTAGGGGGTTTGCAAAGGGTCAGGGGGGGGGGATGACGCACAGGCGGCGGCGGCGGCGGCGGCGGAGGGGCTGTCCGCCCGGCCTGGCTGCGGGCAGGGCGCCCCTTCAAGCGGGCGCGACAGGCGGGCGAGAGCGGCCCCGCAAGCGGCCCCAGCGGCCCCGCGCGTTGGGCTGTGTTATGCTGCGCCCCGCGTCGCTCACGAGGGGTGCGTGGCGCTCGAAGGTTTTGTTGGCCTCCTTGGAGGTGGGGACGGACTCGCCAGTCAGCATGGCCTCCTGGACCTGGGGGGTGGGATTGGGGGGTGGGGAGGCCAGGGGGGTGCTGCTTGCGGGGGGTCTGCTTGCAGGGGGTCTGTTGGCGGGGACAGCGGCAGACACACGCAGGCGCGTGCATACACAAACACAAACACAAGCGCACGCCTGCAAAATCATCACCCGGCAAGCTACGCAGCCCCACATGCCCCCCCCCCCCACCTGCAGGTTGGTGGCCGTGATGAGTCGCAGGTCCGCGGGCAGTTTGTCGCCGCTCTTGAGCAGCACGATGTCGCCGGGCACCAGCTCCTCGGCCGCCACCACCTGCGGCGCGCCGTCGCGCTTGACCTTGGCGGTGGGGGAGAGCATCGCCTTGATCGCGTCCGCCGCCTTCTCTGCCTTGCCCTCCTGGATCTGTCCGCGGCAACCGCGGGCGGGCGCGGGTTGGGGGGCGAGGGGGGAGGGGGGGGATGGGTCGGGCGAGGGGCGCAGCTGCGGGTTTGCTGCTGACCGGCGGACCGCGGCGCGATGGCAGCAGCTGCGCCCGGCTGCGCGGCGCCGCCGCTGCAGCGGGTACAATATGCGCGCAAAGCAGCGAAGGAGGGGCCGCACCATGCCCATCGCCGTGTTGAGGAAGATCACCGCCAGCACCAGGCCAAACTCGGCCCACGACTGCAGGGCGCCCTCGATGATGGCGGCCGCAAAGAGGATCCAGATCACGATGTTGTTGATCTGGGCCCACAGGCGCTCGAGGAAGGACGTCTTGCGCGGCGGCGTGAGGCGGTTGGGGCCGTACTCGCGCAGGCGGCGCTTCGCCTCCTCTGCGCGCGCGGGCGGCGCGGGCGGCGCGGTGCGGGTTCGAGGGGGAGCGCGCGCGGCGCGCGGCGGCGCGCTGCCGCAGCTTGCGGCCGGCTCATCACGCGCCCCGTGCGGCGCCAGCGGCCAGCAGCGGGCCAATCGCGGCATGCATGCAGCCGGCAAAGCCCGCAGGCCAATCCCTGCGTGCCCGCCAACTGTCGTCACCCGCCGGCGGGGCCACGAACGCGCTGCGCTGCGCGCGCCGCCCCCGCACCCGACGTCAAGCCCACTGCAGCATCGCTGGCGAGATCCTCTACCACGACGGATGCATCTGCGCTGTGCCAGGGCTCCTCGGGGTCGTCGGCCTGCACCACCACAGTCTCCAGGGTGCCCTTCCCGCCCTGAGCGATCTCCAGGATCGCGGCCTTGTCCTTGGGGCCGCCCTCGATCGCCTCCGGCTTAGTGCAGCACGCGCAGCCCTTGGGCGCCATTGCCGCTGGCGGGGGGGCCCGAACTCTCAGAGCTCGGCTGCTCACCCTTCAAAGACTGCTGCAGGCGGGGGGGGCCCGCGAATTGAAATGTGACGGTCTAAACCAGCGATCGGGCGCGATCAAGCCAGCGCCGGCGTGGGCGCGCCTGGGCGGCGCGGCACCCGATGATGCTGCGCCACCCGGCGCCCAGCCGCCAGCGCAGCGGCGTGGCTCCCTCTGCGGATTGTGGTGTTTCGGGGAATCTGGTGCGGTTGAAAATTACAGTGAGGGCTCTGCAGTTCTGCAGCTGGTTGGATCGAGCAGTCAACGGCGGTCCGCGACGAGCGGCAGAGCCGCAGAGGTCAAGTTGCGCGCAGCGCAGGCGCGGCAAGTCTGCATCCAGCGAACCGGCAAGGAGGCAACTCGCCATTTATATGGTTCAATTCGCCGAAACCGGAGCCGGGGCAGCAAACAATGTCAGCTCAACGGCCCAGCGTGTGGGCGGCTGCCGCCGCCCCTGCCAGGCCCTGCCAGCTGAGCTCCCCTCACGCCGCCGCGGCCCCCGCGCCGCGCCGCGCGGCGACGGCCGCCTCCGCCTCTCGCCGCACGCGGCGGCTGAACGCGTGCACGTGCGCGTGCTGCGCCACGAGTGCCACCACCAGGGGTGCTATGCCCAGCACCACGTCCAGCACCAGGTAGGCCACCTTGCTGGGGCCCGCGACGTTGTAGATGACTCCAAACACCTTGTGTTGGGGGGGGGGGGTTGTGGGGGGAGGGTTGGGGGGAGGAGGGGTTTATTTGGACGGTTGGCTGCATGTGGGGTGGTAGGTAGGGCGAGGCGCTGAAAGAGGCAACGCAAACAGAGTGCTGGCTGACGCCGGCTGTCAGTCAGAATAAGGGCTCCCTGCAATGGGGGACGGCCGCACTTGCCCGACAGAGCAGCCGCCAACTCACCAGCGCCGAAACGGCCGCTATGGACAGCGCCGCCGCCCACCACAGGCTGATCCAAAAGTTGAGCCGCCAGAAAGCAACGCTGTCCCAAAACTGCAGGGAATGGGGCGGCGGGGAGGCGGGGGTTGGGGCGTGGCAAGGACACAGGGCCGCGCTGCCGCACCCGCCAAGCTTGGCACCGGGACGCTGCCTCCTCTGCGGGGTGAGCGGCGTCGGCGACGCATTGGGGCGAGCCGGCCGCACCTCCTTCGGCGCCGACTCCTTTGCGAGCTCGAGGGAGAAGGGGCGGCCCCCCAGCAGACTGCCCACAAAGTAGCCCGCGGTGCCACCAGATGTGAGCACGGGCATCCACAGCCGCACGCCTGCGGGCTGCGCCCAGGCGATGGCGGTCGCAATCGCATAGATCGCGATGTTGACCAGGTCAAACGTCTTCGGCCTGTTTTTTTTGCACATCCGCAGCTTACGTTGGGTTTGGGGTTTGGAAAGGGAAGGGGCTGTCGTAAGTGCACGCGTCCGCCGGGGAGGAGCGCGCTTTGCAGCCGCTCATGGCCCATCGTCCCCGCTGCTGTTTCCCTCCTCGAGAGTTTCCCGTGCCCTGCGAACACCTGCCCGTGACACCCAGCGGCGCACCATATCCTGTACACGCGCAGGCGGTACAGCAGCAACGAGGCCGCAAAATTAGCGACCGCGAGGCACACGGCCGCCAGGGTGGCGTAGCGCAGGTCGTCCAGCGCGCCAGCCAGGATCATGGGGCCGAACGACACATAGCCGCCCGCCTTGCGGAGGGCCTTCAGCCACCAGGCCTCGCCTGCATGGTGGGTCCACCGTTGGGCGTGGGTCGGTGCCGCATGTAACGGCGCCGCAATCAACGGCGCCGCATGCGGAGAGAGCACACCCAGAAAAGCGCCGTCCCTGCAAGCGTGCGGGCCCCCCTGCGAGCGCCCCCCAGGCCAAACCCACGCTCGGGGGGGCCGTTGTCGGCCATTGCCTCTGCCAGCTCCCTGTACGCGGCGTCCATCTCTGTGCGCCCGGCCCAGGGGCAGCACCTCGCGCCGGCGGCGCCGCTGCTGCCGGTGCCGCGCCCGCCGTCCGCGTCCTTGACCGCTCCACCCGGGGCGGCGTGGCTGAGGGGGATTGCCGGCTCGTTTGACACGCCCTTTGCGCCCATGGTTCCGCACTGGGCCGCTGGCGCCAGAGTGTCGACGTTCTGCCCAGTTGGCCGCGCGCTGGAGTGGACGCAAGGAGCGGGTGTGGGAGGTTCAAACGGCTCTGCTCAATGCGTTCAATTGCGGGCCCGGGGTGTTCGCCCGGGGAAAGTGTGTTTTGGGGGGTGGGCGGCGCGCCCTGGGTGCTCCGGCGTCTGCCAGCATTCAGGGCCGAGCCCCGCAGCGATCAAGCATATGCGCGCCTCACGTTGAGACCCCGCATTGAGACGAAGCCGTCTGAAGGGCGCTCTAAGGTGGGCTGGCCCTGCTCTGGCCGAAACGGTGGCGTCACCGGCGCCCGCCGGCAGGCGCGGACTGGGCGCCGTCGGCGGTCAGCGGCCGGATTGAAGGCTCGCCGATCCAGCAAATCATTTCAATCAACAAACGTCCGCAGCCACGCCAGCGACGGCAGGCCTGCCCGAAAACGCGCGAAACAAAGTCCCGGGAAAGCCGATCTGCGACCATGGCGCCCTCCAGCAAGGCCCAGATGGTGGTTCACTACGTGGAGGTGGGCAACGCGCCGACCCGTCAGCGCGGGACTGGCGACAGAGGCCGGGGCCGGCACGCCGCGCCGCGCGCTAGTCCGCAGCGCCGGTCAAACGCGCGTGGCGGCGGGGGAAGCGGGTCACGACCAGCAAAGCCCGTTGCGCAGTCCCGCCGCCGTGAGGCAGCCATTCTGACGGGGCCGAACCCCGCCCTCAGCGCCGGCTGCGCTGCGCTGCGCTCATCAACAACAGCAAGGCCGCCGCGCAAACGACTGCCCCACCCGCCCGCCCTTTCAAACCGCCGCGCCGCGGCGCGCAAACAGCTGTTCTCGTCGCTGCTGGCGCTCGGCTCTGCTGCCGCGCTGACCTACTACGCGGGCCCCCTGGCCAGCGTGCTGTCCTACTGCGGCCTGGGCGTGTACACGGGCGCCACCGGACTGCTGGTGTCCGTGCTGTTCCTCATCAAGGCCCCCAAGCTGCTCAAGTGCGGAAGGGCAGGGAGCATGGGGCAAGGGGAGTGGCGGCCCTGGCATGGAGCGCTGCCGTCCGTGCTGCTGGTGGCATTTATTTCCTCTGCCTGTGTGCCCCAACGGCTGGTTGCCAGCGCCAGCACTGTTGCGCGGCAGTGCTTGCAGAATCCCACACCTGCCGTGAACGCAGTGCAACGCAACAAGCAACACCCGCCCCAAACAAAAACAGCTCCGTGCGCGGCCTCGTGGAGCTGCTGATTTCCATCGCCTGGGCGGCGTTCTTCGTCGCCACTGGCGCGCTGATGGCGCAGATGCTGTCCATGGGCGTGTGCAACTACCGGGCGTTCGCGTCCCTGGGCCTGGGCGTGCGCCGCAAGCTGCTGCAGTCGTCCTTTAGCGTCGACGTCTCCGGCTTCGCGGGTGCCATGACGGGCGCCATCACGGGCGCGGCCACCAGCCTCGCCAACGCGCTGGGCGCGTCCATGCTCATCCCCTCCGCGCACACCTGCGCCGCCTCGGCGGTGCTGACGGCCGCCGGCTTCCTCGGGTTCTGCGCGTTTGTCGCCGGCGCGGTGATGGCCGTGACCTGTGACTTGAAGAAGGGCAAAGGGCTGTGGGCCCCGGCAAGTGAGTGCAAAGGGATTTGCTGTTAGCTTGCGCCTGAGGCACTTGAACTTTCAGGCCTTGCATTGTGCTGGCAGTGGCGAGTGCGTGATGACTGATGCGCTTGAAAGCTGCGGGCAACCCGTATCTGCCGGCCAACCATAACGGCGCACAAAAGCAGCGACCTGCGCCGCCCGCTGAAACCGCTTCCCCCCTGCCCACCCCCCTGTCCACCCCAAAACCCCTCCCCGTCAGGCGCGCGCGCCAAGGCAGGCGAGTCTGCCGCCAACGGCACCAACGGCGTGTGACGCCGTTGCCTCGCCACAGTACGTACAGCCCAAAAACGGCGCAGGGCCTGCCGTGGTAGCGGCAACTGAACAGCTGACAGTTTTCGGTGTGCGCCAAGGACAGCACTGTACGCGCTGCGTCAGCGTCCAAGCTGAGGGACTGGGGACGATCCCACGGCTGGCGGGCGATGAAAGTATCGAACGGTGCCGGTTACCAGAATTTGCAGTGCATGCCTTGCCGAGTGTTTTTGGCCGGTGTGGGGGAGGCCAAACCCTGAGCAAGTCGAGCTCTCTGGGTGCGTGTTTGTGGCACACCCGACAGATACCAAGTTGCAGGTCCTCTGTCCTTTCAGTGAAACTGAAGGCCCTCGTGTGAAGGTCAAGTTTTCAAATCGGAAGTGCCAGGGGGGGGGGTGAGAAGACAGGCAGAGGGGTTTTGATGGCAAGCACCGCCATACGCTGCTGGGACCGGGGTGCGTGCGTTGTCAGTGCGGCAGACGAGCTGCTGCATGCGCTCATCAGCACTTGAGCAGTCCCTTCTTGACCTCGCAGGCGGCCGCAAGCTTGACCTGCTGCAGCCGCTCCTTTGTGGCTGTGGGGTTGTGGAGCTGAGCCAGGAGGCCAGCGGCGTCCTTTGGGATCTTCAGCACGTCGAGCAGCTTGGACAGGCCCTGCATTTGT
>BDRX01000096.1:31160-47987 GCA_003203535.1 Raphidocelis subcapitata | reverse complement strand
GCAGCCGCTCCTTTGTGGCTGTGGGGTTGTGGAGCTGAGCCAGGAGGCCAGCGGCGTCCTTTGGGATCTTCAGCACGTCGAGCAGCTTGGACAGGCCCTGCATTTGTTTAGAGGGGTTGGGGGGAGCGAGGGAAGCCGTTTGTGCGAGGGCGCGCGCTGTTAACGGCACTGCGTGACAGCGCACTCAGCAGTTGCAGCCCGCAAACGCGCAGGCAGGCGCGGCGAGGCAGGGTCGCTGCATTTCACTGCTTGGCCTGGCCTTCCCCCCTCACCTCATTGTTGGGGCAGGCAAGGCCCTTGGCCGCCAGGTCGACACCCGCAGACACCAGCAGCGCGCAGACGCCCTTTGCCTCAGCAGCCGGCGCCTCCTTCTTCTCCTCCTCCTTCTTTCCCTCCTCCGTTTTGTCACCCTCCTCCTTTTTCTCACCCTCCTCTTTTTTCTCACCCTCCTCCTTCTTCTCCTCCTCCTCCTCCTCCTCCTCCTTTTTCTCACCCTCCTCCTTGGCGATTGTGAAGGGCGCATCCTGGGGCAGCAGCACCCCCTCGATCGCGTGCACCACAAAGGCGTCACCCGGCTTGTAAGCGCCGTCAAAGGTCAGGTCGTAGCCGATGAGGTCAAAGTCGTTGCCGTCAGACCCCTCCGCCTCAATGTCGCCGTCGTCCTCGCGCTCGACCTTGACCGTTTGACTGCCGTCCCAGGTTTTGAAGTCCTTGCTGCCGCCGGACTGCTCAAGGTCCTTCTTCAGGTGGATGCCGGGAATGATGTGCAGCTTCATCACCTGCGTTTTCGCGCGGGGGGAGCGATTGGGGGTGCTGTTTTAACAGCAGCACGCCAGGCTGCCAGCAGTGCCGCAGCCCCCTACTGGATGCAGAGCAGATCAGTGCTCTGTGCTCTGGCGACAGGCGTTCGGCCGTTGCCATCTGCACGCGCGCTGAAACGCACCCGCTCGACAGCAGCGCGGTTGCCGCTGGAGGGGTTTGCGACGTCGGCTGCCAGCGCATCGGTGGATTCAAACTTCAGGGCCTTGGCAATGCGGCCCATGGCCTGCAAACGGGGCAGGCGTGCGGGTGGTGAGGGCGTTTTCGCGTTTTGGGTTTGATTGCGGTTGATGTTGGCAGAGCGCACTGCCGCGCTGGCAGGCAAGGGATGATTATCAACCTGAGCCAAACCCCATGACATCCCACCTCATTGTTGGGGCAGAGCTGTTGAGAGGGAGCAGGAAGGGCGGGAGAGAGAGGGAGCAGACGATTCGGGGGGAGAGGAGAGGCATGGGGCGGGGTCGGGTGGTGGGGCACGCGCGCGGCCTCGACAAGGCGCGGTGGCAGTCCGCATGATGTACGCAAAGCCGCACCCTTGCCCGCGCGCACGCCCACCACTGTGTTGCCGCTGAGCTGCAGTTTGAGGGCGTCCAGCACCTTCCTGCAGGCGGCCAGGTCGCTCGAGGTGGCGGTGGCCTCCTCGGCGGCCACGAGCGGCGCTGTCGCGCGGAGGGCGGGGAGCAACGGCGTGCCTCAGCCGGCCTGGAAACAGGCAATGTCCAATCCTGTCCACCGGGATGCGGCCCCTCTGAAGGACTGCAGACGCGGCGGCGCGTGCGCCCGGCGCGCGCGTGCTGGCGCCGCCGCGGCCGCCGCAAGCTCCAACGCCCAAGCTCCGAGAGGCGCGCGGCAAGCACGGCCGGGTCGCATTGGGTCCCACTCACCCGGTACAGCCAGGAGCACCGCCAGGAGCCCCGCAAGGATGCGGGCACGCGACATCATTTTTGCCCGGTGACACCGCTTGAATCGCGGCTAAGAGGCAGTAAAAGGAATGGTAAACCA
The DNA here is from genome assembly GCA_003203535.1 of Raphidocelis subcapitata. Lineage (NCBI taxonomy): Eukaryota > Viridiplantae > Chlorophyta > Chlorophyceae > Sphaeropleales > Selenastraceae > Raphidocelis > Raphidocelis subcapitata. Next base: position 46,166 of record BDRX01000096.1, on the reverse strand, counting down.
ATTTGAAGCATTCCTTTGACGCTGGCTGCAAATTGCGCCGGGCTCGCGTGTCACCGCCGCTGATGACTGCCTCGCCCGGTCAACGCTGCCCGATGGGCGCACCCGCAGCGCATATACAGCGGCATTTACAGCGGCATTTACAGCGGCCCGCAGGCCGGAGCACGCCCCGTCAGTCCGTGCCGTTGAGCTCCCAGCTGTACTCGGGATAGGCCACTGCGATGGAGGCGGCAGAGGGGTCGGCGTCCAGCAGCCGCTGCAGCTCCGCGCGCGGCCCCTCCGCCAGGTGCGGCAGCAGGAAGGCCAGGCGCTCCGCCTTGCTGGCCCCAAAGTCGGGGGAATACCATTTGAATATCTTGGACAGCGTCACGCGCCGCGCGGCGGCGTCGACCTGGGGCCGTTGGCGTGGGTCGATTGGGGTTTTATGCGGGTTGGGGCTCGGCTTTGGGAGGGCGCGCTGTTTTGGCCCGCGAGTCGGACTCCAATCAGAAGCAAAGCGAAGCCCCACCACTGCCTTGCGAGTGCGCCCGCAGCACGGAGCAGATGAGTGCTAATGCAACCGTGGTCACACCAAAACTTCGCAGCTGCTCTGATGCAGCGCCCCCCTCCCTCCCCTGCCCGCACCTTGACCTCGCCCGCGCAGAACGCCTCCGCCGCCGCCGCCAGCCCCTCCTCCAGCGTGTCGGGGGCGTAGGTCTTGATGGGCGGGCAGGACGCGGCGCCGCAGACCAGGGCAAAGTGGATGCGGGCGTCAACCGGGCCCGGCACCACCGCGCCGCGCCGGGGGTCGGCGGCGCCAAAGGGGCCGCGGCTGATGCAGGGGTAGCCGATGATCATGCCCAGACTCGACGCGGCGGGGCGGTTGCCGCGCAGGATGCCGTTTTCCAGGTCGTCTGCGGCGTACTCCGAACCCCCGATGTTGTAGCGCGCGGCCTGGGGGTGCGGGGTGGTTGGGGAGGTGGTGATGGTGATGGTGATGGTGATGGTGATGGGGGGGGGGGTAGGGGCCTGTTTGCCGGGGCTGTTTGCTGGGGCTGACCCTGAAGTCGCGCTAAGCTGCCGCCTGCCGCCAGTGTGCGGTAGGTGGGGCACATGCATGTTCTGGGGGCGACTGCAGCCGTCGGCGGTGCAGGCGCCTCCCAACCCCCCCCCTGCGACCTCCCCCGCACCTTTTGGAAGAAGGACATCCGCCCCGCGGCGGTGCCGTAGCGCGCCGTGCCGTGCACCACCAGGGTGTGGATGATGAGTGCGTTGTAGGTGTTGATGGCAAACGCGGTCAGCTCACCACGGGACAGGGAGGAGAGTTCCACCTGCGCAACGGTGTTTGGGGGCATGGGTGTGTAGTTGTGTGCGGGCTGTTCATGTGTGGGGACGCGGCGTGCGCGTTGGGGGGAGCGAGGTGCCTTGCTGCGCGGCTCGATGCCCCGAAGCAGCCGGCCAGACGGCCGCCGGTACCGCCAGGCCCGCCCCCCGCCTAGTCCCCGGCCGCCCCTTGCGTCCGCCCGCACCCGCTGCAGCTCTGCCGTCGCGTCCACGTAGGCCCAAAAAGCGGGGTCCCGCCGCATTGCGCCGTACGCCACGGTCCGGCCGTCCGCTGAGAGGTGGCGGTCGTAGAGCGCCACGATGCGCGCGCGCAGGTCTGCGGCGACGGCGGGGGCGGGGCGCGCGGGGGAGGGGCCCCACCCTGCGCGTGGGGTGGGGAGGGAGGGAGGGCTGACGTTGGGGTTTGGCTGGAGGGACGGTAAGCGCGGGGGCGGCTCCAAGGGGCCAGGCGCCACCGCACGGGTGCTGGCCCACTACCAGCTAAAGCCAGGACTGCCCAGCTTGCGCGTGGGCCGGGAAGCCCAGGCGCGGCCGCGGGCGCGGGCCCTCCCCCACCCCAAGCGGCTCACAGTACTGGGTGTTGAGCGCCTGGCCCCACGCCACGCGGCGGGGCGCATCGGACCGCAGCCGGTAGCGCGCGTCGCCGCGGACAGACGCGGCCGCCTCACACGGCGGCTGGGAGGGCGCCACGAGCGTCACAACGTTTGCGGCCAGCAGCCGCGCGCCTAGCGCCTCGGCCTCGGCCACAGACAGCGCCGCTGCCGCCCCGCCACTGCTGCCCCCGCCGCTGCTGGCGCCGCCGCCGCCGCCGCCGCCGCCGCCGCCGCGTTTCTGCAGCCATGCCAGCAGCGCCGCGCCCGCAAAGGCCTTGTCAGCGCCCGCGCCCTGGCTGGCCAGGACGCCGGTCGCGCCGTCGGCGAGGGCGGTGGCCAGAGCCGCCAGGTCGGAGGGCAGGGCCGGGGCATCGCTGCCAGCAGCCGGGGCCTGGGGGGTTCACCGGGCATTGGTCGGCTGTGGGGTGGGGGAGGCCGCGGGCGCTCGCGCGGCGGCGCAAACAGTGCAGGCCGGCGGCACGGGGCTCTGGCTGGTGAAGCGGGCCAGTCGCTGCTGCGGCAAGTCCCTCCCACCGCCACGCGCACCTTTGCTGCCGCGCGCTCCACCGCGTCACGCAGGCTGTCGGGCAGCGCCGCTGCCCCGCCGCGCGCGAGCGCGGCGTCGAGGCCGCCGCCGTCGATGGCGGCCTGCAGGTCGTCGCTGCCGCCGATGTAGGCGCCCTTGGCATATATCTGGGGGTTGGGTGGGAGGGGAGGCGTGGTGGAGCGCGGCCGTGGGGCGGTGCATGCATGCCGCCCGGGCTGCGTGTGGTGGGCGTGCCGCCAGGCAGGCGGCGTGCCGCGGGCGCGGCGCGCCCACCTGCGGCACCGTGCGCCGGCCCGTCGCCTCTGCCAGCGTGGCGCGCAGGGCGGCGTCCGCGCCCACGTCGACCTCGGTGTAGGCCACGCCGCGGCCGCGCAGCGCCTCCTTGGCGCGCTTGCAGTAGGGGCAGCCCGGCGTGGTGAAGACCACCACCGGCGCCGCGGCGGCGGGCGCAGACTGCGCGGCCGGCGGCATGGCCGCCGCCGCCAGCAGCGCACGGGCGCGCCTGGGTGCGAGCAAGCCTTGTCTTGTGAAAGCCGGGGCGGATCGAGCGCAGTGCAGGCTCCGCGGGATTGCGGAGCGCGCGCAGGAGGTGGCGCTCAGCATACGGCGGCTTCAATTCACGGTCGGTTAGGCGCTAGGGGTGGTACATTGGCGCCGGGGTTTGAGATTTGAAGTGGCGGCGGGAGGGCGGGCCGCAACACCGGGCGTAGCTGCAGGCTGCGCCAGCGTGGATCGCCGGCCAACACGCCCGGACCGGCGAGAACTTTCCGCTGCCGCGGCTCTCAATCACCGTTCCTTCCCCGCTTTGGCTGCCTTCAAGGAGGCTCAATTGACAGACTTCGCCTGGCTTTGTTTGCCCCACCTAAGCCCCCAGCTTTGACGGGTCAAGTGCACACTGCGTCACTGTAACCCATGAAATGCCGCTCCGCCACTCACCCACTCAAGCCACAGGGCCCCCAGCGCTGCCCGGCTGCTCGTCCTCCTGCCCGCCGTCGCCGCCGTCGCCGGCCCCTACGCCGCCGCCCCCGCCGCCCCCGCCGCCGCCCCCGTCGCCGCCCCCGCCGCCCGAGGGCCCGCCCGCCAGCCTGGGGCAGGGTGCGTGCAGGAACGCGTGCAGCGCGCGCGCCGCGCGGGCGCCGCCCATCAGCTCCTCCAGCCGGTCGAGGGGCGCGTCCGCGAGGCCCGCCAGGGAGCCCACGCCCTCTGCCAGGCGCCGCCAATTGGCGTCGGTCACGCCGGGCAGGCGGCGCAGCAGCTCGATGCCGGACTGGTTGACCACCGCCTCGCGGGACGCCGCCGCCGCTGCCGCCGCTGCCGCCGCCGAGCCGACCGCCACCCCCGCCGCCGCCGCCGCCGCCGCGGCCGCCGCGCCGCTGGCCACGGCGGCGGCGGCGGTTTCGTACGTCGCCGTCGCGATGCCGCCGCCGATGGCGGAGGCCGCGGCGGCGCCGAGCAGGGGCGTGCCGTCGGCGGCGAGGGGCAGGCCGACCAGCGCGGCAGCGGCTGCGTCGGGCTCGTCGCGGTTGCGCTTGAGGTCCAGGAACACCTCCCCAGTGGCCTCCTGGCTGCGCGACCACACGAGGCTGCGGGCGTGTTTTTGCGTGCGTGTGATGGGGCGGGGATTAGGAAGTGCGCGGCCAGTCGGGTCGGTGGGTACCGCTGTTTGCAGGGACGGCGCTGCCCACAGCAGCACAGCACACGCCCCCTCTTTCCGCCGCCCCTCAACGCCGCCCCTCCACCCCACCCCCCCAACGCGCACCGCAGCCGCGGGAAATGCAGCAGCAGCAGCGCCAGCCGCGCCTGCGGGGAGCGGCCCTCCAGGTCGTCCCCCAGCTCCTCGCCGCCCCCCGTGAGGCTGAACGCGCGGCCGGGGTCAAACTCGATGAGCAGCACGGGCGTGCGGTAGCCGCGCGCCATGGCCTCGGCCTGGCTGTAGAGGCGGCCGCTGGCCAGCGATTGGATGAGGTCGGGCACCGCCTTGCGCTCCACCACCACGTCCGGTGACAGCACGTAGTCACCCACCTTTTTTTTTGGAGGGGGGGACCGGTGACGTCGTGGTTGCGGCGGTGAGAGAGTGAATAGTGAACTGCCGTGCTGCAGCGGCAGCGGGCGCGGTGGCGCGCATTGCAGCAGGCGCACCGTCGCACTGCACGCGTGGCACCCAATAAAGGCAGCCCCTTCAGGCCCGGAGCGGGCAGCCGTGCGAGCACGCCGCCCCCACCTCGAGTGTGACGGGTGTGAGGTAAAAGCCCTGCCGGTGCAGCACCCCCGGCAGCACCGCCACAAACTCGCGCACGTCCACCACCAACCGCCTCGGCACCGCGCGCGCGCGCCCAGAGGGGGCAACCGCGCCCGCGCCCGCGCGCGTAAGGGCGTTGGCGGCGAAGACGTCCAGGTGCGCGGGCGCGGGAAGGCGCAGGCGGTGGGCCGCCTCGTCCGCCTCGCGCAGCGGCTCGAGCTGCGGCGGGGCGCGGGCGCAGAATTAGAGGGGGGGGGTGGCCGTGAGTTTCGAAACTCCAACCCAGGAAGCCTTTGCACCACGCCTATGAATGCCCGCCCCCGCTGGCCCGCTGAACAGCCCCCACAGCCCCACCAACCCCCAGCGAACCGCCCCATTCCAACCTGCTGCGCCACCTGCGCCCCCATGTCCAGGGGCAGCGCCAGCCGCGCCTGGGACTCGGCCAGCGCGTCAAACGCGTCCACCTCGCGTCCCGCGGCGGCGGTGAAGGCGGCCACCTCGGGGGAGTCTTCGTACGCCAGCTGGTGCACGCGCAGCGGCGCGTCGGGGCGCTCCGCCTGGGGTGCGGGGGGGGGCGTGGAGGTTTGGAGGTTTGGGGATTGTCGGCAGTCCCCTCAACACGTGAGGGTTAGAGCTTTGCTGGGGCGCGCAACTGCACAGCATAAGGCACGCTATCGCTCCCAGCAGGCTGGGTCCGAGCGGTGCTTATTCCCTCCTCCCTCAGTCACACACCCCCGCAGTCCCGTCACATGACCCCTGGCCCCCCCGCCCCACCTTGTATGTCTCCAGCTGCCGCACCAGGGCCAGATCGGGGTCGCAAACGATCACTGCACAGGGGCGAATATCCGCCAGCGTCCAGGGCTGCTGGGACTCGAGGGCCGCAACCACCACGCCCTCCAGCAGCGGTGGCTGCTGCTGCTGGGGCTGCTGCTGCTGCTGCTGCTGCTGCTGGGGCTGCTGCTGCTGCCGCTGCTGCTGCTGCTGGGGCTGCTGCTGCTGGTTTGAAGAACGGCCGCGTCCTCGCCGCTTCGCACCCGCCGGTGCCGCCGCCGCCTCGCCGCCGTCTTCCTCTCCCTGCCGCCGCTCGGCCTCGCCGCCCGCTTGCGCAGCGCCTGCGCCGTGTGCGGTTGCGGGACCTGCCGGCCAGCCGTCGCCGCTGGCGTCTTGCAGGCGCCGCGCCTCGGCCAGCAGCGCGGCGTGCTCGCCCGGTGCCAGGCCAAAGCCGGGCAGTATTGCGCTGCGCGCCTCCTCAAGCCTGCGCGTCAAAGGGGTTGGGCGGCAAAACGAGTTCGGCCTCAACTACGGATTGAGGCGGCAGCAGAGGCACAGAGACAGTAAAAACACGACATGCCCCGCCCCGCAAGCTGTGCAGCGCCGCACCTGGTACGATCCTCCTCGCCGTGCCAACCCCTGCCACGAGCACGGCCCCGGCCCCGCGTTCCGCCGCCCTCGCCACCGCCGTCGCCATCCCCAGCGCCGCCGCGGCCGCGCCCGCCGCGTCCTCCCCTGCCCTGCTTGCCGCCTCGCTGCCGGCCGCCGGCGCCCGCCGTTGCAGCGCCGGCACCCTCCAGCCGCGCCGCCAGGTAGCGGTCAAACTGGCGCCGCATGACCGCCTCCCCCCCGCGCTCCAAAACCTCCAGCGCCTGCTCGACGGCGCCGTCGTCGCGCACAATCACCAGAATGGGCGCGCGCGCCGCCTCGGCCAGCGCGCGAGGAGGGTAGCGCGCGTAAAACGGCGCCGGCGGTGCGCCGTCGCTGCGGCCGCTGCCGCTCTGGCGCTCGAAGCCGCCGCATTCGTCGTCTGAGCTGCTGCTGCTGACCAGGTTGACCACGTCACTGCCCGGCTGCTGGGGCTGGTACTGGGGCTGCTGCTGGGGCTGCTGCTGTTGATGCTGCTGCTGCTGATGCTGAGGTGGCTGCTGAGGCTGCTGCTGGGGCTGCTGCTGGGGCTGCTGTGGTTTCACCTGTATTGGTGGCCGCTCGCCATCTGTGCCGCCCCCGCTCGCCGCTGCCCCAGCCGCCTCGGCGGCCGCTGCCCCCATCGCGGCACGCTCCCGCTGCGCGTCCGCCAGCGCCTCCACCAGCGCTGCCCACTTTGAGGGCTGCTCCAGGACGGGCACCACCACCGGTCCAGAGCCAGCGCCGCCGCGCGGTGCCGCGGGGCTCGGCGCCGCGGCAGCCCCGCGCTGGCCTGCTTGGCCCCCTTCACCGTCGCTGCTGCTGCCGCTGCTGCTGCCGCTGCTGGCGCTGCTGCTGCTGTCTCCCTGGCCAGCCGCCCGTCGTCGTTTGGCGGCCCCGCCTGCTGCGCCGCCGCCCTCTCGCGCCCGCCGCCGCCGCTGCTGCTGCTTCTCCTGCTGCCGCCCGCCACGGCCCCGGCCCCGGCCGCGGCCGCACCCCCTCCCTCCGGCGCCCGCCTCATCGCCCCCCGCCGCCGCGCCCCCCGCCGCCGCCGCTGTGGTCAGCGTGTACACGCGCCTGCGCGCGTTGCTGAACACCGCGCGGGCGCCGTCGTGGAACATCCACACGCTGCGCACCGCCTCGCTCTGGCGGAGGTTTTCGACGTGGCTGCAGCAGGGGTAGGGGGTTGGGTTTCGGGGCTGTTTCTGCGGGGCCAAGCGGCAGTCTGCAACACACCGAGCAGTGCCACTGGTGGCCAAGTCCAAGCTGGCTGCAATGCCAGAAGCCCCTTGGTGGCCTGCTGCGGCCCAGCCGCCGGCTGCCGCGGCCACGCCCCCCACCTGAGGAAAGTGACTGCGTCGCAGCCCAGCAGCAGCGGCGCCAGCCCCTGCACGGTGGCGAGGTCCAGCACCCCCTGCCGCGCGCGCCACGGCAGCGTGTGCCACGTGGCGTCCAGCTGGCGGCGCATGGCGGCGCTGAGGTTGCGGGTGAGGCCTGCGGCGCCGTCCGCCAGGGATATGTCGGAACTAAGCGGCAGGGGGGGGATTGCCAACGGCGGGGGTTATGTTCGGTTTGGGCACCACAGGCGGACTGCGCTTCGAGTCAGTCCATGCGCCCATTTGTGTGGTGCATGCATCCTGCCTGCCTGCCTGCCCCAGCCAGCAACCTCTCCCGTGCCATCCAAAGACGCTCTTTCCAGCCGCGAGCTCCTTTCCATCCGCCCCCTCCCACTCACACGTCCACCCTGTTGGTGCGCGCCAGGTCCCTGAGCAGTGACTGCAGCACCGCCACCACCGCCTCCAGGATGGCGCGCTGCTTGTCACTCACGGGGCACGTCCACTCCTCAAGCTGGGGCCGGGGTTGGTTGGTGGGTGGGTGGGTGGGGGTGGGGGGGTTTGCGGCCGAGGCGGAGGCACTAGTAAGGCGGGCGGTTGGAGGAGGCGCTGACTGCGCGCAGTCGCCTGAGGGCGCGGCGCCAGCTGCCGCCGCCATGCCGTTGGCCGCGCCACCCAGCCATACCCCAGCCCACCTCTGCCGCGTCCACCTCCAGGTCTGCCGCCACCGCCTCGTGGAAGCGTGGGTACAGCATCAGGCGCCGCAGCTGCAGGGAGCGCATCACCTTCTCAAGCTGGGTGGGTTGGGGAGTTGGGGGAGGGGGTGCGAGGTCGTGGGTGCAATGATGAGCGGAGGGAGGGGAAGGTGAGGTTGCGGTGCATGTGACAAAGTGCAGTGCGTTCCAGTCAAAGTGGCGTTGAAGAGGAGCCCCCCTACTCCCTTGGCTCCCACCTTGTTGAAGCCCATCCTGAAGGAGTGGGGCGCGTCACTGAACGCCACCAGTGGCCCGCCGGGGCGCCCCGCGCGGTACAGCCGCACCGCAAAGCCCTCCCCGCTCTCATCCGTCACGCGGTGCGCGTTGAACACGAGCAGGCCCGCCACCTGTGCGCGAGGCGCGTTTGCAAGGGGGCTTTAGTTTTGAAGCTTCCCAGGCAGTCTCCCAGAGCTTCTCATGCTGCTTCCGCTGCAATTGCTCTGCCCTTCAAGACTAACACACCGGCTGTGTGACTGCGCGCCCCACCGGGAAGCGAGGCAAAGCACCAGCCCCCACCTCGTGCGGCCGCACGCGCGAGCTGAGCAGGTCCACCACCAGAATGCGCGTCGTGACAAACGCGGCGCCGCCAGACGCGTAGTGCCTGCCGCGCTCGAGGCTCGCCACCTCTGCCGTTATCTCCAGAGGGGGGGCCGCGCCGGGGGCGAGGCGCTCCACCTCGGCGGCGACAAGGCCGCGCTGCACCGGCGTGGCGCCCACGATCAGCAGCACCCCCCTCGGCGCCTGCTGCTGCTGCTGCTGCTGCTGCTGCTGCTGCTGCGGCTGCTGGCCCTCCAGTTGGACCGGAGGCTGCTGCGGGGTGGCTGGGGCCTGCGCGCCACCGCCGCCGCCGCCGCAGCCTGCGTCTGCGTCTGTGTCTGCTGGCGCGGCCACCGCGAGGCCGGCGTGCCGGCACACGAGCGCGGCTGCGACCTTGGGCCAGCTGAGGCCCGCCGCTGTGATGATGAGGGCGTTGCCGGCGTCCCCCAGCTCACGGAGCATCGCAGCCTCGTAGGGGAGGAGCGGCGCGGCGCCGGTGGCGCGGGGCGCAGGCGGCGACGGTGCGCGCTGCTGTGCGGGCGCCGCTGCGGCGTCGGCCTGCGCCCCCGGCGCCGCGGCGGTATCTAGATCCATGGCAGCGGGTGCTCGCTACCTTCGGGTGCAACCGTGACCGCAGCAGCGCGTCGGATTCTTCATGGCCGGTAAAAAGGCTGGTCGCGCCTAGATCGCTGGCCGTGCGGACCGTACTAGCGCGTCCACAGTGTGAACGCCTGCAGAAATACGACCATTGCGCTGCTTGCCCGGCAATTGCGCTGCTGCGCGGCCGCTGGTGAAGGCGCTCGGTTACGGTACGCCCCGGCGTGCTGCGCGTGCCGCCGCTCATCAGGAGTTTACATGGCGGTGCGCAGCCCCGGCAGCAGCAGCATGTCCGGGCGCGGCTCCCTCACGAGTGCAGATATCTCCTTGAACCCGTTTGCCTTGGCGTCCTTCATCAGCTGGAACAGGCACATCTCAGACGACCCCAGGTACGCCCCGGACTGGGACATGCGCATCAGGCCCGCCTCTGCGGTTGGGACGGGTTGTTTTTCGTTTTTTAGAGGAGGAGCTGGTGAGGTCACCGGCTGCGCGTAGTCAACCCGACCCAACCCCATTCCGACCATGAGTCTGTGCCGCGCCGCTCAGCCGCAACGGCCGCGGGCGCGCGCTACCGCGCGCGCTACCCACCCCTGTCTGTGAGTCGCTGGCTGCTGACCCCATCTGTGAGCACGTGCACCTCGTAGCCGCGCTCAATCAGGTCCAGGCTTTGGGGGTGGGCAGGGTGCGTGGGTGGGCGTGGGAGGGGTACAGAGGGGCAGCAGTTTCGGCGTTTTCGATCAAGATGCACGCGGGCGCGCGCGAGGCGGGGGCAACCGATGCGCAGCGCTCGCGGGCTGCGCCCCACCTGGTCTGCAGCACGCACACGTGCGTCTCTATGCCGCAGAGCAGCACCTGGCGGATGGCGGAGTTGGCTTCGAGGAACGCCTGGGGGCGAAGAGGGGGCGGCGTAATGAGCCGGTGGAGGCGTGGGCGGGGCAGGGGGCGCACAGCTGTTGGATGCCCTGAGTTACGCACGGGCACCAGCCTGCAGCTCGCTCGGGGCGCCGTGCAGCGCGCGCCTCAAACGCCGCATTCACCCCCACCCCCCCAACCCACCGCGACTTCCGGCGTGACCATTGAGAACAGCGTCTTGGCGACGATGGGCGCCGCGGGGGGCAGCACCTCTGCCAGCTCTGACACCGTCGACCCCAGCTTGGCGGGGTACTGCTCAGTCACCACCACGGGCAGGCCGATCACGTTGGCGCCGCGCACCTGGGCAGAACGGGGAGGAGGTGGGGGAGGGAGCGGTCAGCGGGGCGAGCGCGCTGCAGGGGTCGCTGCCTTGCGGCGGCGGGCGGGCGGGTCCTGTGCCGGGCAGCGCCGTTAGGGTTTGCCTTTGGCGCCGCCGGCGCGCCGCGCTGCCGCGCACCATGCGCCGCGCCGTGTCGATCACTGCCGGGAAGCCGGTGATGACGGGCCGGAAGCGCTCCTGGATGTCGCACACGAAGAGCGCGGTGCTGTTGGCGCTGAGCTTGCCCAGCGCGCTGCGCGCCGCCGCCGCTCCGACGGCCGCCATGTCGCCCCCCGCCGGTTGCGCCGTCGCGAGGGCGCCGGTTGTGCGGGCCGCCACCCGGCGCCGGTTGCGCCTGCTGCGTGCGTGCCCCAGCCGCGGTTTGGGGCCGACGAATGAGGCAGTGCCGGCATTGCGCGCGCGGTGCTGGCCCGGCGCCCCGCCCCGCCGCGCCGAGCGATGCGTCGCGCGCCCCGCAGCGCGCTGGCCGCTGCGCGCGCACCGCAGCTGAGCTCGCGCGCAGCGTAGGATTCCAGGTCACATGTGCGACGCAAGCGCGCCCATTGCCCCGCACCTCGCACCTGCAGGCAGCAAACGCGCGCCCACTGCCACGACGTGCCGAGCTCGCAGATCACCTGGACCCAATGGCCGAAGCACGCGATCGGTGCCGCCGGGTGTCGTCGAACGCACAACATATGCACCTCAGCGCCTTGGAGGCACCCCGCACTCCTGTGACTCAACCCCAAATTCGGCTGTCCGGGGTCGTTCTGGCTCCATTCATTTGGACCATTTGGCCGAAACGTCAATCAAGGTTGCCTGTGACTCCCCACAGGCGCCGCAGGCGACCGGGACCCCGTTCTTTGGGCATGCTGCGGCGCCTCGCCCCCGCGCTCCAGCCCCTATCGCATACCAGGGCCACGATGGTATCGATGGGCCTCCGACCGGGCGTCCATGCGGGCGCCATGCGGCGCGCGGCGGTTCCGCAGCGGCACACGCCGCTGCTGCCGCTGCCGCCGCCGCCGCCGCGGGCACAGCTGGCCCCGCTTCTGCTGGCGCGCGGCCTGCGCTCGATGGCGGCGGCGGCGCTGGCACGAGCTGGGCCCATGTCCAGCGGGGTGGCTTGCGGGGCGGCGCCGCGGGACGGCGCGGCCGCCGTCGAGGGCCCCGGTGGCGGCGACAGCGGCCTGCCCTTTGCGCTGTCCCGGCCTTGGCGGCCGCTGCGCTTCCCCTGGGTGCGGCGCCTGTCCGGCGTGTCCCCCGCGGACGTGACGGTGGAGGTGGACTCGCTGCTCGAGGGCGCGCCGACAGGCCAGGGCCGCGCCGACCTGGAGGCGCTGCTCGCCGGCGCGCGCGCCGACACCGCCGCCGTCGTGCCCCTCGCGCTTGCCGCCAAAAAAGCGCGCCTCCCGCGCTGGCGCGTGCCCGCGCTGGCCTCGGTCAGCCTGGTGCTGTGCGACGACGCCTACATCGCGTCCCTAAACGCGGCGCACCGCGGCAAGGAGGGCCCCACGGACGTGCTCTCCTTTGAGGTGCCCGACGAGCCGGGGGAGGTGGCGCCGCCCATCAAGCTGCTGGGGGACCTGGTGGTGTCGCTGGACACGGCGGCGCGACAGGCGGAGGAGCGTGGGTGAGACGGTAGCGGCTTTCGGCTGGCGCCTTTGGGGGGGGGTCTGCTTCCTTCACAATGCCGAGAGGCGCGCAGTGACTGGCGTGCGGCGTCGAGGCGTCGAGGCGCAGACCAGCGGCTGCCGGCCCCCCGCCTCTGCTTGTTGGCCGACAAGCGCTGCCCGCCCCCTCCCTCCCCCCCCTCAGCTACTCCCTGCGCGACGAGCTGCGCGTGCTGCTGGTGCACGGCGTGCTGCACCTCGCGGGCTTTGACCACGAGCGCGGGGGGGAGGACCTGGGCGTGATGGCCGCGGCAGAGGCCCAGATCATGGGGGCTCTGGGCTGGAAGGGGGAGGGGCTGATCGAGGCCGCGGGCACGGCGGCCGACAGCGACGACGACGACGACAGCGGCGGCGGCGGTGCGGCGCCGGCGGCCAGCAGCAGCACACTGGGCAGCACCGACTCTGGGGACGGCGACGGCGGCAGCACGGCCAGCGGCGGCAGCGGCGTGAGCCGCCGCGAGGAGCGCGCGGCCAGCGGGTCCAAGGCGTCGACGTCGGCGGCGTGGAGCGGAGACAGCATCCTCGGACGCAGCAGCGGGTGGGGCCTCCGCAAGCGAGCGCGGCGGGCGAACGCCAGCGCTGAGTGCGCGCACCCGCTTTGTCAGGCGCCACGCCTGTGCGCGAGCGACGCAGCAATGCGCCACCCCGCCAACCGACCCCCAGGTTCCGCACCCCGCGCGTTGGGCTCGTGGCCCTGGACATGGACGGCACTCTGCTGGATTCGGACAGCAAAATTCGGCCCGCCTCGGCAAAGGTCATCCGCGCCGCGCTGGACCAGGGCACCCGCGTCGTGCTGGTGAGGGCGCGCGCGCGCGTGGGCGCGCACCGCTGACGCCCGCGCTCTGTTGGGATGGCGCCGTTTTAGCTGGTCCGGAGACTCGGCGCATGCACCAGTCCAGGTTCCATGGGTGCCTGTTTCAGGGCTTCCCCCCCCCTTACGTAAACCTGGCCCCCCGCCGACGGCCAAACCGGGAACGCAGGCCACCGGCAAGGCGCGCCCGGCCGCGGTCACCGCCTGCGCCGCCGCCGGCCTCGCCGGCGAGGGCCTGCTGGTGTCCCGCTCCGGCCCCGGCGTGTTCCTGCAGGGCCTGGCCGTCCACGGCCGCGACGGCAGCCAGCTCAGCGACGCGGCGCTGCCACGCGGCGTGGTGGCGTCCGCTTTTGAGTGGGCGGCGGCTGCGGGCGTGTCGTGCGTGGCCTTCCTGGGGGACGAGTGCGCCACGCTGGCGCTGACCCCGGCCCTGGTTGAGCTGCACGAGCGCTACTACGAGCCCCTGGCGCGCGTCCACGACTCGCTGCCCGCGCTGCTGGAGGGCCCCGCGGTGCGCAAGCTGCTGTTCATGAGTGAGGCGGCGCGCATCGCGGGGGAGGTGGCGCCGCACTGGGCGGCGGTGCTGGGGCCCGAGGGCGGCGCGGACGTGATGCAGGCGGTGCCAAACATGCTCGAGGTGGTGCCGGCGGGCGTCAACAAGGTGGGGGCGTGGTTGCGCGTGTTGGGTTTGGTGGTCAACTTGGCTCTGGCCGGGTGCAGCTGACCCGCTCCGCACGAGTCATCACTGACCGCCGCGACTGCCCCACCCGCAGTGGGCGGGGCTGCAGGTGCTGCTGGGCCACCTGGGGCTGTCGCCTGCGGACCTGGTGGCGGTGGGGGACGGCGGCAACGACGAGGGTGAGGCCGCGCGCGCGCGCGGTGTGCCTTGGGGACCAGGCGCAGTGCCTGCAGACGCTGCCCCTGCCCCCGCCCTGATTGATTGGCCCCCGCCTCGCCCCACGCGCTGCCCCGCAGATATGGTGCGCCACGCGGGCGTCGGCGTGGCGATGGGGAACGCGGTGCATGCCACGCGCGCCGCCGCCTCGGCCCTGGTCGCGTCCAACGACGAGGACGGCATCGTGGAGGCGTTTGAGCGCTTTGTGCTGCTGTAAACGACGCTGTCGTGCCGGGCGGCCGGCGGGACAGCCGGGTTGGCGGGCAGGCCAGCTGAGCTGGGCAGGCGGGGGCCGACCTGGGGCGGTCGGGCTCTGCTGCGGGGTGCACACCGCGGCCAGCGCGGGCCGGCCTCATTGTTCAGTCGCATTGCTTTGAAGTCTACAGCCAATCAGCCGCCGTTCACTCCAGCACAGAAGGCCCCAGATCAACGATCACGACTAGCCGAGGAGCAGCAGGCTCGCAGCAGGCCGCAGACACCGGAAACGCACTTCTCATCGTCGTTGTAGACCAGTGCCGATGAGTGCCGCGCTGCGCAGCCGGCTGCTGCTCCAACGAGCCTTCCTCTGTGCATCTCGTGGAGGTGCGGGCCGCTCTCGGGCCGCGCGACAGGGCGCGATGCAAGCAACTGCTTGTGCTCCCGCCCACGGCGCGCAGCTGGAGGCGCCCGGCACCCGCCGCAGAACAAACCGCATGCCACCGCGCGCGCTGCGTCGCCGCCGCGCCCGGCGCGCCCGCCCGCCTTTCGCAGGCTCGCAGCACGTCGCGGCGCGGCATGTGGGCTGCAGCGCGGCCGTTGGAGCGCTGCAGCTGGGCGCCGCTGGCTTCGGGGAGCGCTGGGCCAGCAACGCAGACCTGGTGCGAGGGGGGCAGGCCACAGGGAGCAGGCGGGGCGCCGTGCCCGGCCGTGCGCACGCCTCCAAACCACGCGGCGCTTGCTCAGCAGCGGATCCCCTCAAACCAGTTTCCCACCCCCAAACCCTGCAGCTGCTGCCGCTCCCTCTGGGCGTCGCGGCGCGCTTCCTCGCGTCGGCGCAGCAGCAGCCCCAGCAGCAGCAGAAGGACGGCAAGGACGAGGTGCGG
>BDRX01000096.1:13660-28660 GCA_003203535.1 Raphidocelis subcapitata | reverse complement strand
GCGCCGCCAGGGGGTTGCGGGGTGCCACGTCCACCCGGTGCACCGTGAAGGGCGGGTGCAGGTGGCGGAAGCCCCCCAGGGGGGGCCGGCTGGAGGAGGTGACAAAGCGCAGCAGCGCGGCGCGCTGGGCGGCGCCGAACTCGCGCACCACCTCCCAAAACATGCGCACCGCCCGCGATGACTCGGAGTAGCCGTTGCCGTAGACGGTGTGGGCTGTGGGGGGGTGGGGGATGGGGGGGGGGAGGGGGCGGTTACGTGGGTCGGAGGCTGCGTCGGTGCGCAGCGGCGTAAGCCGGCCCCTCTCAGGCGATGCAGGGTTGACCATGCCCGGGGCCAGCTTTGACCACCGGCAGCCCCCCCCCCCCCCCCGTAACCAAGCCCCCCCCCCCCCCCGCGTGCGCGCCGCCCACCCGTCCCAGGTCCTCAAACTCCACCTGCGGGGCAAAACGGGGTGTGCGGGGCGGGGTGTGTGTGTGTGTGAGGAGTGTGTGGTGTGTGTGACTGTGTGTGTGAAGGTCAGCTCAAGGCAAAGGCACGTGGGCAGACTGCACCCCGCGCATGCAGCCCCGCGTGCTGGATTTCAAACCCGCATGCACACGTCGACCATGCCCCATGGCTGCGGATCAGCCAAACCCGTGGCAGCCCCCCCTTAAACCCCCCAAAGCCCCCCGGAACCCCCACCGAGAAGGTCAGTCCCAGGTCAGCCAGGTCCCCCTCGTAGGAGGCCACCGCAGCCAGCCCCGCGGCCAGGGTTGGGTCCACGGCCGCGAGGTCGTCGGCGCGCGGCGCCCCCCCCTGCAGCGCCACCACCGCGTGGGGCGCGAGGGCCAGGTCCGGCAGCAGCAGGCCGTCGTACAGCGCCTTGCCCACAAGCAGGCCTGGGGGGTGAGTTGGGGGCGGGCGGGTGGGGGGTTGGTGGGGGGCGGGCGAGTTGGGGGCGGGTGGTCTGGGGTTTGTTCCAACGGGGGCGGTGGGGGTGGGGCGAGTGGTGGGCTCCAAAGGCGCCGAAGCGCTGGTTTCCAAAGCGTTGACACGTCACGGTGTGGCAAGAGCGCCGCGCACCCACAAACTCCAGCAGCGCAAAGCCGCCGGGGATGGCCGCCGCCGTGGGGGAGGGGTACGCCAGGCCGCTGTCAGAGGCCGCAAATAGGCCGTAACTGCGGGCGAGGGGCGGGGCGGGGGCAGGCGGTGGGCGGCTCTGCCGTGCGGCACGCGCCATGCACGCCAATGCCGCTTGGCGGAGTTTTGCCAAGCCAGGACAGCACGCGCCAAGCTGTATCGCCCGTCCCCCCCCGCAGCGAGCAGTGCCCAGCCCACCCCGGGCTTGCTGCCGCCCCCACCGCCCCCTCCAGCAGCTCCTTAGTCAGACCCCCGTGGTCCAGGCCGGCCTCGGGCACGCCGCTGGCGCTGACGAATGTGACCTGGTCGGGAGGTTTCGATTGGGGTTGGGCTTTGGGGCGGCACTGGGTGCAGCGTTGGCTCTGTGCGCGCTCACGCGGGCCGCAGCGGCAGTCGACCGACTGGCAGCCCGCCCCCCGCCTGCACCCCAGCCCACTCACGTACAGCCGCCCCTTGAGCGCGGCGCCCTTTGCGGCCAGTGCGCCGTAGGCATCCTCCAGCAGCCGCCCCCGCCGCACGGTGAGGCGCAGGGGGCGGGGCCCGCCCTCGGCGGGGTTGGCGTCCCACCGCCCGCGCGCCCTGTCCTCCGCCAGAAGGTGCCTGGGGTGGGGGGGGGGGCATTGGAGTGGGCAGGGACTGGGCAGGCCGCCAGGCGCCGGTGCGGGGCGCGTGCTGAGCGCAGAACGGACGAGGCTCTGTGTACACGCGCGGACCTCGCGCCTCGCGGCGGCGAGGCGGGTGCGCACCTGAACAGCTGCAGCCGCACGTCAAAGGGCACGCACTGCGGCGCCGACCGCAGGAGGGCCGTCAGGGCTGCGGGTGTGCCATAGGTGGGCTGCAGAGGGGCGGCAGCGGCGGCAGCGCTGGCCGCGCCGGCGGCCGCAGCCGCCGTCGGTCGCCCCGTGAACAGAAGCCCCTGCACCACCGCCGCCACCGCGCCGAGGCCGCCCTGGCCCCGGCCCTGCCCCGCGCCGCCCCCCTCCGCCTGCGGCTGCGCCGCGCCGCCGCCAATGGAGGCGGTGTGGGGCGCGCCCGCGGCCCTGTCCGCATCGAAGGGTGCGGTCCACAGCTCTGGCCGGCAGAAGGGGCGCCGCTGGTCGCGCTCGTACAGCCCCCGCAGCGCCTGGGGCGCGTGGCGCTCCAGCAGCGCGCGGCCACCCGACAGCGTGGCCGCGGGCAGGGCGGGCACGCCGCCGGCCCCGCCGGCTGCGGGCCCCTGCTGGCGGCCCCTGGCCTGCGCCGCCGGGAAGTGCGTGTGATAGACCAGCGCGTTTAGTGTGGTGGCGATGGCGCGCGCAGCTCCCGTGTTGAAGGGCGTGCCGCGCCTGTGAAGGTCGTCGTCGCTCAGCACCAGCAGCAGCTGGCACAGGGCCCTGGAGGGGGGGAGGTCGAGCAGCGGCAGGTGCGCATAGTTGAGGGTGGTGGTTGTCGGGGCGGCGGCTCTCCTCCGGCATCATGCTCAGAGGCCTGCAAAACAGCAGCAAACAAACCCCCTCTTGCACCGAGTGAGCCGTTTCATATGGTCCACTTCCCACCCTACCTGCAAAACACCCCCAGCACGAGGGCGTGCTCGCCCGCGAGGGAACGGGCGCCGCCCGAAACGGCGGCAACGTCGCAGCCCAGCCGCGCCGCCGCGGGGGCCTCCAGCGGCAGCCCCACACTGGTCGACAGCCAGCGCCACAGGGCAGGCAGGACCGAGGGGGCGAATGCCAGCGCGTTCAGGGCAGGCGTGCCCGCCGCCGCGTCGTCGCCGCCGCCCTCCTCCTGCGCAGACCGCCAACCGCCCTCGGCGCCAGCCTCGGCGGCCCTCGCTGGCGCAGCCTCCGCCGCGGCGGTGGCTGCGGCCGGCGGCGTCGCCGCCCTGGCGACGGCTGCTGCAGCTGCGGGCTGATCGCGCAGCAGGTGGAGCGCTGCGCCAGCAAAGCGCGGGGCGTCGTCGCCCAGCACACTCAGCAGCTGGAGCAGCGGGGCCTGCGCCCCAAGCAGCGCCAGCTGAGCGCCCACAGCCGCCGCTTGCGCCCCGGAGAGTTGCGGCTGGGCGCTGCTGCCCGCGGCCGCTGCCGGTAGCAGCCGCATGAGCGCATCGCAGAAGGCTGCTGCGACAGCGGGCTGGGCCAGGTGCGGCGACATTGGCAGTTTCAGCAGGCTGGACGCGCCGCAGCTGGGCAGCTGCCCGGGCGGCGCCAGCAGCAGATGCGCCAGGTTGCCCAGGGCCGCTGCTGCTGACGTACCCCGCAGCTTGCAGTCGGCGGCGAGCGCGCCAGCCGCACGCAGCAGGGGCGCCAGGCTGGCGGGCCGAAGCAGCTGGGCCGCCACTGGCTCAGGCAGCACCGCGACCAGGCCGGGCGCCGGCAGCAGGTGCCGCGCCAACAGGCTCGCCGCCTCGTCCTGCTGCTGCTGGCCCTGCGGGGAGTCCTCCAGCTGCCCACCAGCAAGCGCGCGTGCCAGGTTGACCAGGCGCGACAGGACTGTGCACAGCGTTGAGTTTAGGGGCGTGGTGGTGGGGGGATGGCTTCAGCACAGGGCCTGACACGCTTTGGCCCTTTTTGCCTCAGAAACTCGAGCACGCAGAAGCTCGCTCGACCGCCCCCGGGCCTACCTGTTGTGTCGCTGATTGCAGAGGCGAGCTGCCCCTGGCCACCGCTCCTGTCTCCGCCGCTGCTGCTGCCTGCGCTCTGGCCGCCGCCTGCCACGGCTCGCTCCGCCACGCGCCTCGCCGCCGCCGTCACCAACAGCGCCTGCAGCGCGCTGCCCCCGCGCTCTGAAACAGCAACAGAACTCTCCCCCCAGCCGGCGTTTTGCGCCGGGTCTGACGGCGGCGCCAGCAGCAGCTCGAGCGCGCGGGCCGCTGCCGCGTCCAGGACCTGGTCCGGGGTCGGCCCCGCCGCGATGGCCGCGCACAGCAGCATGCACAGCCGCGACGCCTGGGGCGCGAGCCGCTGCTGCACCTCACGCGGCGCCGCTTTGAGGGCGCGCGTGACGAGCGCTGCGAGCGCTGCGACGGCCCGCCGCTGCGCTGAACGCTGCTGCACCGTGGCCAGCGGCGCGCCGGCCTCCACGCGCCGCCGCGCCGCAGACCCCGGCGGCGGGAGGAGGGCCGCGAGCAGCAGCGCGGCGGCGCGGCCGACCTCTGCGGCGCTCAGCACCTGCGCCTCTGGTGCGCTGGCGCCCGCGTAGCGCTGCAGCCACTCGGCCAGCCGCGCGTCCCGCAAGCGGCTGCGGGCAGCCGCGCCCCGCCACGCCGCCTGGATGGCCTGCGCGGCGTGCTGCGAGCGCCGTGCAGCCAGGCGCGCTGCACGCTGGGCCTCGGCCGCACGCAGCACATCCGCCTTGCTCGGCGCCTTGGTGCTCGCGCCACCGAGCCGCATCGTGCACGCGCACCGCTGCGAGCGCCCGCCTGCCCCGCGCGCGCGCACCGCTGCGCGCCGCAGCGGTGCGAGCGCCCCGCTCGCTCAATGCTGCGTTGGTGCCGCTGTCGCTGCTACCACTGGTTTTTCTGCTTCGTGTGCCGGACGGCCCTCAAAAGTTTCCTGATCAGCCCGGGCTCTGGAGGCGCGGCACGGGCGCGGAACAGCCGCGTTTTGGCCTGCACGGCATCCACGAGTGATCACGCTCCGCAGAACGCACAAAGAAGGCCGAGCGGCGGGGGCGCAGTGACGCTGGCCAGCGGGCGCCCGCCCTCGTGGACTGCGCTGCAGTTTGGCCAGCCTCGCTGCATTACCGTACACCCGATTGCTAGCCGTCAAAACTCCTGCGCGCACAAAGCATCGAAGCGTATCCCGCACAAGATTGGCCGACATCTACATGCGGTGGCGCGGGGCCGCGCGCGCCGTCGCAGACGGGCCGCCCCCACCGCCGCCCCCGCCGCCGCCGCCGCCCGCCCCGCTGCCGGCGGCCGCGGCGGCCGCCCCGAGCTCCAGCTTGGCCAGCGTCGCGAGGTGCACCTCGTCGGGGCCGTCGGCGATGCGCAGCGTGCGCGCCGCGGCCCACAGGTGCGCGAGCGGGGTGTCCTCGCACACGCCCGCGCCGCCGTGGACCTGGATGGCCGCGTCCAGCACGGCCAGCGCCACAGCGGGCGCCGCCACCTTGGCGGCGGCGATCTCGCCGCGTGCGGCCTTGTGGCCCACCCTTTGGATTTTTGGGATGGGGTGGGGCAGTCGGTGGTTGGTGTGGGCGCGGCGAGGGTCAGGGCGAGAGGTGCGAGGAGTGGCGCGGCGTCTGCCCCCTGCTTGAGCCAAGGGGCCGCCGGCCGCATGGCCCCCGCCAAGCCCTGGCCCCTGCTCACTCGTCGAGTGCGTGCGCCGCCGCGAGCACCAGGAGGCGCGCCCCCTCCAGCTCAACGCGCAGCCGCGCCAGCTTCTCGCGCAGCGCGCCCTGCGCGGCCAGGGGGCGGCCAAACGCGACGCGCGCCAGCGCGCGCTGCGCCATCAGCTCCAGCCCGCGCTCCCCAGCGCCGATGAGGCGCATGCAGTGGTGCAGGCGGCCGGGGCCGAGGCGCCCCTTTGATTGGGGGAGTTTGCGTACACATCCGGCTCAGGGGTTGCAGAGTGTGGGGTTTGGAGGGTGCTGCACATGGGATCAACGCCATCCCAGCATGGGTTGACTGCGCAGCCGTCCCGCACCCCCCCAGGCAGCCGCCCTGCCGTCCCCCCCACCTGTGCGATCTCAAAGCCGCGCCCCTCCCCCAGCAGGATGTTGGACGCGGGGACGCGCACGCCGTCAAAGTGCACCTCCGCGTGGCCGTGGGGCGCGTCGTCAAAGCCATACACTGCAGAGGCGCGGGTAATGGGGGGGGTTGAATGTGAGCGCTTGCGCCTGGTGCACACCTGCCAGCTGGGCGGGGGCCACGTGCGGTGCCGGGAGCGTGCAGCAAGGCAAACATCCTCCCCAACAGGTGGCCTGCAAGCCAGACCCAGGCCCCGCTGCCAGGGCACACAAATGTTGCGCGGTGGCGGACGGCGTGCCGCCCAGCCCAACCCACCCAGCAGCGGGCGCACGACCGTCACCCCCGGCGCGTCCATGGGCACAAGGACCATGGACTGCTGCAGGTGCGGCGCCGCAGAGGGGTCCGTCTTGCCCATGAACACAGCCACGCGGCAGCGCGGGTCCATGGCGCCGCTGGTCCACCACTTGATGCCGTGCAGGGCGTAGCCGCCGCCCCCCGGCTCGCGCGCTATGGAGGCCGTGATGTTGGTCGCGTCGCTGCTGGCCACCGCCTTTTCGGTCATCGCGAAGCAGCTGCGGATGGAGCCGCGCAGCAGGGGGACCAGCCAGCGGCGCTGTTGCTCGGGGGTGCCGTACCTGCGGGTCGGGCGCATTGGGGGGGGTGGGGTGTTGGGCGCGGGACAGGCAGCAGCGCAGAGCAGCAGCAGGCTCGGCTGTGTGCAACGCCGCGGTCGCTTCGAGATGCCCACCCATCGCTCGACTCGCAATGAGCCGCCGCCCCCACTTGACCCCGGGACCAACAAACCCCGCCCCCCCCACCTGGCCAGCACCTCCATGTTGCCCGTGTCGGGGGCGCTGCAGTTGAACACCTCTGGCGCCCACACGCTGCGGCCCATGACGCAGCAGAGGTGGGCGTAGTCCAGGTTGGACAGGCCCGCACCCAGCAGCGTGGACCGCTCCGCCTCGGGCACCTCGGGCAGCAGGTGCGCCAGGCCGCGCGCGCTGTCCGCGGGCAGCCAGAGGTTCCACAGCCCCGCGCCGCGCGCCAGCGCCTTGAGCTCCTCCGCGCGCGGGTGGATGCTCCAGCGGTCGGGGCCGGCGGCGTGCGCCGTCAGCTCCGCCTCGGCGGGCAGCACGTGGGCGCGGACAAAGGCGTCCACGCGCTGCAGCAGGTCGGCGGCGCGCGCACTGGGGGCCCCCAGGGTGGGCGCGCGCAGCGAGCGGGGGCCGCGGCCGCCGCCGCGGCCGCCGCTCGGGGGCTGCGGGCCGCCGCCCGCGTCTGCGGCGTCTGCGGCGTCGACGATGGCCAGCGCCGCGTCCGCCAGCGCCGCGAGCACGTCGTCGCTGCTGATGGCTGCGGCCGCGGCGGACGAGGCGTTGCCCTGCTTGGCGCGCGCCGCGACGCCCGCCAGGATGGCGAGGAGCCGGAACAGCGACAGCGCCAGGTAGAACGCCCACTCGCGCGGCGGCGGCGGCGACACGCCCGCCGCGCCGCAGTAGCGCGCCAGCAGCGCCGCCTCGTCCGGCACGCCCTCCGGCAGCGGCTGCGCCAGGCGCAGGGAGGGCAGCTCGCGCGGCATGCGGTGCGCCAGGCACATATACGCCACGTCCGCCCAGGGGTTGCCCAGCGTGGCCAGCTCCCAGTCCAGCACGGCGCGCACCTGGGGGGGGGGGGGTTGGGCACGGCGGGGCAAGTGATGTGGGCGGGCATGGAGGGGGGCTTGGGGCAACCAGCTCTCGACGTGGGCACACTTTGCGGTTGGGGCGCAGGCGACCGTGGCCAGGGAGGCAGGCAGGCAGGCTGGCCGTTTGGAAATGCGCCCCCCCCCCCTCCAAAAGCCCCTGTGCGGCCCCGTCGACCCACCCCCATGTCGGGCCCAAACACCAGGTTGTCCAGCCGAAAGTCGCCGTGGACCACGGTGGGCCGCGGCGGCGCCGCGTCCTCCGCCGGCACGTTGGCGCGCAGCCACTGCGCCAGCCGCGCCACACGGGGGCAGGGCGCGGGCGCGGAGGCGCCGTACTGCCGCTCCCAGCGGCGCACCTGGCGCTCGCAGTAGCGGCCGGGGTCGCCAAAGCCCGACAGCCCCACCGCGGCGGGGTCCACCGCGTGCAGCGCGGCCAGCGTGTCGGCGAGGGCGGCGTACGCCGCGGCGCGCTGCGCGGGGCGCGCGCCCGGCATGCGCGGGTCTGTGTAGACGCGGCCCGCCGCAAACTCCATAACGTAGAAAGGGGTGCCCACCACCGACGCGTCCTCGCACAGCACCAGCGGCCGCGGCACCGGCACGGCGCGCATCGCGGCCAGCGCCGCCAGCACCGCGTGCTCTCGCTCCACCGCGTGCGCCGACGCCAGCAGCCGGCCGGGCGGCTTCTTGCGCAGCACCAGCCGCGTCGTGCCGTCCGCCGTCTCCAGCAGGTAGGTGGGGTTGCTCTGGCCGTGGGAGAAGGCGCGCACGCTCAGCGGGCCCGCCGCGCCGGCAAGGCCGGGGACCGCGCGGCGCAGGTAGGCGAGCAGCGCGGCGGCGTCGAGCGCGTGCGCGGCGCGCGGCTCCACCAGCGCGCTGGCCGTGTCCAAATGCTGGGGCGGCCCCGGCAGATCTTGGAGCTCGTCCTGGTGCGCCATCTGGGGCGCGCAGGGGCCGGCCTGGGCGACCGCGGCCGGCCTGGGACGCGCTGCCCCTGAGCTAGCTGGGCCGCGGCTTTGGCTTCTCACTCCCGGCAGAGAGATTCAGACCTCGTTTGCTTGCGACCAGATGTATCGGGTGCCATGGATCCGGGGCAGGAGCAATGTATGCGCTGCGGCGGGCGAGCGTGCGGGCACCGTCGCCGCGCTCTGGCTGCGCTGCAGGTAGCGCTGCAGAGGCGAGGGACCCTGCTGGTCAGGCTGGTAGAAGTCACTCTCAGTTTGAGCGAAGCTAGAGGGCGTGGGAGGCGCCGATAGGACGGTCGCCCGAGCAGTCCTTGACCGTCAATTCATTGCAGGCATTGCAACGCGGCACGGGTGGCGGCGACCGTCGCAGCGCTCTTTGTTAGAGGCAGCAAAAGCTACTGGCCCCCGGCGACACCGAGGGCCTTGCATGGTGGGCGGCCGCTGAGCCCGGCGGCGGCCGCGGCCGGCGTCCGCCGCGGCGCATTGACCTCCAGACCCGCATCGACGCCCCCTATTCTTTTGCACAGACCCTGAGCTCCCTCGGTCCCCTGACCACACCCGCATGTACAAATATGGAATAGGGCTTGAGGAGGACGTGAAAGCCAGCGTGGCCCACAGGGTGGGTCCGCGCGTTGGGCAGGGACGCCCATTGCCGGGCGGGCTTGGGCGGGGGGCTTGAATCGGTGTCGGCCAGGCATCGCGCCCGAGCTGGGGATCCGCTGGGCCCGCACGAGAGGCGTGCGGAACGCAAATGCCCCACTGCCCCCGCTCCGCGCCCTTGTCCCCCACCGCAGCAGCCCTGATGCGGGCGCAATGGCCTTATGTAGCGACTGGAGCTGCCGGGGGGAGGCCTCTGGCGCCCTGGGTGGTGCCGGCGCGGCGCCAGCGCGCCACACGCGCCGCCGCTGCCGCTGCGCGCGCCGCGCGGCCCGCGCCCGCGGGCTCGGCGGAGCCGTCGCCTTTGGCAGCGCCGCTCCCGGCAGCTCGAGATCCCTCCCTGACGGTTGACGCAGCAGCCCAGTCCCCACGGAAGCGGCGGCCGCGACAGGCCCAGGCGGAGCAGCCCCAGCAGCAGCAGGCGGAGCAGCAGCAGCAGAATGGGGGGGATGCGGCCCCCACGCCACAGCGGCGCAGGAAAGCGGCAGCAAGCCGGGACGACGGCCGCGAGGGCGATGTGCAGGCCGCAGCGACGGCGGCCGCACCACAGCCGCGCGGCAGGGGCCGGCCCCGGCGCACGCAGGCTGGTGGCGATGCGCAGGCGCAGGACGGCGCAGCGGCTGCGGGCAGCCCAGCCGCATCCGCCGCCGAGGCTTTGACGCCCGACGCCACTGGCGCAACGGCCCAGCAGCCGGCGCAGACGCAGCCGCCGCAGCAGCAGCAGCAGCAGCAGGCGCTGGCGAGGCTGCGCAAAAGGAGGGCGGCGCCGGCGCCCAGCCTCCGCCCCGACCCTTGGGCGCGGTATTCCGGCCTCTTCGGTCCCGCGGCGCAGCAGCGCGGCGGCCAAGGCCGGCCCGCTACTGACGACGCCGGCGCTGGCGGCGGTGCTCAAGCAGGGCCCTCCAGCCCCAATGGGAGCAGCGGCATGGCAGTCGGCGGCGGCAGCCCCCAATCGCACGGCGGTCAGCAGCAGCAGGGCCAGCAGAAGCAGCAGGGCCAGGGCCAGCCAAGAAGCTCTGCCATTGCGGAGCGCGCGCGGGCCCTGTTTGGCGGAACGCTGGCGACGGGCCGCTTGACTGTGCAGCGCCTGCCGACGGGCGCGGCTGTTGAGCCGGCCGCACCCCTGCCAAGCGACGCCAAGGCCGCGGCCAAGCGCCTGGCCGCCAGCGTCATGCTGGCAGGCGCCGCGGCGGGCGGCCGGCGCCAGCCCCCGTCCAACGGCGGCGCTGCTGCCGCCAGCGGTCTCGTGTATATTCCCAACGCGCCGAGCGCAGAGGCGACCACGGTGCGCTTTGTCGGCCAGGAGGGCGGCGACGCGTCAGCTCGCAGCGACGCGCGCTCCGAGGCGCTGCGCCGCATGCGCGTGCGAACCATCCGCGCCTTTGAGGCCCTGGTGTCCCAGGCCCTGGAGTGGCAGCCAGAGGGGCGCGCCCTGGTGTTCGAGGCGCCCTCCCACCTGCCTGTGGAGCTGCAGAGGGACTGGTCGCCCGCGGAGGGCGCCGCCCCCCACGCAGAGCCGCACCTGCAGTTTGCGGCGCTCAGCGCCGAGGTGCAGCGCGTGCTGCACGTCACGCTGCCGGAGCGGGCCATGCGGGGCGAGCGCGGCGCGGTGTTGGGCGCGCTGGCGCCCCGCGCCGCCGCTGCCGCGCTGTCCGAGTGGGTGGGCGTGTGCGGCGAGGACTACGCGCGCAGGCTGGTGAGCGTGGAGCCCTGCCTCCTGGCGGTGCGCCCCACCGCGCTGCTGGCCACGCTGGACGCCCTCAACCGCCACGCGGGCCTGGAGCCGGACGCCGCGGTGGGCTACGTGCTCAAGCACCCCGTGCTGGTGGGGCTCAACGCCGCGGAGCTGCGCGCGCGCATCGACGGCGTGGCAGCCGCCGTGGGGCTGGCGCCCGACGAGGCCACCGCGCTGGCCCTGGAGCGCCCAGAGCTGCTGATGGTGCGCGCTGCCGCGCGGGCATTGGCGGTGGTGGTTGGGCGGTTTGAGGGCACAAGGCGTTGCGCCTGCTGCACACTGTTGCGCCGGCTGGCGTGCTTGATGTTCCGGAGGCAGACCCGTGGATGCGCTCAGCCTCTGGGGTCGGCAGCGGGGGTAACCCGCGCCTCCAAGCTGGCCAAACCGCTCCGCCCTACCCCTCAACACCCCCCCCCCCCCAGTTCACGGAGCGCCTGCTGGAGCAGCGCATGGAGGTGCTGGCCAAGCTGCTGCCGGGCGTTGAGGGGCGGCTGCCGTCGATGGTGGTGCGCCGCCCCCTGCTGCTGCTGCGCTCCCCGCGCGCCCTCGCACGCGACATCCGCGCCCTGGCCTCCACGCTGGGGCTCACGGACTGGGCGGCGGCGCGGCTGGTTGCGGGCGGCCCCTCCATCCTGGAGCACAGCCTCGTCACGCTGGCACGCAGGTGCGGCACGGGGGGGGGGGGAGCCATGGGGTTGCTGCGCAAGCCAGCCTGCCCAGCCTCAAGCCGGCCTGGCGTGGTGGCTGGCCCCAGCCCGGCGCTGGTCATGCGAGGGAGCGCGACGCATGCCACCCCCTCCCCCCACCCCTCAGCACGACCCTCCACCCCTGAGCGCGACGCATTCCGCCCCCTCCCGCTCCCCCCCTCCCTCGTCAGGTTGGAGCGGCTGAGGGAGCTCTGCGCTGCGCACCCGCAGTGGCGGCAGCAGCTGACGACCATGTCGCCCGCCGGCCTTGGCCGCTGCCTGCGCTGCAACGACGCCGCCTTTGAGCGGCTGGCGCAGCTGGCCGCCGCCGGTCACGCGGGCTCGCGCCGCCTGCCCAAGGTCAAGCGCATCCTAACGCTGCAGGCGGCGCGCTTCGACGCCCTCCTGGACAGGCTGGGCGCGGCGGGCGGCGGCGCGCGGCAGGGCGCTGCGCGCGGCGACGCGGCTGCGGCGCTGCTGTCGGACGGCTCTGACGTGGAGCCGGGCGCGGGTGCGGATTCGGACGACGAGGAGGACTCGGGCCTGCTGTGGCTGCCAGAGCGGCCCGTAAACGGGCAGGCGGCTGCCGCTGTGGACGCCGCAGCCGCGCCGAGGGCCGCAGCAGCGCTCTCGGTCGCGTGAGCGGGCCGTTTTGGCGCGAGTTTGGGCTCGGGAGTTTTGGCTACGTGTCAATGTCGGCATTCTTCAGAACAGCTTGCTTTTTGGCCCTGTCCTGCCCTTCCCTGAATACTGCCCCAGCAGTTGTAAAAGGATAGCCGGTGAAATGCATTTACAGCTGTCAAGGGCGGGCCGGCACTCACGCCGAGGCCATCTCAGGCCCGTGCAGCTCGCATCAAACCGCCAGGCCCCTGCGGTGGGTGAAGGGCGGGAGTTGGGGCGGGGCAGGTGCTAAGCGCACGGCTCAAAGCACCCATATATCAGGCAGGAGGAACGCAAGCAGGCGGGGGGGGGGGAGGGAAGTTCAGGCGGTCGGTCGGCAGTCAGTCAGTCAAGCAGGCAGCACCGCCCCATCACACGCTGGGCCAATCAGCAGCCCCCCGCCTCACATGAGGAGTCCGCGCAGCACGTTCAGCAGGAAGAAGCCAAGCATTGGGGAGAGGTCGATGCCGCCGATTGCGGGGATGATGCCGCGGAACATTTGGAGGAAGGGGTCCGTCAGCTGCGCAGGGGGGTGGGGGTGGGGGTGGGTGGCGAGCCGGGGATCAACGCGCGTCCCCGGCGATGCGCCTGGCTGTTGCGAAAGCGGCGCGTGCCACCGCAGCGCCCCCACCTGGCGCAGCGTGTTGAAGGGCTCTGAGAACCAGTTGATGTTGCGGAACCAGCTCAGCAGGATCCGCACCGTCAGCACAACCAGGTACACCTGCGCAGCGGGGTTTTGGGGGGGGGGGGGCGGGGGGCGGGGGGCGCGGCAGCTGAGGCGCGCGCAAACACAAAGGCTGTGGCTGGAGGGCTGAGTGGTTCCCTGCCGCCCCATTTGCGGGCCCCCACCACGGCGTGCGCGCCGCGCTCACGTCGACGGCCTTGGCCAGTCCAAAGTAGATCTCCCCCGACGCGCCAGACGAGAAGGACGTCGACGCCAGCGGCAGCACAGCGGCCGCGCTGCAAGCGCCACGGCGCAGCTCAGCCAGCGGGCTCAGCGGCTGCTGCTGCTGCTCCGGCTTTGGCTCCGCCGGCACGCCCGCGGCGCCCGGCAGCGCCGGCACGACGCGCACGGCGCGGCGCACAGCGGCGCGCGGCGCGGCGGTGGCGCCCGTGCGGCGCGCAGCGCGCATGGACGGGGCGGGCGCCCGCAGAGCGGCCGGGCCTGTTGTTGGGTGTGGCGATCGCGCAAGGGCGGAGGTCGGATTGGACGCGGACGGGGGGTGCTGCGTGCGTGGGTGGGTGGGGAGGGCGTCCTCCCTCCTCCCCAGGGGGAGCAGCCGATCCCCCCATTCTCACTCAGCATGTCTCTTGGGCAGAATTGAGCTGCAATGGGGGCCCGCGGGGGCGGCAGGATCTCTGGCAGCGGCACCGCGCCAACTCCACGAGTTTTTAACGCAAATAGTGGTGCACAACGCAGTGTCAGCCAACTCGAGTAAACTCCTGCAGTGCCCAGCCGGTGCCCAGCCGGTGCGCACCGGTCCGGCGCGCCCTGCGCCGCGGCGACGCGCGCCGACGCGATGACCGGCTGCGAAGATCCGGCACGGCCGTACCGTATATTACTTACGTAGAGGCGCGCGCTTCCGGAACACAATTGGCGGGGCCTGGCAGGCGAGGCGATTGCAATGCCGGTCTCGAAAGTCGAGCTCGTCGAGGCGGCCGCCGACGCGGCCGGCGACGGGGACGAGGGGCCGCAGCGGTGTGTGTGCGTGTGGGATTCAGTGGTGAACGGGCCCGTAAAAAGGGGGCTGAAAATTGTATGCAGGGGTGTGCCGTGGGGGCTTGGGGAGTATTCAGGCCCGAAAAATGGGCTGGTGCTACCCTTCCAGGGGGCGCTGCAGGGGGCGGTCGAGGGCGCCGCCCTCACCTACGCGCGCACAGCGTTTCAACGGCACAGCGCAGGCGCGTGCTCATGCCTCAAGGGTGTAATGCGAGGGGCGGGCATTCTGCATGGCCCAAGTTGGTGATGCGTGCACCCGGCTAAAACGCTGGGGATTCGGATCCATCCAATCCACGATGCTGTGGCAGCAAGGGGCGCGGGCACACAGCCACAGCATTTGATACCGGGCGAGGCAGGGCCCAGTGCTTGGGTGGGGCACCGCGAAGGGTCCCGGCGTTGCTTGCATGAACGCGCAGGTTTGTGCTTGGGTGGGTGGGCTTGGTGGGCACCCCTGCGCTGGCGGCGCGCCGCGTGCGCGGCCAGGCGCTTGCTCCATGCTCAATGGAGGCACGCACGGGCGTTATGGTGGGGTGGAATTGATCTTGGGGGCGTGCCCAGGGGGGAGGCTTGGCGGCAAGCATCACAGCACGCGGGACGCGCCGGGGATGGCCTTGAGCGCGGCGCCGATGGCCCAGCTGGCCACCACTGCGACGGGGGCCATGGCAAAGGCGCGCGCCGCCCACGACATGCCTGGGATGGCCGCAAATGCCGCCAGCAGCCCCGTGACCACCACGGGGTGCACCAGGTAGGTGGCGTAGGCCGCGCCGATGACGACGCCGCCCACACGCCCGGGGCGCACGTTGCCCAGCTCGCGCAGGGTGACCAGCAGCCCCGCGATCCACGCGCACGCAAAGAACTGCTGCCACAGCGTGAACAGCAGCGAGTTGCGGGGCCCAACCAGGTCGCCCAGCGAGGTGAGGAAGAGGAAGCAGGGCAGCAGGCAGTAGAGGACGGCCCCCAGCGCAAGGGAGGCGTAGCCCACGCGCGCGGGCACGCGGCGCAGCGCGTCGGTGCGCTCAGCGGCCGCCAGAATGCCCAGTCCAAAGGCCAGGGCGTAGACCAGGACGTAGCCCGGCATGAAGCTGCAGGGGTTTGGGGTTTAGGGTTCGGG
>BDRX01000095.1:163893-193628 GCA_003203535.1 Raphidocelis subcapitata | reverse complement strand
CGCCGTTCGCTTGTGTTTAAAGACCCTGCAACTAGCAGGGGGCCGTCGGGCGGTCCTCTGTGAAACCCACCCTCCTCCCCCCTCTGTCCTCCTGCCACTGTGCCACACTTGTGCCCAGCCCTACCGGAGCGCGCGGCCGAGCAGAAGCACCGCCCGCGCACATGCTTTGCGACAGGACAGGTGGCCCTCTGTAAACATACCAATGCCAATGCCGTCGACGCCGCCGGGCTGCGCACCGCTGCCGCGCGCCGGGCGGTCAACTCCTGCGGCGGCGGGGGCCGCGCTCGCTCTCCCCCCGCCGCGCGCCATCGGGCCACGTGTGCTGCGGGCGCATACAGCCCTCGCACTCCGCTGCGCGCCGCCGCCGTCGACGCCGCCGGGCTGCGCACCGCTGCCGCGCGCCGGGCGGTCAACTCCTGCGGCGGCGGGGGCCGCGCTCGCTCTCCCCCCGCCGCGCGCCATCGGGCCACGTGTGCTGCGGGCGCATACAGCCCTCGCACTCCGCTGCGCGCCGCCGCCGTCGACGCCGCCGGGCTGCGCACCGCTGCCGCGCGCCGGGCGGTCAACTCCTGCGGCGGCGGGGGCCGCGCTCGCTCTCCCCCCGCCGCGCGCCATCGGGCCACGTGTGCTGCGGGCGCATACAGCCCTCGCACTCTGTTGCGCGCGGCCGCCGTCGACGCCGCCGGGCTGCGCACCGCTGCCGCGCGCCGGATGCCACCACAGTTGTATATTGGTTTCAGTTACTCGCTTTTACCGCGCTCAATCCTCCCCCCTCAAGGGATGGGGCCACACCGCGCATCGGGCCCGACTTGGGGCTCATCACCCCGCCAACTGCGGCGTGCCGTTCGCTTGGCATTGGCATTGGCATGCTTGTGTTTAACGACCCTGCAACTAGCAGGGGGCCGTCGGGCGGTCCTCTGTGAAACCCACCCTCCTCTCCTCCTGTCCTCCTGCCACTGTGCCACACTTGTGCCCAGCCCTACCCGGGCGAGCGGCCGAGCAGACGCACATGCTTTGCGACTGGACAGGTGGCCCTCTGTAAACATACCAATGCCAAAGCCAAAGCTGTTTCATTGCATTGTTACTTTGCAGGGTCAAGCACATGCAGGGGCAAGCGCGTGAAGAGCCCTCAGCGCCGAGACTGCCGCTGCTTGTCCCCGCGCTGCCGCTCGCTGCCGCCGCCCTCACCCTCCTGGCCTCGCGATGGCCGGCTTTCAAACGCAATCGGCGCGTGCTTGCTGGCCGCTCCACCACCCGAGCCGCCAGCCCCGCGGGCGGGGCGCTCGCCGTCGCCGTCTCCCACTGCGGCGCGGCCGGCCTCGTCGCTCATCCTCCGCTTTTTGGGCTCGGGCTCGTCCCTGCGGGTGAGGGCAGCAGTCGGGCGGTTTTTCGGGGCAGAACCCGCAACACAGCGGCGTGCTACGTTGAACAAGGCAGCCCTGCTGCAGGTTGGGGGCACGCGCGTCCCGTCGCAACTTGCTCAACCCGCACGCCCCAGGTGGGAAAACCGGCCTGCCCAGTGGCCGGGCAATGCGTGCGTATCGTCTGTAGGCCCGCACGCGCGGTGAGGTGACCAAACCCATCGAAACCGCCTGCAAGACCCACCGGCTGCCGTCCGCCCCCTGCTTGCCGCTGCTGGGCCGGTCCTTCTCAGGCTTGTCAGACTTGGCCTTGCGCTTGCGCTCATCGCGGTCGCCCTTGTCCTTGTCCTTGTCCTTGCTCCGCTTGCCGCCCTTGTCCTTGTCCTTGTCCTTGTCCTTGTCCTTGTCCTTGTCCTTGTCCTTGTCCTTGTCGCGCTCCTTCCCGCCCTTGTCGCCGCCGCGCTCGCGCACGCTGCCCTCCTGCTCCTGCCGCTGCGACGGGGCCTCGCCCACGGGTGCCGCTGCCAAAGCCTCGGCATTGCCGTTGCCCCGCCCGCCGCCCTTTTCGCGCTGCTCGCCCTTCTCACGCTGCCGCTCGCGGCCGGCATCGCGCTCGCGGCGCTCGCCAGCGCGGCGCTCCTCGGCCTTGTCCGGCCTCTGGACGCGCTCGGGGCGAGCCGGGCTGGGGGCGTTGCTGCCAGCGCCACCGCCCCCACCGCCCCCACCGCCGCCCCCAGCGCGTGGCTCGCGGCTGTCGCCGCGCGCCTGCTGGTGCTGCTGCGAGTGGTGGTGATGGTGGTGCAACCCGCGCTCCTCGCCGCCCGGGGTGCCTGTGCCAGCGCCGTCCCCGCCGCCCCCGCCGATGGCCGGCGAGGCGCCACCAGCCGCGGGCCTGCGGGCAAACGTTGGGCGCGGGCAGGTGTCAAGCGGTTCCGCACAGCAGCACCGCAAGTTTGAAAAGCGCAGCGGCGTTGCCACTTGCCAGGCGGCAAGCTAAACAGCATGCCTTCCCCATGGCGCAAGGAACACACCTGTCACGCAGGGGCTTGCCGCTGCCGCCGCCAGCGCCACCGCCGCCGCCGCCGCCGCCGCCGCCGCCGCCGCCGCCGCCGCTGGCATCACCGCGGGCGCCGCCCTCGCGGCCACGGTCCCGGCTGCGGTCCCGCTCCTCGCGCCCGCCGCCATCACCACCACCGCCGGCGCCGCTTCCGCGCTGCTGCCCCTGCCCCTGCCCCTGCCCCTGCCCCTGCTCGTGCCCCATGTCGCCGCTCTCCTGGCGGCGGCGCTTCTGGGCCGCGGCACCAGCGTCACGGGGCGGGCGGCCATCGCCAGCCGGGCGTGCTGCGGGTTGACCATTTGGTGAGGTTCAGATGAGCGTCGGGGGGGGGGCTGTCAGGGGTTGTACTTGCAAAACACCGCACAGTGGGGTACTATCAGGCTGGCAATGTCCCGCTGCGATGGTGGCCCCTCCTTTGTGTCTCGAGCCCCGCAAGGTCCCCCCGCAGTGCTCACCAGGCTTGTCGCCGCCCTCCTGCGCCGCAGGCCTGTCCCGGGCCCGGCGATCCCGCTCGCGCGCGCCGTCTGCCTCCTTCTTCTGCTGCTGCTGCTCCTGCTGCTGCTGCTGCTGCTTCGGCTCCTGCTGCTGCTTCTGTTGCTCGGCGGCCTTGCCTAGTACGGGCGGCGCCTCAATGCGCTGCCGCTTGGCTGGCGCAGCGCCGCCGCCGCCGCCGCGGCCGCCGCCGCCGCCGCCGCCCGGGGACGTCGGCCGGCTGGCGTCTGCGGCCGGGGGCGGCCGGCCGGCCTTGGCTGCCCCAGGGGGCTGCCGTCTTGCGGCGACTCCCTGGTTGCCGCCGTACCTCAGCATACTGCACATGCGGCCCGGCTCCTTGCGCTCCTTCTCCAGGTCAGACAGGTAGCGCTTGGCAGCCATGCGGATGTCCTAGGGGGGGGGGGGTGGGGGCGGCTGTTTAGGCGCGGGCACAGGGACCCGACACGCGTCCACCGTAGGACATGGAGCAGCGCCGGCCAGTGCGCATGCGCGTGGGGCCGGCGGCGATCGCGCCTGGGGGTGACGCAGGGCACGGCGCGTGGCCCCTTAGTGTGCGGCCCACCTCTCTCTCTTTCTCGTCTGCCGCGAGGGGCATCACCGCCTTGGCAAGCAGCTGCGCGCTGACATCGATCTTCGGGAACACCTGGGGGGGCGGGGCGTGGTGGACGGCATGGGGTGTTGCTGCTCTGCTGTTGCGGCATTGTGCCATCGCGCCGTGTGGCAGGGCACGCACCTTGCTCAGGGCCGCGCACCAAACCCCCCGGGAAAGGCGCGGCGCCGCAGCGGCGCGCCCCAACAGCAGCCGCCCGCGAGCCCCACGGGCGGCCCCCCCTCCAGCCCACCTTGATCATCCGCGCCAGCACGCGCAGCGCGTTGCGCACCAGCACGTACTCCCCGCTGCCCAGCGCCTCTACAAACGTCTTGCGCGTGCGCGACTGCCACTTGTAGCACAGTATGTTGTACTTGTCAAACGCCATGTTCTTGTTGCCCACCTGGGGGGGGGTGAAGCGTTGGGGGTGCAGTCAGGTTTGGGGGCAAGGGGGCCGTTTCAAGGGTGCGGAGGAGTGGGGTCGGGGGCAGAAAGGCGAGCCCGAACGCCGCGCCCCGTTGCGCGGGCGCTGACGGCCGCAATGCGCCGCGGTCGCGGCGCCGCGAGTCACTGGGCTGTGCGCCCCAAGATCCCCCGCGGGGCCACGCGCGCGCGCGCGCGCACGTGTTGGAACGTCCTCGATGCCCCGCACTCTGCGTCGAAGAGCTCCCGGTTGGCGCGCCACCTCTCCAGCATGGCGTGCAGCTCTGTGAGGAAAATGCCCACGCAGTTGGCCTCCACGTCGGTGGCGCAGGGCACCAGGTCCAGCAGGCTGTTCATCACCTTCTCCTGGGGGTTGGGGGTTGGGGGGAGGGGTATGCGCGTGCAAGGATCCCGGCCACGCTTTGGCTTGGGGCATGCTTGGGGCATGCTGAAGCTGCCAGCCAATGCGTGCGGCCCGCTGTGCGCTGCCAAATCGCGTCGATGGCCGCCTCCGCTGCTGCTGCTCCGAGGCTGGAGCGCCCTGCCCGCACGCGCACGCGCACGCGCGCGGGCCCGCCCCGCCGCCGACCCCCTCCCCCCCGCGCACGTAGAAGAGGATGGCGCTCCAGCCGCGCGTCTCCAGCGCCTGCATGCGCTTTGCGAATTCGAAGCAGAACACCGCGTCCGCGCTGGACAGCAGCATGCGGGGCAGGATGCAGGCGCTGAGGAAGCCGTCGGCGACGCGGTGGAGGTCCGACGGCTTGGCCTCCTCGCCGGCCGGCGCGCGCGCCACCCACGCGCCGCACTCGCGCTGCAGGCGCGCGGCGACGGCGGCGACGCGGGCCTCGCAGTCGCGGCGCTCCACTGCCAGCTTGTCCAGCGCGTCCTGGGGGATGCGGAACGGGGGGGTGTTTCGGCAGGTTGGGTGGGGGGGAGGGGCGCTTGGGGCTTGCGCGCTTTGGTTTGGGCTGGTCAGGCAGGCTGCGTTGGCGGGGGGGGCCCAGCCGTGCCAGGTCAGCGCCCGCGCCCAGGCCGTCAACACACACAAAAGCCCCCACGAGGCGCCGCACGGGTGCCGCCCCCCCTGCCTGCCCCTCCCCCCCTCGAAAACGCTCGCCTTGAGGCGAGCCACCTCTGCCCGCGCCGCCCGCGCCGCCTCCTCATGCTTTGCCAGCTCAGCGGGCAGGTCCCGCGGCTCCTCGCCCCGCCGGCCCCCGGGACCACCCATGTAGTAGGGGGGAGGGGGGCCGCCGTAGCCGCCGGGGTGGCTGGCGGTTTTTTTTGGGGTGGGAGGTGTCGGGCGGGAGGGTCGGGGCTTGCGCGACAGGGTGGGGGCGGCAGCTGCAAGCAAGGGGGCTGTTGACTGGTGGCCACGAGGTGTTGCCAGGAGCCCACACCGCACGAGCAGCGGCGGGCGACAACAGAATAGGGGAGTGTCAAAGCAGGTGTGAGTAGGCAGGGATGCAGGCAAGGCAGTAGAGGGTCGCCCGCCCGCGCGCGCGACCCGCTCACCCCCAGCCGCCGCCCATCGCGCCCGGGCCGCCCGCGCCGCCCGCGCCTGCGGCCGCGCGCGCCTGCGCGTCCAGCAGGCGCCGCACCACGTCCGCCTCTGCCCTGTGCTCCCTCGACTTGGTCTCCTGGAAGCCGGACTCCCGGGTGATGCGCTCCACCAGGGCGTCGTAGCTGGGGGGGGGGGTGAAGGTGGAGCAGGGCGGTTGCGGGGGTTGTGCGGGTTGCGGGGGATGCGGGGGTTGCGGGGGGCTTGGGCGCGTGCTGTGCTGGGTGCGTGCATCGTGGGGGGCTGCGCCTTTGCGGGGCTTGGGAGCAGGCTCCCAGACCCCCAGCTGGAGGGGGAGACTTCCCGCCCAGCGGCACAACCACCCCCCCAGCCGTGCCGCGCCGCCGCGCCGCGCCGCTGCCGCACCGTGCTGCTGGGAACAGGATGTCCGGCAGGGACAGCTCCCAGAAGGTGGCCATCAGCTCGGGCGTCACCACAGCCGGCACGCCGGGCAGGCAGCTGCCAAAGTCGTCCATCAGCCGCGCCCAGCTGCGCCCGCCAGGGCCGTCCGCGGGCGGGACGCCCGCGGCCGCCGCAGCCGCCGAGGGCGCGGCGGCCGCGGCGCCCCCCGCCGCCGGCTCGCTGGCCGCCTCCCCCTCCTCCATCTCGGCATCGCCGCCGTCGGGGCCCGCGCCCGACCCCGCGCCCGCACCCGCCGCCGCGGCGCCGCCGTTGGCGGCGGCGGGGCCGTCTGCGGCGTCTGCTGCGGCCGCGGGTGCCTGGTGCTCCAGTGCGCGCATGACTGGGCGGTACGCCGTCATCGCCACCTCCAGGCGCACGCCGTACTCCTGCAGCAGCACCTGGGGGGGTGGGGGGGAGGGGTTGGGGTGCGGTGGGGTTGGGTTTGGGGTTTGGGTGGGTGTGGCGGTTGTGGTTTGTGCGTGCCGTGTAGTCGGTGGGGTTGGCAAGCGCAGGCACGCCCCCAATCCCCCACGCCCCCCCAGCCCTGCGTCTGTGCGCGCCTTTACGGGTGGCAGCAGGCTGCAGTAGTCAGCCTGGCTCATGTTTTGGCGCAGGAACTCGAGGTAGGTCAGCATGGTGGTGGCCACGCTGTCAGACAGGTCGGCAATCAGCTGGGGGGTGGGTGGGTGGGTTTGGGGGTTGGGGGCGGGTTTGGTGATGAGAGTTGAGTTTGGGGGTGGGGTTCAGCAGCAATTCCGGCAGCCGGGTTTTGGGCGAGGGGCGGTTGATGCCCTGCGTGTGTGCTGGAGGGAGGTTGGCCTGTTGCCGGCCTCTGTGCCGTGAAGGCGCATCCCCAGCCGCAGCCCCGGCCCCCGGTTGCCCCCGCCCCCACCTTGAGGTGCTTTGAGGGTGTGGTGATGGCGGTGTAGTCCAGCTGCTGCGCTATGAGCACCAGCAGCGGCAGCGCAAGCTGGTGGCCGGAGGGGCCCTGGGGAGAGGGGGGGCGGGGGCGGGGCAGTGGTTTGGTTCGGGGTGTAGTCGAGCGGCGGCCGTGTTGGCGGGAGCTCAGCTCAGGCTGTTGCATACAGCACGCCTTTTGTGATGCTGCACCGCTGGCTTTGCAGGCCCTGCATACGCGCCACAACTCACAAGCGCACGCGCCCTGCCCCCCCACCTTTTGCAGCGCCATCATCAGCCGCCGCCCCCCCCTGCTCAGCTGCTTGTCGCTGCCCCTCGCCTCCGCCCTGCTCGCGCTCTGCGCCTGCATGCACTCCGCGCGCGCCACGGGGCCGCAGCCGAACACGTCGATCTGGTCCTGGCTCACGTCCGAGTGCACCTGCAGCCCCGTCATCTGGCCCAGCATCTCGTTGAGCAGCAGCAGGTCCAGCGCCTCGCCGCCCTTCACCGCGTCGGCCACGTACTGCACCAGCGCGCCCAGGTCCAGGGACTCGGCGCAGCGCTTGCACACTTTTTTGGGAGGGGTGGGGGTAGGAGTTGGGGGGAGGGTGGGGGAGGGGATTTTGGGGGTGGTGGTTGGCTGAGAGGGGTGGGGGTTGGGGGCCGTTGGGATCGGGCAGGCTGGGGTGGGCTGTGGGCGGGAGAGGGCGCAGGCCACGACGACCCTGGCCCGGAGGCGTGAGGCTGGGGCCGCGCCAGGGTGCGCGCCACCTGCGCCCCCTCCCCCCATAAAAACGGGCTGCGCCCCCGCCCCCCTCACGTGAGCCGGTGAACTTGGCGAGCGCCACGTGGGAGGGCGCCAGGTTGCCGTCGTCCTTCAGCTTGGGGCGGTCGTAGCTGCGGGGCGCATGGGCAGGGCCGCGCGGCAGGGGGGGGGGGGGCGTTTGGGTCAGCGGCGTTGCAGGGGGCGTCGGCGCGCGGCGCGGCGCAGGAGGCTGCCTGGCGCGCCAGCCGCCGCCTGTTGCAGCGCCGCGCTCCTCAAGAGCGCGGCGCTCAGCCTCAACATCCCGGCGGGCGCAACCATCCAAGCCCCTGGCGGCGCCCGCAGCTGCGCCCCCGCTGGCGGCGCCGCGGCGCTGCCCCTCCCCCTCCCCTCCCCTCACCGCCCGCAGCGGTGCAGCACCGCGTAGACCAGGGTGTCGAACGCCAGCCGCGGCATCGTCTTGAGTGCGTTGACCACGGGCTCAATCTGGCTGTCGTAGGTCACAGCGTACCCCACCACCGCGTCGGCCAGCTGGGGAGGGGGGTGCCGGGGTGGGGTCGGCGTTGAGGGTTGTGGGTTGGGGGGTGGCGGCGGCGCGGGTGGCGCAGGCGCGTCCTGACGGGGCTCCGGAGGGTCTGCGGTTGGGCAACACGCAGGGGTCTGCGCGGGGGGTGGCGCGCGCGGGCGTGCAACGGCTGCTTCTGGGACGGGCTGCAAGCGCGGCGCGCGGCGCGCGGCACGCAGCGCTGGCCCGCTGCCACCGCCCCCCCCCCCCCCCACCTGCAGCGGCGCGCCCGCGGCTATCTTGGCCACCGCCAGTCGGTAGGGCGTGAGCACCTCGCGCTTCTCGCGCTGGCTCGTGGGGTTGTGCAGGCGGCGGCAGATGCGGCGCCACACGTCCACAGACATGGCAGCGGCGCCCTTTGGGAGTGGGTTTGTGGGGTAGGGGCGGTGTTTTGAGAGGGAGGGACAGCGGGCATCTCAGCCGCCGAGCTTGGCTGCAAGCTGCCGATGGGCCCATGCTTTTGCTGCAGCCGCTGTGCCCCTTAGGCCGTGCGCCTTTGCCAGCCCCAGCCCCCGCCCCAGCCCCGGCGCTGGCCCACAAGGCCTGCAGGGAGCAGCCCCCACCGGCCGCCCCCCCCCCCCCCCCCCCCCCACGGCCCACCTGCAGCAGCGGCGTGCGCGCCCAGACCTCGTTGGCCTGGCGGTAAACGGCAAACCGCGCCGGGAACGGCAGCAGCCGCAGCACGCCCCAAACGCCGTTGGAGGCCGCAAAGTTGGCCGGCGTCAGCGCCAGCGCGGGCAGCACGCACGACGCGAGCAGCGAGTACACGCGCGCCACGCTCACGCCGCCGTCCTCGCCGGCGGAGGCCGCTGCGTCGCCGCCGGCGTCCTCAGCGGGCGTTTCCACCGCCGCGGCGGCGCGGCCGGCGCCGTGGCAGCAGTAGGACGCGACGTGGTGCCTCAGCACGCGCAGCGCGCGCGTGAGCAGCGCGCCGTCGCGGTAGAGGTACACCCCCAGCGCCTCGAGCGCGTCAAACGCCGCCGCGTCCAGCGGCGGCGCGGGCGGCGCCGGCGCGGCGCCGTCGCCGCCGCCGCGCTGCCACCTGTCCACGGCGTCGAGGTATGCCTCGAGCCTCGAGGGGCCGAGGGGGCCCTCGGGGAAGAGCTGCGCGTGGAGCGGGTCCACGCGCGACGCGGCCAGCGCGGTGAGCGAGGCGCAGACGCCGCGGTCGGCGGCGGCGGGGACGCCCAGCAGCTGCGGGGCGGGCGGGTGGGCGGGTGGGATCAGGGCAGAGGTGCGCGCGCACTCTTATGAACGGGCAGCGGAAGGAACCCTGGCGGCGCGGCCCAAGCCGCAAGCACGCGCCCCTCTGGAGCCCTCCCCACCAGCCCACCTGCAGCTGCTGGATGAGCATCTTGGCCTCCTCCCACGCGCCCACCGCCAGCAGGCCCTGCACCAGCGACACCTTCTGCAGCGGCCCCGCCCCGCCCTTGCCCTGGCCGCCGCTCGGCCGCTGCAGGTGCTGCGTGAAAACGTCGTCAAAGGGCGCGGCGTCCAGCGCCAGCGACGAGCCGCTGAACAGCGCCGACCGCGTCGGCAGCGCCGTCGCGCCGCCGGCGCCCGCGGCGGCGGCGGCGCCGCCGTCGTCGAGAGGGTTGCGCCCCCCCGCGCCCGAGGCGGGCAGGCGGGTGTCGCTTGCGAGGTCCACCTTGCCGTAGCCCGCGACCTCCGCGCGAACCGCCTCGGCGGCGGCCGAGGCGCGCGCGGCGAGCTCCTCGTCGTCGGGACCCAGGTAGGCCGCCAGCTCATCCAGCGCCACCGCGCCGCCGGCGACCAGCTGCGCCGCCAGCAGGAACAGCGCGGGCGGCGCGGGCGGCGCGGCCGCGGTCTTTGGCGGGGGAAGGGGGGTGGGGGTTGGAGGGGGCACGGGTCAGGGGGGGGCGGCGCGGGCGGTGTGGTGTTGCGCCGGCGGCGATGGGCCCGATGAGCCCGACGGCACAAGCACTCGCGGGTATGAAGCTAAGCCGCCGTGGCTTGGACAACCGAGAGTGTGTCACCCACGCACGCACACGCACGCACGACACAACACGCATGCACGCACAACACCCAACCACAAGCGCGGCCCACCTGGTGGTACTGCAGGCGGAAGCCCAGCAGCTTGGCGGGCGCGTCCGGGCGGAACAGCTGCAGCAGCGACAGCCAGCCAGCCACGTCGGCGCGCGCGCGGTCGGGGGACGCCGCGAGCCACGCCTCCCACGCCTCGAGCACCAGATCACACACCCTGGGGGTGGGGGGAGGGGTTGGGCGGGCGGGCGGGCGGGGCGCGGGTGCTTGAGGAAAAGCGGCGGGCGGGCGGGCGAGGGGGCAGCCAGAGTGCCGCCATCCCCGGGAGGCGGCGCCGCCAGAGGACAGCCGCAGCCGTGGACACCCGCTGCCGGAGGGGGGGGAGGCAGTGCCGCGCGCGGCCCACCGGTTGGGGTCGAGCGAGAAGAAGCCGATGAGCGCCCGCAGCTCGGCGATGAAGCTGTCCAGCGCCGCTGCGCCGGGCGCGCCCGGCTGGCCGCCCGCGCTGTTGAGCAGCGTGATCAGCTTGGCATAGCCCTCGTTGGCCTCGCGCAGCAGGTTGTACCTGGACGGTGCGGGGGACGCGTTTTGGGGGGGGGGGTGATGGGCAGCAACAGCAGGGCTGGTGGGCCCTTCTTTCCGCCTGCCCCCGCCATCGCTGCTGCGGCCGCCGCCGCCGCCGCCCCTGCTGCGCCGCGCTCTGCGTGCTGCCGCAACCCCCCCCTCCCGCCCCGCCCCGCGCCTCTCACTTGCTCTGCTGGTACGTCGTTTTGGTGTGGGTGCGCACTTCGCGCGTCTTGAAGCCCGCGCCGACCACCAGGCCGCTGGCCTCCAGCAGCGGCAGCTCCTGAGTCTCAAGCAGCAGCCGGCGCGTCACGCGGCCGCGCTCCTGCGGCGCGAGGGGCGGCGGCGCCACGGAAGCGGCGTCGGCGGCCGGAGGCGCCAGGCGCTGCAGCACCCCGCCTGCGCATCGCGCTGCGTCCCACGCGACGGGCGCCCACCGACGCCGCCGGGCGCGGGGCATCCGCTGCCCCCGGCCCGCCGCCAAACCCCTTAAGAGTTTGGACCCCCCCACAGACACGAAGCCAGGCGCGCGCGCGCACCTGGCAGGACTTGACGAGATCCGCCAGCCGCTCCGTCGCGCCGGCGTTCTGCTCAAACCTCACGCTCGCCAGCCAGAACGCGTTTGCCATGTCGTCGCCGGCGTCCGCGGGCGCGCCCGCGGCGGCGAGCGCCGCGTGGACGTGCGCGGGGTCGAGGTGGTCCTGCGCAGGCGGGGCGCGGCGCGCGCGCGCGGGGTCAAGGGCGCGTCAAGGGCGGCCCGGGCCGGCAGGGCGGGCCGCGCTGGGCTCCGCCGGGGGAGCGGTGGCGCGCGACGAGCCGCGACTGCGCGCGGGCGTGGGGGCCTCGTGCCTGCGCCTGCGGCCGCACGGCGCGCGGCCGCCCCTCCTCACCTCTGCCACCGCCACCGCCAGCTCGTAAATGAACTGGGCCACCTTGGCCGACGTGACGCCGGCAATAGTGGGGCCCACATCGCTGGGCACGACCTGCGGCGGCGCGGGCGAGGACCGCCTTGAGCAGGGCGCAGCAGCAAACGCGCGTCGTCGCCGCCGCCGCCCCCGCCGCCGCCGCCGGTGCGGCCCGACCGGCGATCCGCAGGCCCCGCCTCACCTTGCCCGCCTTGAGTCCCTCAATCAGTTCAGCGGTGAGCAGTGGCTTGTCGCTCGCCATTCCTGCTGTCCCAGATCAGCAACGCGGGGGCGAAGCCCACTGCGCCCTCCCGGGCTTTAAAAACCTCTGCCGGTATGTATTTCGCCTTTTGGCGTCTACCTCTGCTCCGTGAGAGGCGCCATCATCACAGACAAGCGCCCAGATCGCGCTCCGCCCACTGCGTTGCTACTGGTTTCAAAGGGTTTGAGAACCCGTTTGCCAACTATCTGGGCAATGAGGAGGGCACAGTGGGGCGCAGGCGCAACTGCGCGCGGCGCGCGCGTGCCGGCGTGCGCGCGGTGCCGCGCTGGTGCCGAACCACCGCCGCAGTACTGCGAGGTGAACGTTGCGGCCGTAAACGATTCGACGGGTAATAAGGGTGCGAGACGACAGCGGCGGCGCGGCCTGCGCAGCATTCAGCCCACAAAGCTGCGGCCGTCTGCGTGGTGACGGGCAATCAGGCAGGTCAGCCCAGCTGCTCACAACATGGTGACGGGCAAGCAGGCAGGTCAGCCCAGCTGCTCACAACGCCCGGCCGCCTGTAC
Source organism: Raphidocelis subcapitata (assembly GCA_003203535.1). Classification (NCBI taxonomy): domain Eukaryota; kingdom Viridiplantae; phylum Chlorophyta; class Chlorophyceae; order Sphaeropleales; family Selenastraceae; genus Raphidocelis; species Raphidocelis subcapitata. The sequence goes on along the minus strand of BDRX01000095.1, from coordinate 181,262 downwards.
GGTGGCGTCTACACGCTGCCCCCCTTGTGGCATTCCTGATTCAGGTTTGGCGCAACAAGCGCTCTCCCGGGTTGCTGCAGCCCGCAGCCGCCAGGCGGGCAGCCGGAGGGGCTCGGCTGCTGCACGGGCTGCAGTAGCCCGGCAGTAGCACTGGCAGCGGCGCCAAATACTGCGCGGTGCCGAGGACTAAACGATTTTACGCATTAGTTTAAACCCATATAGCTCTACTGACGATCACGCGGCGGCCAAGGCCCGTCCTGCTCGGCACGGCGAGCGGCAGCATCGAGAAACGCCCCGCGGACCCGCGGCTGATCAGGGCGTGGATAACACCGTCAAAAGCCAGCATGACCTGCGAAGGTGCGCGGCTGCCTCGCGAGGCGCGGGCAGCCAACGACGGCCCGCGTCCCCCCAGTCAAACACGCCAGCGCGCCCCTGCCCAACCTCCAAGACAAGTGTAACCGATCCTAAATCACCTCAACCGCGTCCACGGCCGGCGGCTGACCCTCCCTTGCCCCCCGCTCCCCAGGCGGCGTGCCACCCCCGGCCCTGGGGTGCGGTGTAGCAGGCCTGGCAGAGCGCGCTTCAGACGCCGGTTCGCTCGATGACGTGCTGCAGCTGATTCAGGAGTTCTCGCTGCACCTGCACTCTGGCTCGCCAGACCCTGCCGGCGAGCCTGCAGCGGCGGCCGCAGGAGCTCTGCCCGGGTGCGGCGCCCAGCCGGCGCCGGCGCTGCTGCTGCAGCTCGCCGCGCCCGGCGCCGCATGGCCGGTGCAGCAGCTGGAGCAGGACCTGCAGCAGCACGCATGGCAGCCCAGGCAGGAGCGGGCGTCCCAAGGTGGGTGCTTTGCCGCGGTGGACTGCCGACTCGTGTGACGACTACTCCGGTAGTGTGACAGCCAGTCCAGCAGCCGGGGCCAGTGTTTACGGCATGCCGTCCAACCCTTGGCAACCCAAGCCCCGGCCCATTTCGCCGCCCCCATCGCCGCACGCCACCGCAACGACAGACTGCGAGGGCGGCCTCGGGCACGCCGGCATCAGTCCGTTTGACCAGCTGCTGGAGCTCGCCCGCCCCGGCGCAGGCAGCCTCTCGTCGCGCCTGCAGCTGCCGTCCGCCGCGCGCGGCAGCTGCACCGACGATGCTGCGGGGCGGGTGGACGTCATGCCCAGCGCTGCCGCCGTCGCCAAATCCCAGCCGCGCGCGGCGGCGCGGGGCCTCCCGCAGCAGCACCCGCAGCACCAGCAGCAGCAGCAGCCGCGCGCCCTCCTGGCCAGCACGACTGGCAGCCTGGCAGGCGGCGCCACGGCCGTCGGCAACACGTTTGCGGGCGGCCTGCTGGCCGGCAGGCTTGGCGCGAGCGGCAGTGCGGACGCGCCGGCCCCATCGATTTGGGACCCCGCAGCAGCGGGGCGGGCGGGCGGCGGCCTGCTGCCGGGCGCAGGCGCCACGGGCCCTGTGCCGCCTGCAGCGCCGCAGGTGCCGTTCAGTGGCGCGCAGCCTCAGCTGCCCCTGCAGTTGCAGCTGCAGCTGCTGCTCAACGGTGCCGGCGGCGGCGCGGGCCCCTTTGGCGATGCCGCCGAAGCCCACGCCGGCCTCCTGCACCTCCACGCCGCCGCCGCCGCCGCTGCTGCTGCGGGTGGCGCCTTCCCTGATGCCGCTGCCGGCGGCCTCCTCGGCGCACACCACCACAACGCCGTCGCCGCTGCGGCTGCGGCCGCTGCCGCCGCCGTCTCCGCGGCAGCGCGCCGCCAGCAGTACCTCGAGCCGGCCGCCATGGCGCTCGCCGCGGGCTGGGGGAACGCGCGCCACGCCTTTGACGCCGCGCAATCCTTTGGCCCCGCCGCCGTCCGCGCCATGCTGCCGCAGACGCTCAACGCAATGCGCACGGGCTGCGAGCACGACCTGGGGGGCGGCAGCGACTCGGGCGGCTCCACGCCTGTGAAGAAGACGCGCCGCGGCTGCCGAGGCGGCCGCCGCAAGCATTGGTACCTGGCCCAGCAGATGGCGGCCGCAGCGCTGGGGGCCGGCGGCTGCCCGCCCCCCTGCATGGAGCCCGGCGCCGCCCGCTTTGGCGCGCTCGTGGCACTGCAGGGCGCCCGCCAGTGACGGCGAGTGCGCCCCGGTGCCCCGACGCCTTGCGCCTCTATTTCTGAGGGTAGAAGAGCAAAGCAGCCAGCAGGCAGGCCGCCGGAGCGCCTGCGACGAGCGCGCACCAAAGCCTTGCATGCTTCGATACTCCAGAGTCACCTGGGTTTTGCGCAGTCCAAAGGCCGAGCTTTTGCGCGCCCCCGGCGCAGACGAATCGCTGTGTTGTGGCGAAGCGGATTGCGCTGCGGCGCGGCCGCACACGCGCGCACGCTCCGCAGCGCCGCCAATCCGTCCGCGCGCCGCAAACCGCGGCCCCGCCGCGACGAGCGCACGTGATTTTTTGCTGCGATTGCCGACCCTGTCAACCACCCGCCCGCACGCACAATGAGTGCAACGCCGCGGCATCTGTGTGCCGCGCCGCCGCCCGTGCCGTGCGAGGCGCCGAGTTTGTTGCGTCAGCGCGCCGGGCCGCGCTCACCCTCCCCGGGGGCTGTGCCCCCGGCCCTCTCGGGGCCGACACAGTGCCTCCCACGCCCTTAAAGGCGCGCAGGCGCAGCGCAGCGAGCGGCCGCCGAATTTTCCGCGGCCCCCGGACCTTCGTCCCTCCCTCCCGCGCCGGCCCACACCAACCCAACACGCCCGACGCCGCGGCCCCGCGGCAGCGGCTGCAGGCGCGCAAGCGCAAGCGTGCGCATTCTCCCACAGGCGCGCATGGCCGCGAGCGGCGCCCCATCCCCCGAGTGTGCCTGCAATACGGCACCGGGCGCGCGCCGCGGGCCCCGCAATAACGGCGAGTGCGAGGGCAACGCCTTTTTGGCCGCCTATTGACCGACGTCGCCCCCGGCCGGGCTGCGCGGCCCCGTTTCCTTACGCGCACGCGCCCCGACACCCACGTCTCCTGCCGCCACCCCTAGGGCGCTGGTGCATTCGACCAAAGCCGCCCACGCACGAACACAAGGGCGCCGGCGCCCCCAAGCCGCGCTCTGCGCTTTTACCGCCCCTCGACACGCCCCGCGCTATTCACGCTTTCACTGCGCCTATTTTTAGTAGCGCCTAGAGCCCCCAGCTGCCTATCTGCCACACGCCACTGACCTCCCAGCACGACCGTCCCAGACCACCACCCGCCCGCAGCACCCCCCAGCCGGCTTGCGCGCATGCTGGCGCCGCAGATGCAGCTTCCTATTTGGCACGGGTGCCTGGCGCTGCAACGCTGCCCGCCTTCTGCGCCCTGGACTCCCTGACTTTACGCAAGTGTAACATAGAGACCCCTAAGGCAACTGTAGTTGCGTCGAACAAGGAACGCATGCCCAGCCAGCTGCTAGGCCCAGCTCGAAAGGTGTTGGTGCCCCCACTTGCTCCCAGACCTGCCAGGGTTCATTCACCCCAATCGCTTGATTCCCACTGGCAGCCGACTGCCTGTACGGCTTTTACACGTCTTTGCCTTTGCCTTTTCGCATGCCTCAAACATAGCTGCACGGCTGTCGTTTTCTTGTGTGTGGGTGGCTTCACTGGCTTGAGGTTGAGGTTGAAGGGAGCAGCGAGTTGATTGCCAGCTGACTTGGCCACCCGCGCCCTGTTTCTCTGTGGAAATGCAGCCGAGCCCACACCAACAGCCTCGCTCTCAGCTACGCCTTGGGCCTAGCCGCGCCCGATGGTGTCCTGCGCCCCGCCAGCCGCGGGTGCCACGCCCCCACCCAGCGAGGGGCTCGCGTGACGCAGCTTGCTGCCGCGGCCAGGCGCTGCGTCGCACGGCGATGACGAGCGGCACAGCCGGCCAGGTGCAAGCACCGCGCTCCCGGCTCCGCCGCCATCCCCGCTGCTCGAGGCGCGCTGCAGCGGGGTCGGGGCCTGAGGCACTGCGACGGATCCGAGGTGCACAGGCGCCGGCAGGGACACCGCCTTGGCGAGCGGCGGTGCCGCCGCGCCGCCAGCCGGCCCCCAAGTGGGGGCGTGCCCCACCACCGCCGCGGCCACCGCCGCCGCCTTCACGACGGGCGGTGGCGTGGCCACAGCGGACAGCAGGGCGCCTGTTGCAAGTGCTGCGCTGACTGCCTCGGCTTGGGCCTTGGCCTTGTCCGAGGCGGAAGACATAACGCAGAGCGGACTCGACCCCTCTGGCTCAGGGTCCGCCGCGCTGCTGCAGCGCCGCAACGGGCTTGCGTGGGCCGCCGCCTCGGCCGCCGCCACGTCGGCTGCCGTTGTCACGCTGTGCAGCGGGCTGGAGCTGCGCGCAGCGCTGCCGCCCACACTGCCAGCAGCAGCTGCTGCTGCTGCCAGTGCACTCTGGTGAGCCATCAGGTCGGGGCTGATGGAGCGGGGGCGGGCCACCGGCGCCGGAGCGGGCTGCTGCGCCGCGCCGTCAGCGGGCTGCTGGGCAGCGGGCGGCAGGGAGTCGCTGCGGGCTGCGCCCTCGTTGGCGCCGGCCCCACCGTCCGCAAACATGTTAAACCGCCCAGCCAAAACCACGCCGGGAGTTGGGGGCCGGCTGCCCTTGGAGCTGGCGCCGCGGCTTGACCGGCCGGCGCTCCTCCCACTGCCGCTGCCGCTGCGGCTGCCGGCGCCGCTCTTTTTGTCGGTGCCCTCGGCGCTGCCGCTGCCCTCCCGGAGGTCGGTCATCAGATCCGGATTGTGCGCCGCCAGCACGCGCGCCGCCGCCGACGGCCCGTCGTGCCCCAGGCCGCTGTCTACGGCACCGCTCCCGCCGCCGTCGCCACCGGGCGCCGGCACGGCCACTGCGACGTGCGTCAGCCATGCACCAAACCCGCCATTGCCGCCGGCGTCGCTGGCGAGGCGGAGGGCGGGCGCCGCCGATGAAGGCGGCGCCGGCGCATCGGCAAACATGTTGGGCCGGGCGACGAGGGCCGCGCCCGGCGTGGGTGGGCGCGGGCCACCTTTGGCCTCTGAGACCTCTGCGTGCAGCGCCGCGCTGCCAAACTTGGCGGCCACCGAGGCGTGGGCCACGGGGCGCGGCGCCGCAGCAGTGCGCGGGCTCTTTGAGCCGCCGCCGCCGCCGCCGCCGCCGCTGCCGCCCGAGGGCCTGCGCTGCGGCTGCGGCGCCCCGGGAGGGCTGCGCTCGGTCGGCGACTGGCGCTCCCCGCGCAGCACGACGCCGGGCGTCGGCGGCCTGCGCTGCGCGCGCCCCGGGCGCCCCTCGTCGAAGGCGGTCGTGTGCCGGCGCAGCTCCCCAGGCGCTGCGGCGTCGGCGCCGGCGCCGGAGTCGGCCCTGCGCTTTGCGCGGGCCTGCTCGTCCTCAAAGGTGACGCGCCTCGGGGGCTTGGGCTGATCTTCCCACGTCACGCGACGCGCCTCGGGGCTGCGGCTGCTGCCGCGGCTGCTGCTGCGGCTGCTGCTGCTGCGGCTGCCTGCCAGTGCGCTGGGGATGGCAGGCGAGGCAGCCGCCATGACCGGCCGGGTGTGCTGGGGGCCGCTGCCCTGCCGCTCCGCAGCAGGGTTTGCGGGCTCGCCGCCGCCGCCGCTGGCCGCCTTGAAGATGTTGGAAGCTGCTGCGCTGCACTGCACTCCCGGCGTCGGCGGCCGGTTTGCGAGCTTGTCCGCCCAACCCTCCCGCAGCAGCGCCGCCTTGGTCCCCTTGCCAGCCCGCGCCGGCTCCTGCTGCTGCTGCTGCTGCTGCTGCTGCTGCTGCTGCTGCTGCTGCTGCTGCTGCTGTACGGTCACGAACGCAGGGCCAGCGTCGTGCGGCGGGCTGGGAGCCGGCAGGTCAGGGACTGGCTGGCCCAGCCCCGCGGCGGGAGTGGGCGGCCGCTTGGCGAGCAGCCGCCGCCGCACAAGCGCAGCGCCGCCGGCACCGCTGACGGGCTTGCTGGGCGCAGCCGCCGCCAGCGCGGCGCGGGCGCCGCTTTCCACGCTGGTCGCCTCGTCATCGCCCTCGTTGTCGCTTCCGTCGTCGTCGTCGTCGCTGCCGTCCGAGGCAGCGCTTACGTCGACGGACAGCGATAGCCCAAGGCTGCTCAGCCTCTGAGCCGGCACGCTGCCGCTTGAAGAGCCACCGGGGCTGGCGCGTCCGCCCAGCGAGGCTGTCCCAGATCCGCCAGCGGTGGCCGAGGGCTCGAGCGCCCAGCTGCACGGCGCGGCCAGGGCGGCCTGGGAGAAGGGGCTGACGGGGCCGCCGCCGGCCGGCGCGATGGGCAGCACAAGGGGCTGCACGCCCGGGCCGGGCGCGCTGCGCAGGTGCCGCGCGATTGTGGCGGCCGCAGCTGCGACATCGGGCGCTGCAGCGTCGAGCGCGGCGCGCACGCGCGCCGCCGAGTCGCGCGAGACGCGGCCGGTGGCGTCGCGCTCGAGCGCGGACAGCGCACGGCAGAGCTCAGGGTCAATTGCGGCCAGAGCCTGCAGCAGCGCAGCCAGCGGTCCGGCTGACAGTAAAGGTGGGGGGCGTGGGAGTGACGGTCAGGTTGCATGCAGTGCTTTGTCAGCGCCGCTGCCACTGCTAATGAGCAGCATGCTGCGGCTCGAGCCGCAGGGGTGAGGTGGCGAGCGGGGCAGTCCGCAGACGACGGGGCGGCGCCGCTTTCCACGCCTTGCACCCACTCACCCGCTACCGAGGCAATCGCAGGGAGGGCGCCTCCAGCGCCGTCGTCCAGCAGCGCCGCCGGCTCCGGCGGCGCCAGGGCTGCACGCCCCGCCGCTGGCTGCATGGAGCCGTGCGCGGCCCTGTATTTCGAGTTTATGTCACTTTCACGGTGCTTGTGGCGCGTCAAGGGTCCCCGGCTAGACCAGGGCTACTCGGCGGGAGCTGCTCGAAACCCCTCGGCTCGCTCACCGCTTGGAGCGAGTTGGAGGAAGCTGTAGGCTGCTGCGAGGTCTCAAAACTGTCCGAAAGAGCGTCTAAGAGCCGCCGCGGGGCACATCCTGCGCTGAGCTAGCCCGGCCGCGGTCAAAAGCTTCTGCGAGAAGGAAGCTGGAGCTGAAGTTTTGTGCTACCGTATCTACACAGCTAGACGCCCCACAGAGGTGAAGGCGGCCCCGCGGATCGGCAGGCACGCGGGCGACTCCGCCGCCGCCCCGCCGTCGGTGCTGCTGGCTTGCCCTGAACATTACTCGCAGCTTTCCCGCTTGAGACGATGTGAGAAGCACAAGGCAGCGAGCGGCGGGAGTCGTGCGACCAGGCGCATTCCCCCTCAGAACACAAAGGGCGTTCCTTGCTTCACCGAGTTGATGTAGTCTATGCCGATCAGCAGGAGGTCGACCGCCAGGAAAATGCCCACCAGCTGCGCGCGTTTGGCACGTGGCGTGGCAAAGCGAGTCAGCGTCCCGCCGGCAGACCTCGGCACGCTACCCTGCTCCCCGCTGCACCCTCATGCCAGCCCAGCCAAAGCCCGGCTGGCCACCAAACCCAACACCAGGCCTCCCGCCAGCCCCCCTCACCTTGAAAACTGTCTCAGAGCCGCCCATGAAGCCCTTGCTATACTGCTGCTGAACCTCCGTCCACCCCATCATCTCGCTCACGCCGCCGATGCCGGCAAAGCGGATGTCCCTGCCGTCCGGCAGCGTTGGCAGGTCCCCCGTCTCTGCGGTGTCAAAGCCGCCGTTGACCCAGGCCAGGGTGCCGTACCCCGCGCGGCTGAGCTGCTCGCACGCCGCAAGGCTGCGGAGGCCGCGCTGGCAGCCCACGATGACGCGCGCGTCGAGGGGCACGCGCTCCAGCACCTTCGGGGGCGGGCGGGCGAGCGCGGGGGAGGGGGGAAGGGGGCGCGTGGGGCGTGCAGGATGCGCGCGCTGCTTGGCAGGTTTGATGGATTGGTAGGCCCGTGCGCAACTGCAAATGCAGTCGAGGCAGCTTGCCGCCGCCGCAGCTCGCAGTGTCGCGCAGACACCGAAGCAAGGGCCGCGCATCCGTCTGGCAGCCCTGCCCCCAGCGGCGCCGCACCTCCTCCATGAAATCGGGGTTTGGGTTCATGTGGGTGCCGCCCAGCCACCAGCCGCCCGTGCCCCAGGTGCTGGCGCGCTTGAGCAGGCTGGCCAGGTCGCTGCGGGTCTCGGGCACAAACAGCGGCACGGCAACGGCGCCGTCAATCGAGACCTGGGGGGCGGCAGTTGCGTCGGCGGGGGCGCGCTTTTCGAGCTGGCGCATTGGGTGCACGCGCAAGAGCCCGGACGTGCACCATGCGGGCGAGCCCCGCGCCCGTGGCCTCCAACACCGCCCCTGCGTCTCTGGCCTGCTGGTGCTGCTGTTGCTGTTGTTGCTGCTACTGTTGCTGGTGCTGTTGTTGCTGTTGTTGCTGCTACTGTTGCTGGTGCTGCTTTTGCTGCTGGTGCTGCTGCTGCGCGCACCTTTTCAACCTCTGTCGGGGGCCGAACGTCCAGCAGCACCCAGCCCTCCTTCATGAGGTGGCCTGCAAGGGCGTGTTTGCGAGGGAGGGCCATCAGCGGGGTTCAGCGGGGTTCAGCGGGGCACCGCAAACGAGGCCGCCCAGCACACGGACGCCGCACTGGCCGCATGCAGGCGTGCAGCGGGCACATGCGGGCGCGGCGGCCGCACCCGCGCCGCGCGTGTCGACGCTCCTCACGCGTCCGTCCCGCACTTGGCTCTCCCACAGCGCCTCCTGCTGCCCCGCTTCCGTGGCGCGCGCGACGACCACACGGCGCGCGCTCTCCGCGGCCGCCGCCGCGGGCACGGCTGCGGCCGGGGGCGCGCCGCGGACGGCTGCGCGGCGCGCTGCTGCGAGAGCCCGCGGCGGCACGGCGGCCGCGCTGGGGCCGGCAGCGCAGGCGGCGGTCGCCGGGGTCGCCGCGGCAGCGGCCATGCCTTTGAGCCCGCCGGCACTGCGAGGGCGTCGGCAGCGGCGGCAGCGGCGGCGTCTCCGGATTGCGCTCGGGATCTCCGCATCCGCGCGCGCGCGACGATCCGCCCCGCCGCCGCCTCACGCACAGCCTGCCCAGACGCCCCCGGTCTGGCGCGCAATCCCCACCTTGCGCGCGCCTCCTATTTCCCTTGCGAATTGCCTTGAGGGCGCCCCAGGGAGGCCTGCGACCCCGCTGACTGCCAGGACTCGGCCGCCCGCTGCTGCGCACCTCTCGCCGCGATAAAGAAAAATGAATAAATATAGCGCTTGCGAAAAATAATCAGCCCGCCCCACGTCGTTGAGGGAGGGGCACGAGCAGGCCGGGAGCCAGTGTTTCCAAGCTGCCACAACAGGCCAGCCCCTTGCTGGTCAACCCGTTTTGTTCGATCGAGCTCGTGCGATAACGCGTGGAAAGCACGCTTCTCGAGCAGTGCCAGCAACTGGTCTCATCACGGGACTCGCCAGCATCGCCCTGCCGGCTCGCGCACCTCGCGCGGAGGCCCGGGGCAGCGTCGGCAACGCAGGCGAGCGGTTGGTATGCGCGGGGGCTGCCGGCAGGGGCTGCGTGGCGGCGGCGGTTCTGCGCGCATGCGGCGGCGGCGTTTCAGAAACGGCAGGTCCGCGCGGCGCTCACCGCCGCTGCCGCCCGCCCCGCGCTCCGCCCCGCAGGTGGCATCGCCAGCTTAGCGGAAAGGCTTGCACCACCACATGTCTTCGCCCGCGGACCCGCGCCCGCCACTGCCGCCCGTCGTGCCGCCCGCTGCCGCGGGTGGCGGCGACAGCGGCACTGGCGGCAGCGGGAGCGCCCTTTTTGCGGTGCGTTCATGCATGGTGGTGCTTGCCTTGCGCACCACCTGTATGCGAAGCGCGCCACGTGTGCGCAGCGCAACACTCGAAACAAGCGCCGCACTCGACAGCACCGCCACCCCCTCCCAACGCATCACAGCTTGCGAAGCGCATCGGCCTGGACGGCAGCGGCATTTTGGGCGTCGCCATCATGTTCCTGATGCTCTTAGGCGCGTTGTCCATGATCGCACTCTGGTTCCATTCGCGCCGCATTCGCCGGCGGCATATGCAGTCCACCGCCGCCGCCGCGGCGGGCGTCGGCGTCGACCTGCCCCTCGTGCCGCCGGGCCACCGCCTGGGCGTCGTCGCGGAGAGCTCCTCGGGGCGGCACCTCATCATCCTCGGGCTGCCGGCGTCCGGAGCCTTCTCGGACATGTCTGACAGCAGGCTGCAGGCACTCGCCGCGGCGGCGCGCGCGCGGCACCTGCTGCCCAGCGGGAAGCTGCCCACGCCCCAGAGGGTGATCGCCAGCCTGCCGACCTACGTCTATTCGGCGCCGGCCCCCGCCGAGCGCGGCGGCAAGGGCGACGTGGAGGCCGGCGGCGGCGGCGGCGGCGGCGCCGGCGGCACCACCGCCGATGCTGCGGATGCTGATGGCAACACGCACCGCCAGGTGCGTGCGGGTGGGGAGGCTAGTGTGCGAGGCAGTTTGGGGGCTTGTGCGGACCCCTGCAGGAGTCCCGAGTAGGCGTCCTGCGCATGCGCATGCTGTGGCTCCGCCACCCCAGGCGCGCACCCCACCCACGCCGTCCCTCCGCCCGCCCCTTGCCCCCAGGTCTGCGTGATTTGCTGCGACGAGTTTGACCAGGGGCGCGTCATCAAGCTGCTGCCCTGCATGCACTCGTTCTGCGCAGAGTGCATCGATGCTTGGCTCGAAAGGGCAACAAGCTGCCCCCTGTGCGCGCAGTCTGGTGGGTGCTGGCGCTGTTGGCAAGGGGCTTGCGTTTTGAAAAGGAAAGGTTCAATCAGTTTGGCATTCGGGGGGCTTGTCGAGCGTCACGCGAAGGAGTTGAAAGCGCCGCTGCCCCGCTTGTCTCGCGCGCAGCGCACGGCCGCTCGCAAACCGCCCCACGCGCCCTAATCACTCCCGCGCAGTCCTCGCGGCGGCCGGCCTGTCCGAGGCGGCCGCGCTGGAGATGATCGTCGCGGCGGCCGGGCTGGACTCCCAGTCGCGCCGGCGCCAGTTCGACGGCCGCGAGGAGGCGGGCGCCTGGGCGCTGCACGTCGCGCCGGGCTTGGAGGCGCAGGCCCAGGAGCAGCGGCAGTGGCAGCTGCAGGCTGGAGGGGGCACACCCCGCGGCGCGGGCAGGGACGGGGCCGGCGCCGCTGGCAGCGCACCGGGGTCGCCGCGTCCGCCGTCCGCGCACCCCCCGCAGCAGCAGCCGGGTGCCGCGGCCCAACGAGGGGCGTCGAGTCGCTAGGAACGCGCGCCCGTGTGGCGGCCCGCAATTGCGGGTCCCTTGCATCATTTGGACCGCCCGCGCGAGCGGGCGGTGGGTGTGCGCTGCGCCATAGTCTGCGCGCGCCGCGTGTTTTTTCATTTGCTTTGCGCGTGTGCGTTATGTTTGTGCGTGCGCTCGTGTGTGGTGAATGGTGTTGTGGCGTCTCGTTTGCGCGGTGTGTGGCCGGCCAAATGGTGGGCCGTATGCAAGCCTGCGCGCCGGTGTTCCCGCATCCCCAGCTCCCCGCGTTGACAGTCCCATGCGCATGTCCCACGCCCCGACACGACCCCGCCCCGCGGGCGCGTTCTCCCGGCGCTGCCCTGCTCGCGTGCGTGCGTGGCCCCTCGGCCCCGGCAAATCGCGTTGCGCGTTTTCAGACGCACCCTGCACGCGCGGCAAGCCGCTGCCGCAGCAGCCACCGCGGCACAGCAGCGGCTGCCAGAAGCACTTGTCACTTCTTGCCCCGCATCACTGCCCACTTTGCATGCGCCGCGACCCCCGCAAATCCCGATGTGCAATCCGTTTGCGAGTGGCGCCGCCGCCACACCTTTGAGGCTCGCATGGCTCGTGGCAGCGCGGGCGCACGCGCCTGCTGCCCACCCCCCACCCCCACGGACGGCGAGGTCGGCCTGTCGCTCGCGCTCCCACCCCTTGATATCTCCTCTGTGTGTTTGTGGGTTCTGTCTCCGCCGCGCGCGCAGACCCTCCCGGCCCCGTATGCTGTAAAACGCGCGAGCGCTCCAGCCGGGGTCGCCGGGTCGGGGGTCCACGCAGTCGCAGGCGCAGGCGCCAGCGCAGCACCGGGTGGCGGTGGCCCAGGCGCGCGGCCAGCGGGTGGACGGCGAACGAGCACAGGACGAGTGGGCCCCCAACTTGCTGTTGCTCATTTTCCCGGTCGCAGAGGGATCCGTCCTCAGTGGTTGGCCTCGCAAACCGACGCAGATCATCACCGACACCGCCGTTTCGCAGCGCACCTCCTCCGCACTATAAAAAGCGCGGTCTGGGATTGCGAAAAACCCCTCCGCGGCGCGTTAGGCCCAGCAGGCGGCTTGCGGTGGCGCACCACCCCCGCGTGCTGCGCCGGCGCGCGCCCGCTGTCGTGGGCGGCGGGCGCTGTGGCAATTGGCTCCCGCCGCCGCGTTCAGCTGCCCGCCATGCAAGCCTCAATCCCAATGGCTGGCGAGGCGGACCCGCCGCCGGCCGCGTACGAGCGCGTGCGCGCCCGATTCCCATACTTTGAGGCGCAGCGGCGCGGCGAGCAGCCGGCGTTTATGGAGAACGCCGGCGGCAGCCAGGTGCCGGCGTGCGTCGCCGACGCGGTGCGCGACCATCTGCTGTCCGACTGCGCGCAGCTGGGCGCGGGGCACGCCGTGTCGGGGCGGTCAGATGCGGTCGTCAAGGCGGCGCACGCGGCGGTGGCGGAGATGCTGGGGTGCGCGCCGCCCGCTGGCGCCGACAGCCACGCCGGCGGCGGCGGCGCCGCCGGCGGAGGGGGGCACGTGGCAATTGGCCCGAGCACGTCGCAGCTTTTCGCTAATCTCGGGGCCTGCTTTTCGCGGCTGCTGGGCCCCGAGGACGAGGTTGTGGTGCAGGAGGCGTGCCACGAGGCAAACATCGGGCCCTGGGTCCGCTGCGCAGGTGGGCTTGTGCGGGTAGGGGCGCGCGCACGAAGCGCTTGCAGCTGCGTTGTGTTTGCAACCTCGTGCAGGGGAAGTTTTTGCAACAACGCGTGTGCCAGGCACTGAGGCGCCGAGCCCCTCGCCCCCGAGCGCGGCGCAGCCACTCTAGCAAACCAACCCCTCGGGCTCAAAACGTACGTAAACCCCCCACCCGCCCGTCCGCAGCCGACTCGGGAGCAACGCTGCGCTTTTGGCCAGTCGACACGCGGCCTCGCTTCTCGCGCCCATCGCCGGCCGCATCGGGCGCCGACACGGACGCCGCCGCCGCCGCCGCCGCTGCCTCGGCCGGCGCGCCGCTGGGGGTCTCGTTCCCGTGCGCCTCGTCGCTCTCGCAGCTGGCGTCGGCGCTGTCCCCGCGCACGCGCGTGGTGGCGGTGACCCACGTCTCAAACATCCTCGGCGGCGTGCAGGACCTGCCCCGCCTCGTCAACCTCATCCGGTCCGAGGCGCCGCGCGCGCGGCTGGTGGTCGACGGCGTCGCCTTTGCGCCGCACCGCGCGCCGGACGTGGCGGCGTGGGGCGTGGACTTTTACGCTTTTTCGATTTACAAGACGTGGGGGCCGCACGCCGCCGCGCTGTACGGCTCGGCGCCGGCCTTTGCGGAGCTCGCGGCGGCCTGCGGGCCGGCAGGCGGCGGGGCGGCAGCGGGCGGGGCAGCGGGCGGCGTGGCCTGTAGCTTTGGCCCAAACCACTACTTTGTGCCCGGCTCTGACCCCAGCTACTGGTTTGAGCTCGGCGGGGCCAGCCACGAGGCGTGCGCGGGGGTGGTGGCGCTGGCCGACTACCTCAGAGCCCTGGGCAGCTGCCTGGCGCCGGCCGGCGGCGAGGGAGCAGCGGCGGCGGCGGCGGCGGACGGCGGCGGCGGCGAGGCGGCCCCGGAGCGCGGCGCCGCGGCCGGCGGCCCCGCCACCGCCCGAGCGCTGCGGCGGCCGCCGCTGGCGCGGTCCGAGGTGCTGGCCGCTTTCGAGGCGGCTGCTGCGCTCGAGGCGCCACTGGGGGGCCCCATCCTCGAGCTCCTGGCCTCGCACCCGCGGGTCATCCTCGTGGGCCCCGGCCCGCTCGAGGACGGCGGCGACGGCGGCGGCGGCGGGGCCGACGGCGGCGGCGGGCGAGGCGGGCGGCGAGCGGACCACGGCTGGTGCGAGCGGGTGCCCACCATCAGCTTCGTCTCCACGGTCAAGCCCTCGCGGCAGGTGGCGCGGGAGATCCAGGTGGGTTTTAGATGAGGGTTTGGCGCGGCGCGCGCGCGCGTTTGCTTTGCTGTGGGTGCACGGCAAGCAGCAGCGGCGCGTGCCGCGTGGTGCGGCCACCCCTGACCCCCCCAAAGGCAGCAGCTGGTGCAGGGCCCTGCTGCCTTGGGCAGCCACCTTCTCCAAAAACCCGAGCCGCCAACCGCCACCGGCCAACCGCAAACAAATCGCAGGAGCGCGGCTACGCCATCCGCAGCGGCCATGCGTACGCGCACCGCCTCTTGACGGCGCTGGCGCCGGCGCTGCTGCCGTACCTGCAGCGGGAGGCGGCCGAGGGGGACGGCGACGGCGACGGCCAGGGCGCGCTGGAGGCGACGGTGGAGGACGGCGTGGTGCGGGTCAGCCTGCTGCACTACAACACGCCGTCAGAGGTGGAGGGCCTGGTCCGCGCGCTGCGTGAAGTCCTCTGACTTTTTTGGCCGGCCGGCATCAGGGGGCGTCCGTTGCTGACAAACCGATGGAATTCCTGAAATGGCCCAAGCTGCTGGCTTGATGTATTGCTCCACAATTTGAATTGTAAACGCCCCACTTACCGCCAGGCAACCCGACCTGAACCCGATGCGGACGGCGGCACCCGCAGCGGTGCCGGCGGCGGGCGGCGGCGGCGCGCTGTTCAGCAAGGCCCGGGCCCGCGACGCCATATGTTTGTAAATGCCTGGATTTGTGTTTCCTGGTCGTCCCATCAGCCACCCGTAGCTTCTGGAGGCAGCGCTTCCTGGTAAAGGAGGCTGCCCTGCCTCTCGCCGCTGTTTCTTCCCGCGACGAGCTTCTAAACTCCCGCGCGGCACGATGGCGAACGAGGACGAGGTGAGCGAACCCTCTGGCCCGGCGCAGGCGGCTTTGGCACGGTGCGAACGCCGCGGCGCCTGACAAACCCGCCAGCCGCCGCTCCCCGCCCGCTGCACCCATCACGCACGCCGCACGCCGTGCGCAGGCGCAAGACCCCTATCGCGCCGATTGCGGAGGCCTGGAGCCCCTCCCCTCCTCCCCTGAAGGCCGGCAAGCCGGCGGCAAGGCGCACCGCATGAACTGCGCCGGCACACCCGCAGCGGCGCGCGAGCCGCTGGCGCGCCCCTCCCCGTCTCGCAGCCACAGCCGCGGCCGCAGGCGTGGCCGGGGCGTTGATGGCAGCCGCAGCAGGAGCAGCAGCAGGGGTGCGTCGCCGCGCGGGCGGCGGAGACGGAGCCGCAGCATCAGCAGCCGCAGTCGGAGCCGCAGCCGGGGCCGCAGCCGCCGCAGCACCAGCTGTAGCCGCAGCCCTCAAAGGCGGCCGCCGCGCCGCGGCAGCAGCAGCGACAACGGCAGGGAGGGCCGGGGCAGCAGGGGGAGGAGCGAAAGCCCGCGGCGGCGGGGCCGGGACGGGCGCAGCCGCGGCCGCAGCCGCAGCCGCAGCCGCAGCCGCAGCCGCAGCCGAAGCCGCCGTGACAGCCGCAGCCGCAGCCGCAGCCACAGCCGCAGCCCGGACAGCAGGCGGCGTCACCCTCAGCCTGGCAGTGCGGGCCGTCGGACCGCGGGCCGCGCCTTGCGCTCGCGCTCACGCTCGCCGCGTGCTGGCAGCCGGCCGCCCGCGAACCGCGGCCCGCGCGGCCCGCCGCCGCAGCGGGCCGGCGGCGGGGGCCGCGCGCAGGCCGACGCGTGCATGCTGTTTGTGGGAGACCTACCGCAGTCGGGGCTTGGCAGCGAGGAGCTTCGGGCGGTGTTTGAGCCCTTTGGGACTGTCACCGAGGTGCGCCTGATGGCCGGCCAGTGCTACGGCTTCGTGGCGTTTTCGAGGCAGGCCGAGGCCCAGGAGGCGCTGCTGGCGGCGCGCGCGGGGGTGCTGCGCATCGAGGGCCGCGCGGTGCGCGTGGACTGGGCTCAGGGGGAGCTGCCGGGCTGGAAGCGGACCGGCAGCGGCGGCGGCGGCGGCGGCGGCGGCGGGCGGCGCAGCCGGCCACGCTCGGTCGGCGGCGCTGGGGCAGACGGCGGCGCCATCGACGCCCCTGCGGCGGCGCAGCTGGTCGTGTTGAGAGGCGACGGAGGCGGCGGCGGCCGCGGCGTGGCGGCGGCGGCCGTGGCACTCGTCCCGCTGGCGACTGCCGGCGGCGGTGGTCTGGGCGGGCTGGGCCCGAAGCCGTTGCTCGCGTACGACGACCTGTAAGCGCCGTTGCCCCGCGGATGGCGGGGGGGATTTGTGCGCAAGGATAGGAAGGATAGGAAGGATAGGGGGGGCGGCAAGCAACGGCGGCTGCGCTGGCGGCTGCGCTGGCGGCCGGCGCGGTAGTAAGCGCGCTGCAAGGCTGCGGGCCGCAGTCCATAGCTTCATCCCGCCGCTAGCCCGCACACCCCGCATCCTACGCATCAAAACCGCCCCATCAGACCCAGCAGATCGTGTCGAAGGGGCGCGCCGGCATGCCGCACGGCCACACCCCGCTCCCCGTGCTGGAGAGCTGCGATTATATCGTAGAGAAAGCCAAGCACGTCTCGATCGACGCGGACGGTGCGCGGAGGCTGCGGCTGCCGTGGGGAGGCGGCCAGCAGAGGCAAACACCGCTGCGTGCTGCTGCCGATCGCGAAACGCGTCGCCGACCCCGCCCCTCGCCCCTCTGCCCCCCACCCCCCCCCTCGCGGATCGCAGCGCTGCAAAGCGCCGCGAGGGAGCTGCTGCACGACCTGCCGTCGGCGCGGCGCGGCGCGGCGGACGGCTGGGACCGAGGCGCGCCGGGGGGCGGTCTGCCAGGACCGATCGCGGGCGGGCGCGCGCAGCCGGCGTGCCGCCTACACCCGGGGCCGCACCCTTCACTGCGGCTGCGACGCCCCCCTTTCCAAGTCCCCACCTCTCAACCCTTCACCCGGGTTCTCTCAACCCCCCCCCCCCCTCAAACCCCCCCTCCAACCCCTCAACCCCCCCAGAGCTGCACTTTTTCGACGGCGGCCCCCACACCCTGCAGTACCTACTCGTTCTCGACGCCCTCAACTTTTGCTTCTGGCCGGGTGGGGACCCTGGGACGACGGCTGGGGGAGGGGGGCTGGAAAAGGGAGGCAGGCGGCGTCTGGGGGGGCCGAAGGTTGTGCGGGCTGCAGCGGTGAACGCCATGCACCCCAAGCGTTGCGCCCCCCGCCCGCCGCCCGCCACCCACCCCACAACAACGCCCCCCCCCCCCCACGGCGCCCCCCGCCCGCCAAACCACCCGCCGTGCCTCCAACCCCGAAACCCCTGAACCCCAAACCTTGCGGCCCCCACCTGGCACCAGCCAACCGCCCCCCCCCCCCCCCCCCCCCCC
>BDRX01000095.1:134860-154832 GCA_003203535.1 Raphidocelis subcapitata | reverse complement strand
GCCGCCCTCCGCGGGGCAGCTGGACTGGAAGGGATTGCGAAACGTGTTTGTTACAGAAGACTTTGGTAACTAAGTCAGCTACAAGGTCAGATGAAAGGCGGGGTTTGGCTGGCGGGTGGGTTCACGCGGGCGCCGCACAAAAGGCCGCGCGCGCGCCCGCCCGGCGGCATTGGAAAATCTTGCCGCCGCCTTCAGTCCGCTCACCCCGCAACCCCGCAGCCCCCCGCACACCCCCCCGCAAACCAGCCACCATGTCTGAGGGCGACCAGGGCAAGTACAAGGTGCGCTGGGCTGGGTTTGGGGGGTTGGTCAGTGGGCCTCTGATGAGGGGCGCGCGCGCGTTCGCCTCGGCTTCAGCTGGGACCTGCTGGCCCGCCTCCGCCTGCTGCTTGGAAGACTTGAAACGCGCGCCCTCCCCGAAACAACGCAACGCAACACGCAGACCCCCAACGACCCCGTGAAGGAGCAGATTGCGCAGGACAAGTTCGGGAAGAGGTGCGGCAGGCAGGGGGGGGGAGTGGCGTGTGGCGGGGGCGGCAGGGATGAGGCCACAGCGGCGCCCTGCAGGCGCAAGCGCACGGCCAGCGGCAAGAGACCGCCGCAAGGCCCGAAGCGCCCGAATCACCGCCAGCGCCTCCTCCCAAACCCCATTCCCAACCCCCAAAACAAACCTCCCCCCCAGCTATGACGAGCTGAGTGCCCACGAGCGCATCCAGGTGGGCGGCACCAAGGGCGGCATCACCACCAAGGAGGGCGGCTACACGGGCCACTACGAGGGCGAGGGTGGGTGGCGGCAGACCCCGTTTTGCCTTGCGGGTTGTGCTTTTCCGTGGGGGGGTGACTGGGGATTTGGGGGTGTGGAACCGCTCTGTGGTTTTGACTCATTCTGCCCCACCTGGGTGGCAGCTGGACTGCTGCAGGTTTAATCGGCAAGCTGCTGCATTCATGTGGTCGGGACCTATCAACCCAAGCAAGGTCTCCCTCAAACAACACACTTGCCCACCCCCTGGTCCCAAAAATCCCCCACCCCCGCAGGCACCCACGCCGAGGTCAAGCACACGGGCGAGGCGGCGCGCGGCGGCGGCGCCGAGGAGGCGGCCTCCGGCGAGGGCGGCGGCCAGCGCGGCAGCGAGTGAGCAGCGCTGCGCCGCGTCGCGCACGTGCGCGCTGCACGGCCGCAGGCCTGATGCCGCAGCCGCCGTGAATCGGTGCTGACGATGCATGCGCTTGCTTGACCCAGTTGCGAGGCGTGGTGTGCGCGTGCCAGGCTAGTTGGATGCCATTGTAAAACTTTGGCGCGCAGTTTGGTTGAGAAGTGCAGCTGGTGGCTTGGCATGTGAAGGGTGAAGGGAGTGACAGGGATGGATGAAGCAGAGCCGGGCGCGTGCGCATCGTGGAGCAGGCCAGCTCCAGGGGAGCCGGCGACACCGCAGCCAGCGGCGCCGCCGGGCTGCAGGCCCCCCAATCCGACTTGCTTGCGTGCGGGCTGCGGCGCCGCCTGCCTCGAACGATGGCCGCCAGTTAAAGCGCCCGCCGCCTGCTGTCTGCAGAGCCGCCGCCGCCCTCCGCGGGGCAGCTGGACTGGGAAGGATTTGCGCAACGCCGTTGTTACAGAAGACTTTGGTAACTAAGTCAGCTACAAGGTCAGATGAAAGGCGGCGTTTGGCTGGCGGGTGGTTCACGCGGGCGCGGCCGCCGGCGCGGCTGCAGGCGGGCGGCACAATACGTGCCGCGCCGCCTGCCGAGCCGCCGCGCGCGCCCCTTGGGAATTCGGAGTTCATGAAAGCGGGGCGCGGCGGCCGGGGCGGAGGGGCGCGCACGCGCACGCCCCACGCGGCGCGGCCGCCGCACGCGCGCCTGGATGGGCCCAGGCCAAGGTGCTGCGGGGCTGCCGGCCCCGCGGCGCGCTTGGCGCTGCGTGCACGCAGCAGAGTTTGCAGGACGCGGCCGGAGAATCACAAAACCAATCAAACTTTTATCGGGCAGCGAGGGAGCGGATTCGATCTAATTTATGACTTGGGGTGCAACGAACACAGCTTGTGCGGGATGGAGGAGGGGTGAATGGGCCGGCGCGTGCCGTCTGTGAGTGCAGGCGTGCCCCTCCGCACGTGGGCTGGAGGGTGGTGCGGATTGTCCGCACCTGCCCGTAGCACACACGCGCACAGGGGCCGCGCAAAAACAGGCCAGCCTGCTGTATCAAGCTAGCCGGCGGGCGGGAACAAAACCAGGCCGCTGCGCGCGCCCGCCGAATCGACGCGGCGCGGCACGAGCGGCGCCGCGGCCGTTTGGCGCCGCGGCCGGGGGGCGTTCGACGTGCGTTGCCGCCGCGCCGCGTCCGCACGCCCTACCAACGACTCGGGGCGCGGCACTTGCGGCACCTGCGGTAGGCCAGGCCAGTCCGGGCCAGTCCAGTCCGGGCCAGTCCAGTCCGGGCCAGTCCAGTCCGGGCCAGGCCGGGCTACCACCAGCCAATCACGTGCCACCATCCCATTCCAAAGGTCGCCCACACCGCCAGCGACACCGACCCGCAGACCGCGCCGCCCACAAAGACCTCCCGGAGCTTCAGGTAGCCGGTGCCGTAGTAGGCGGCAGACTGGGGGCGCGGGTTGGTTTGTTTGCGTGGTGGTGGTGGTTGGGAGGGGGCGTTGCAGGGCGGGGAAAAAAGACTTGCCTGCGGCGCGCTTTCGGTGCGCGGCGTTTTGCGCGCGCGGGTGCGCGAACGAGCGCGCCCGCACGCAAAGAAGGGACCAGACACGAGGCCGCACCTGGCTGCTGGCGTAGTGCGTCAGGCCGCCCTGCAGGCAGCAGTTGTAGGCCAGCGACATGGCGGCCAGCTTGGGGGGGACGCCTGCGGGCGGTTTGCGGGGGCCGTTTTGGTGGTCAGGTGGTGTGGGGCGCGTTTCACGTGCCGGCGTTTTGGCGTCTTCTGACAGCTGGAGCACACTTGGAAACCGCCAATGCACCCGCAGCCGGCACAAGAGACGGTCTCCACAGCAGTCCGACCGCGCGCGCACCGCGCCGCGCCCCCGCAATGTTGCAGCTGCCGCGCCATGCAACTTGCAAGGGCCCCCACGCGCGGCCACCACCCCCGCCGCCGCCGCGCCGATCCGCCGCCGCCGCCCCCCAACGCCCCCTTACTCACGCCCCCCCTTGCTCACCGCCCGCGAGCATCAGCGACAGGAAGGCCGTGTACAGCGCGCCCACGTGCGCCGTCTGGGAGGCGAACAGGTAGTGGAACGCGAAGAACAGGAGGTGCAGCGCCCCAAACAGCGCGGGCCAGGCCAGGTCGAGGCCGGAGAGGTTTGAGGAGGCCCAGCCCGTGAAGACGTCGATCACGCCGTGCTGCTGCAGCGCCAGCGACATGGACACCAGCACTGGGGGGGGGGGGGCGTTTGGCGGAGGGGGGAGGGGGCGGCGGTTTTGGGGGGGAGGTTTGCGGGTTGTGGGCCGCTTGCAAGCGAATCGCGCTTTCGGGGGCCGGGTGAAAAGGGCGCCGCTGCAAAGGGCACATCATGAGGTGGGTTTGAAGGGCTTGGGGGGGCTTTTGGGGGACAGCCGCCAGTTCCAAAGCAGAACCAGAGCCGCAGCTCCCGCAAAACTCACCTCCGAACCAGAAGAGGGTGTCAAAGGCCTGGGGGCAGCCGCGCAGGCAGTCCGCCCGCCAGTCCAGCACCCCCGTGGCCAGCAGCATGCCGACGGCCAGCATGGACGCAACCACGGGCGGCACGCCGATGCTTTCGCCCCCCGTCTGGCGGCGCGGGTTGAGAGGGTTCGGCGTGCGGGGTTGGAGGGTTGGGGGGAGGGAGATCGGGACAGCGGTGGCGGCGGGTTGGCTTGCGGCGCTTTTGTTCCGAGGCGCACGCGCCGCATCGCCGGGGCCTGCATGTCGCGCGCGTGGCGGGGCAGCAGGGCAGCAGGCAGCTCGAGCGGCAGGCAGGCAGGCAGGCAGGCAGGCAGGCAGGCAAGCAGGCAGGCAGGCAGGCAGGCAGGCAGGCAGGCAGGCAAGCAGGCAGGCAGGCAGGCAGGCAGGCAGGCAGGCAGGCAGGCAAGCGCCTTCCAGGCCCGGCGCGCCTCACCCAGAGCGTCAGCGCTATTGCCACAGCCCCCATCATGACAATTTCGTCCTGGCTGGGGAGGAAAGGGGGGCGTAACGAGCACGAGCAGTTTCAACTCAACTGTGGGCTCTTTGTGTGGGCAGAACGGCACATGCCTGCTAGTGAGGTGTCAAGCTCGCTCCCCATGGTTTTGTGGGAGCCACGTGGGAGCCATGTGGGCCCCCCCGGCCCTCCCCCCCTCACGTGAGCTTCCCCAGCTGCCTGAGCCGCCTTGCCGCCTGCTTTGGCGCCTCTGGAGTTTCCTTCACAGTGGGCGGCTGCACCAGGTAGGCCACGTTGGGGGTGACCAGCGTGCCTTTGGGGTTTGGGGTTCGTGTTTCGTTTCGGGGAAAGAGGGGCGCCGGGTTAGGGTGAGGATGCGGGCTGGTCTCTTTTCGTGGTTGGGAGGGAGGTGCGGGGTGGTGGAAGCGACGGAGGGGGGGGGTGCCGTGCCTTTGCGAGTTGGGGGCTTGCGCGCCTGCGGGAGCGGCCGCCCAAAGCCGGTCTGGCGTCCCTCCCCGTCGCCCCCGCCCCACGCCCCCCCCCCCCCCCCCCCCCCCCCCCCCCCCGCGGCGCGCACCGACAATGGCCGGCACGATGGCGCCCTGCGCCCACAGCAAAAAATGGTTGGGCCCCAGCTCCACGCCGCACGCCTCTGCCAGCTGGATGCACAGGAGGTTTTGGGCCGAGGCGGTGACGAAAAGGGCCGATGAGTGCGCCACGGACTGCAGCTGGGAGAGGGTGAGGTAAGCCCCTATCCGCAGCCGCGACTCATCGTCTGATGATGGAAGGGGGGAGGGGTGGTTGTTGGGGGGGAGGGGGACAGGGAGAGAGGCCGTGAGCATTTGAATGGGTGGTGGTAAGAGTGAACTGTTAAACTCCTGGCAAATCCGCTGGTGGGTCTGTAAAGAATAAGCCGGTGTGCCAGCCGCCGCAGCCGCTGCGCAAGGCAGCAAGAGGGGCGCGCTCGCGCGCCGCGCACCCGTTGGCAGGCTGCCGCCGGCGGCGGAGACGGATTTGATGACGGGCACAAAAATGCCTGGCGATTGTTTTTCGGTGGGAAAGGCGGGAGGCGGCGGGCGCGCTCGACAGCTGGCGAGCGGCAAGAAAGGCCGCAGCCACACCAGCAGAGGCCAGAGCCTTCGACCAGCCATCGAGGCGCCGGCAAGCCCCGAAGAGCAGCTGCCGCCAAGCCGCCGCCGCGGGGCCGCCAGCCAACAACAACCGCCCCACCTGCCGCGCGCGCCGTGGTGGAGGGCATGCCCGACGCGAGCAGCGCCTCCCCCAGTGCGAGGCTCATCGCCAGCGACCGCGTCGACCCGCCAAACCACTGCACCAGCGCCTCGGCGATGCGCTCCCCAAGGCCGGTCTTCTCAATGCCCTGCGCGGCGGGGTCGGCGGGGCGGGGGTGCCGCTCTGCCGCTGCGCCCGAGGGGCGTTGACCGAGCAGGCAGCTGGCTGTGAAGCCCTGGAACACCGCACGACCCTGCACAACCCCGCCGAAACGCAGCAAATCCTGCCAGTCGCGCATGCCACTCGCCCCCGCGGCAGCCGACCAGGCCACGCGAAGGCGCAGGCGCAAGCAAAGGAGGGGCCCCTGCGGGCCCGAGCCCGGGCCCCCCCCGCACCCCCCCTGGCCCCCACCCACCCACCCACCCACCCTGGCCAGGAAGAAGGCGTTGACGATGAGCCACAGCACCTGCGAGTCCGCAGCCGCAAACGCCTCCTCAAACGTCAGCGCGTGCGCTGCCAGCGCGCAGCCGACGCACATCAGCGCCCACGCGCCGGCGGCGACGGGCTCGAGCACCAGGCCGGCCACGGTGGTTAGGAAAAATGCGAGGAGGGTCCAGCCCTGGGGGTCCAGCCCCTCTGGCACGGGCACGCCGAAGCGCAGCGCGGCGCCGAGCGCCACCGCCGCCGCCGCGTTGCCGAGCTTGGCGCCCTTCCAAGCCCACTCATGCTCCGGTGGGTCGAACGATGCCAAGGCGGGCGCCAGATCCGGCGGCGCCAGGGGCGCGAGCTGCTGCTGCTGGGGCGTGACGCCGCCATTCGCCTCCGGCGGGCCAGCGAGCGCAGCGCCGCCGGCGGCGGCCGTGTCGCCGCCGCTGCCGCTTGAGGGGCTGCTGCTGCGAGCGGGCGCCGGTAGCGCGATGCTGCGGCCACCTGCACTCCAAAACGGCCGGCTGACGCTCCTCTGGGCCGCGGGAGGGCGGACCGCCCGCCCGGCGCCGGCGGTCAGCGGGCGCATGACGCCCGGCCACGCGGTATATCAAAGATAAATCGATCAGGAGATTCCAGTCGCTGTCCCGGGGAGGGCGAGGGGGCCACCAACCGCGTGCAAGGCCGGTGTTGGTGGTCGCGGCCTTCAAAGCGGCCAACGCAGCTTTGGGAGGCGCAGCGCGCGCTTGCGGGTGACAGTGACAGCACTAAGGAACGCGATTTTGTGCCGCGCGTTGCTGTTGGGGGCGGTCAAGCGGCGCACGCCTGGCGGGCCGTGGCGACGCTTGGGTGTGTGGCGCGGTCGATTTGCTGGCCTGCCTGCGTTGCTTGCGGCCACCGTCGTTCGCAGGACAGCCATCCGCCCGAACCAACTCATTTGGTCAACCTCCTGAACGTGCTAATCTGCCTGCTCTGGTTGGAGGTTGCATGTGGAGGTTGCATGACTCTTTACATAGCGCGGACAGGAAGCAAAAAGCAAGATGTGCCAGTTGGGCAGTTCCCCTATGCACGGCTTCTCCGGGCCTCTGGGGCTGCCGCAGCCGTCGTTGCGCTGAGTTTGCGCAGCAGCTGCGGCGCACCAGGCGCGAGCATGCGAGACGAGCGGGCGCGTGCCGCCGCGCTGCACAGAGGGCGCAGCTGCCGAGCGGCGCTGGGCGGGCTGTCTGCTTGCTTGCCACCCTTGAGAGTGCCGCACAGGCGGCACAGCGGCATTGCGGGTGCCCCGGGAAAAAAGGCACGCCGGCTCAGTTTCAAACAGGAAAGCAGGTCAGAATCAAACAGGGGGACGGCCGCCAAATCCGCCAGCGCATGGCCGCATAGGGCCGCCGCATGCAGGGCCCACGGCGCCCCGCCTGCCTTCAAGAATGCGGAGGCGCACCGATCCCCCTTTGCCGGGCCGGGTCGCGCCCCGACTGTTTCAAATGCGGGGGATCTGCTCGAGGCGCATGGGCACGAGCACGTTGTTGATGATGTGCGCGTAGCCGGCGCCGCAGCGGATGTTGGGGCGGATGATGTAGGCGCTGGTGCCGACGGAGCGGATCTGCAGCTTCCCGTTGACCGCGTTGACCGCCAGCTGGTAGGGCTTCTTGGTGGAGGTGGACATGTACATGGTGTCCAGCTTCATGCCGGGGCGCAGGCCCGGGGTCGAGAACACCCGGCGCACGCCGCTGCTGCCGGTCACAAAGTGGTAGAACAGCACCTGCTTCATGAGGCCCGCGTTCTTGGACATCTGGGTGGGCGCCACGTTCAGGCGCTTGGCCAGCCCGTCAAAGTACTGCGCGGGCGGGGAGGGGTTGGTGCGCGGGATTGGGGCGGGGCGGTGGCGGTGCAATGCGCAGCTGCTTCTTTCACAACGGGGTTTCCAGCGGCCGTGTTCTGTCCCGCTGCTGCACGCCAGCCCGCTTTCGTTTTCTGCCGCTTCCCGCTTTGCATGCAGCCAGCTGGGGTTGGGCGCCGCCAGCGTGAGACGCATCGCGCGGCTAGCTGCACTGCCGCCTGCCGCGCCGCATCCACAGCAGCACGTGCCATCGCGGCGCAGGCGCGCACGCTCGCCGTCGCCGCTCCCTCCATCTCCCGCCTCCCCCCCCCACACACCCTGTCCTCGGGCATGAACACCGTCAGCGCCAGCTTGGGGTTGCTGAGGGTGGTCTGCAGCTTGAGCGCCTCCACAATCTGCTTGCCGTAGTTGGTGTTGGGCGTGGCGCCCAGCGCCGTGAAGAAGGTGGGAAACTGCGGCGCCTGGCGGGGCGCGGCCTGCGCGGATCCTGTTTTAAGAAGGCGTGGAATGCGAACAATCGCGCGTCAGCGGGAACGGAGACGCTGCTGCTCGGGTTGGGCCCCGC
Organism: Raphidocelis subcapitata; assembly: GCA_003203535.1. Classification (NCBI taxonomy): domain Eukaryota; kingdom Viridiplantae; phylum Chlorophyta; class Chlorophyceae; order Sphaeropleales; family Selenastraceae; genus Raphidocelis; species Raphidocelis subcapitata. Next base: position 146,677 of record BDRX01000095.1, on the reverse strand, counting down.
GCGGGCCTGCTGCCCCTCGCGCCTCCAGGCGCACAACGCCCGACAGCCCGCCATCTCACCCGCCATTAAAGCCACCAGAACCAGGCAAGAGAGCGCCCCGCGGCCGGCCATGCTGCCTAGCTGGAGCTGGCCCGGTAAAAACAGCGTGGCGCGGGGGCTGGCCGAGGAGCGTGCAGAAAGGGTTGGTACTCGGTTAAAGCGGATTTAAAAGTTGTTTAACGCCGTATCGCACCGTCCTATCGCTGGAATGCTGTTCCCGTCCAGTCCGGGAGCGGGGTCGGCAAGTCCCCGTCAAACCGCCCGCGCAAGCAGGTGTGTTCTTTTCCCGCGCTTGGCTGCAGAAAAGCTGCAGCTTCAGCCGACGGTCCTGTCTCTGCGCTGCTTTGCACCGCCGGCGCGCGCGCGCAGTCGGTGCCGTCGGCCAATGCGTCGCCCCTGCGCACACACCAATGCATGCACACTTGCAGGCCGCTGCTCGGTGCGAGAGGCCCCGACAGGAGCGCGACATGCGCCTTACCCGCACGTCAGTACGGCTTGCGGCAAACGTACAGGTACGCCGCCGCGGCGTCCAGCGCTGCCCCCCGCCCAACCGCGTCCTGAATCACCGGCGCCGCGGACCGGCCCGCCGCGACGTCTGCCAGCGGCGGCGGCGTCAGCACCTTTGCCTCGATGCTCTCCCTGAATTCGTTTGTTTGGCGCCAGAGGGTGGTGTGGAGTGCTGCCGCCGGTGCACGCGCAACTCAGCAATACTTGAGCTGGTGTGCTTGTTGGTGTGGGCACTCACCACTCGCAGCAGCGCAGCAGCGGCAGCCGAACCTCGGGCGGCGAATGCGACACCAGCAGCAGCGTGCCGGGGGCGCGCAGCGCAGCGTGGAGGTGGCGCAGCGCTGCACGCGCGTCCGCCTCGCCGTGCGGCACGTCGCGGCAGAGCAGGCAGTCAATCGTGCCCTGGGGTTGGGTGCCGTTTCAAATTGTGTGGTGCACCCTCCAGCGGCCAAGGCTTTCTGCGGCCACACCCAATGGCAGTGTGAAGTGCACGCTGCTCAAGGCAAAGCCCCCGCAAATTTAGGCCTCCGCCGCCGCCCTGCTGGCGGCTCCCCCCACCCGGCCACCCCTGCTCGCCTTGTCAACGATTGCGTTGTAGCTGTAATGCTCGTACCCCAGCCCCTGCACAACGTCGGCCTTTTCAAACTTGACGGCGCGCCCCTCGGCGCGCGCGCGCCACAGGTCGAGGACCTCGTCGGCCGCGTCCACCACGGTCAGGCCCCGGTAGCCGCTGCGCGCGGCGGCGCGATCGCTCGTCAGAGCGCCGCGGCACACCGCGGCGCTGGTGTGCCGCGGCGCCTGCTTGCGGTCACTCAAGAGCAGGTTGTGTGCCAAGACCCCACGCACCCCCTTGCCGTTGCGCACCCGTCATACAGCCGCTCGTGCAGCGCTGAAGCCCCGGGCCCGACCACCAGAATGTTGTCCCCATAAGCCAGGTGGCGCGCCAGCAGCGGCTTGAGCCCGTTGGCGTCGGCATACCTTTTTCGCGGGGCCAGGCGTCGTAAGCGCGCGCGTGCGCGCGCGCGCAGCTGGGGTGGGGCCTGCCTCGCAACTGGTTGCGCGCGCCGGCGCCGCAGGCTGCCCTCGGGAAGCGAGGCCACATGCAAGGCCGCCCACGCCCAGCCGCGACGCACCACTCAACGGGCTGCTCCAGGACGCGCGGTGCGCTGGCGCGCCAGAAATCGACGTCCCCGTAGCGCGCGCCCGGCGCGGGCGCGGGCGCGGACGCCATCCCGGCGGCCTGGCGGGGGCGGGGGCGGGGGCGGGTCAAGGCCCGGTCAAAACGGCGGGTCGCGGCGAGCGGGCCGCGCGCGCGCGTGGCGGGGCGCACTCGTTGCCGGCAACCATGCGGCGCAGTACTGCTACCGCCGGCTCGACCACGGCCAGCGTCACCGCGGCGCGCCGCACGCCCGCGCGGCAAAACCGGCGCGCGTCGTGCCGCTGCCCCCTCTCCTGCCGCGCCGCACCTCCGCAGCCGTTCAGCCGCTCGCCACGTTCGAGCCCACAGTCGTTTAACCGAAAGCCGGCGCCTTTGGCGCGTCTCCTGCCCTGTTTTGCGCTCCCCTCGTCCCCACGCGCTGCTGGATCGGCCTGTCGGCACGCGCGGCTCTCTGGGCGTCGATCAGGGCCCCTTGAATCCTTTACCCGCGGCAGGCCCCTGGGCGGGGCCCGAGCAGCGCGCACTATGATCCAGCTGAGGCTTCGGCATCCAAACGGCGACATCGGGCCGTTTGAGGTGGTGGAGAGCCTCACGATTTCGCAGGTCAAGGAGGTGACTTTCTCTCAGTGGCCCACAGGTGAGGAGCGGGGCCGGGGGCGAGGCGCGAGCAGGTCCCCGCGCTGCTCAGGGCCCCAACGAGCCCCCTCCCTCGCCCGCCTGAACCCGCAGAGGGCCCTCTCTCCAAGGAAAACCCCACTTCGGCATCGGAGCTGCGCATCCTGTGCGCCGGCAAGTTCCTGGAGAACGGGAAGCAGCTCAAGGGTGCGCGCGCGCGCCGCGCCGCGCACCGCCGCCGCCGCCGCTGCTCTGCTGCTCCGCCGCTTGCGTCCCGCGCTGCCCCCCCCCGCTCCCGTCGCCGCCATGAGCAGTGCAGCACGCAGCCGACCGCCGCGGCCGCGCCCTCCCCGCGCGCAGACTACCGGAAGGAAATGGGCGACCCCGACGCGGGCGCTGTCGTCACGATGCACGTGCTTGTGCGGCCCGCGGCGGCGGGCAAGGCGGCCGCCAAGGACGCGGACGACGCCGCAAAGCAGAAAAGCGGCTGCGGGTGTGTGATATGCTGATGCAGGCGCACACCTGGCGGCGCGCGGCAGCGGCTTGGCCGCTTGGAGGGAGCGCAGGCGGCCCCGGCTTGGCTGGCCCACCCCGCTGCCGACCCCGTGCCGCGGCCCTGGGCCCGCGGCTTTGGACGCGCCCCCCCCTCCAACGGCGGTCCTCTCTCTTGCATTTAGTTTGTCCGCACGCACGTGCGCGTGCACGTGGGCATGGTGGAATGCGCCCCCGCCGGCCCCCCCGACATTGCCGGCGGCCGGACTGGCGCACTGGCAGCGCCTCCAGCAGGCGCCGCGGCCCCGCCGCCGCGGGGCGCCTGCCCAGCCCATTGCACGGATGCAGCAGCTGTGTGTCGCGTCTGTCGTCTGTCTCCCATCGCCGTGGGATTGTTTTGCCCGCATGCTGCCCCTGTGCACTTGACCCCCCCCCTCCCCGCAGCAGCAAGACCCTTGCAACTTTTTACCTACCCCGCCGGACCCCGTGATCTGTTTGTTTGCGGCCGCACCGCCTTTGGTCTCCACAACCCACAACCGCATGTTCCGCCGCCGGCGCCGCCGCGCTCCGCGCGCGCTCTCGTGCGCACCGCGGCTGCGCAGCTTCGACCAGCGCGCCGCCCCTTGCGGCCCCAATGCTACCTACCGCCGCGCAGTTTGACGTCTGGAGAGACCCCTGACCCAAGTTTTTTGCAGGCGCGCGGTGTCTTGGAGCGACTCCCTTTCAAATCCGGCCATCGCGCCGCGCCTGCATTGCCGCCGGCTGCCGAGCTTCAAGCTCGAAGAGCGGCCCCGCTGCAGCGGCGTTTTGCCTCGGTTCGCATGCCCATGCGGTGCAAACGCGCACCGCCCGCTTTCACCCCATGTTAAACTCTGACCTGGGCGCCTCGCGCTTTGCACGGGCTGGTGGCGGCGCTGGGGTCAACGGACTCGGGAACTCGGGCACAGGACTGGCCGTGAGCCCCCTGCCAAGGTGGCCCTCACCATGCCGTCCTGAGAGCTTCTGGATGCGGTGAACGACTTTTATGCATAGGGCAGGGCAGCTCGCACGCGGCCGGCAGCTTCCTCTCCGCTGGGGGGCCTCGTCTCATCTCCGTCCACGCCCCACTTCCCGGCACTCCCGCGGCCCGCTTGCGCACGATTGAGAGCTTCGTTTGCGATCCACGCAGCGCGCGGTCCCTCCGATCTGCGTGATCTGGGCGAAACCAGCTCGTGCGAACGGCCAAAGCGCGGCCCAGGCGCCTCGCAGGCGGCAGCAGCAGGCGCCATGGCGCAGGAAAAGAAGGCTACTGCCGATCAGGGCAAGGGGGAGGACAGCAAGCAGCAGAAGGACGCCGCTGCGGGTGCGCGGCGCTGTGCGGCGCGCTGCGCATGCCCTCTCGCGCGCCCCAGCGGCGCTGCGCGTCCATCGGCAAGGGGCGGTGTAGGTGCCTCAAGGCGCACTCACACCCGGGCAGCGGCGCGGCGCCCCGTGCGGCGCCAACCGCACGCCAACCGCGCCCAGCCCGAGCCGGCCTGCTCTTGCCGACCTGCCCCGCACCGCCCCACACCGCCGCGCCCCGCCCCCAGCCCCCGCCCCCAAGCCCTACAACGTGCGCGAGGCGCTGCAGTCGATCGTGGCCCTGATCGAAAAGTGCGTCAAGGCCAAGGAGACGCGCCTGCAGAGCGGCCGCCTGCTGCGGCAGACGGCGGTCGCGCGGCGCCACGTCAGCGCGGCAGACCTCGCCGCCTTCCTGTCCGCCAACCTTCCGGAGGACGCCCCCGCCAAGGCCTACCTGCTGGGAGTGGTCGCCAAGGTGCGGCCCCGGCGCGCGCATCGCGGATCGGCGCGGTGCGGCCGCCTGCAGCTGCCGCATGCGTGCGGAATCCGCGCACCCGCCCGCAGCCGCCTCTGGCCAGTGGTGCTGCGGTTTGCGGGCACGCCCCACCCTGCAGCTGGGAGCGGCGCGCCGCCGCAGCAGGCTGCTGCGCCGCCCCGCGCGCGCCCCTGACCGCCCCCCCCCCCCCCCCCCCCCCCCCCCCCCCCCCCCCCCCCCCCCCCCCGCCAGCTCGGCGCCACGGCCGCCGCCCCGATGGAGGATGACGCCGCGGCCGCGGCGCCCTCCGACGCGGCCGCCGCCGCCGCCGCTGCTGTGGTGCCCAGCCCGCTGCCCGAGGTGGAGGTTTACTCATACCTGCTGGTGGCGGTGTACGCACTCGACCAGGGCGCAGAGGCCGAGGTGGGGGGCGGCTTTTGTGGGGTTTTGGGGGGTGGGGGGTGTAGCGCTTTGTGCAGCCCTCTGCCGGCTGCGGCGCGCTGGCAACGGGCGCCGCGCCGGCCTCTTCGGTCGCGCCGTGCCTCCCGGCAGGCGCCCCCGCCCGCAACCCCTGGCGGGCGCCCCGCGCAGCCCCCCCCTGTCCCCGACCCCACCCCCCCCGCCCCCCTTGCCCTTCCCCCCCCAGGCCTGGGCCGTCGTGGAGCGCGCCGTGGCGCGGCTGCGGGACTTCAACCGCCGCACCCTCGACGTCATCGCGTCCCGCGTTTACTTTTACTACGGGGGGGGGGCACTTTTTTTGGGGGGGGGGATCCGGGGGGGGGGGCACCTGCTTGTTTTTGGGGGGGGGGTGGCTTGGGTGGGGTTGAGGGTGTTGGGTGGGGGTTGGGGTTGGGGTGTTGGGGGTGGGGTGGGGGTGGGGTGGGGGTGGTACTGGGGGTTGGGCTCGCGCCCACCGCCGGTTGTTGGGGCTGCGCCGCGTTTGCAGACTGGCCCGGCCTCCTCGCTGGTTGAATAAATGGCGGGCAGAGGGGCAGGGGAGACGGCGGCCGGACATTTTGCTCGCGCATGGCGGCTGCGTTTCAGCCCTTCCTCCCCCCCGCCCCAACTCGGCCCCCTCCCCCCCCCAATAAAGGTGCGCCTGCTGCTGGGGGAGATCCCCGAGCGCGCCGAGTTCAGCGCGCCCGGCATGCGCGCCGCGCTGGCGCCCTACTTTGAGCTCACCACCGCGGTGCGCAGCGGCGACCTGGGGACCTTCAGGTGGGGGGGGGGCGTCTGGGGGGTGAGGGGCAAGGGGGGGTTCGGGCCCCACAACAACCCCGAGGGGGTTTTCGGCGGCCTTTTGTGGGCTTTTCGAGGCCGTTCCGCGCCCAGCACTTGAATGTTGAAAAAACCCCATACAACACCCCACACACCCCTAAAACCGACCTCCTCCCACTTCCCTCCTAAAACACCCTCCTCCCACTCCAAACGCCCCCACCCCCCAGGTCTGTGACTGAGAGGTACGCCCCCGCCTTTGACGCCGACCGCACCTCCAACCTCATCAGCCGGCTGCACCACAACGTCATACGCACGGGGCTGCACCGCATCAACCTGGCATACAGCCGCATCAGCCTCAAGGTGGGGGGGGGGGGCGGCGTGCTGTGTTCGGCTGTTGGCACGCGCTCGTGTGCCGGTTTGCGTCCCTCCCCAATCCCTCCACCACGCATACCTCCCATCCCCCCAAATCCACCTCCCAACGCACCCCCGACCCTCCCCGCAACCTCCCCAACAAGAAGACTCTCCCTTCCACCCACCCCAAAACACAAACACCCATCCCAATCAAAACCACCCCCAACCCCCCCCCCCAACCAAAACCCAATTCAAATCACCCCAACCCGTCCCCCAACCAAAAACACCCCCCCCCCACCCAAAACACCCAAAACACCCCGAACCCTCCACCCAACCCAAAACACCCTCCCACCCCCAACCAAACACCCCCCCCCCAGGACATCGCCTCCAAGCTGGCGCTGCCCAGCGCGGAGGACGCCGAGTTCATCGCCGCAAAGGCAATCCGCGACGGCGGCCTCGCGGCGCGCATCGACCGGGCGGGCGGGTCCCTGGCCAGCGCCGAGGTGGCGGACGTCTACTCGACCGCGGAGCCGCAGGCGGCTTTCCACGCGCGCATCGCCTTCTGCCTCGACATCCACAACGAGGCGGTCAAGGTGCGCTGCGCGCTTGCTTTGGCTGTGCTGCGCGCGTGTTGCGTGGGCGCGTGCTATGTGTGTGTGCTTGGTTTGTGTGTGTGCTGCACGTGGAGCGCGGGGGTGCGGGCGCCAATTGGCGTGACGCTTTGGCAGCTAACCGGCGATCAGCGCGGCGCCTCTGCCCCAAACCGCCAAGCCCGCCCGCCTGCCCGTCGCCCCTCCCAACCCCTCCACCCACCCCACCCCCCAGGCCATGCGCTTCGACGCCGACGCCCACCGCCGCGGGGAGACGGAGGAGCAGCGCCGCGAGCGCCTGGCGGCGGAGGCGGAGCTGGCCGCGGCGCTGGCCGAGGAGGAGGACGACATGATGTGATGCGATGGTGATGCGGCGGGGCGCGTGTCACATGGTGTGATGGCATGTCGGCCGGCGGCTTGGGGGGGCTAAGCAGGGGCTCCGGGCGGCGGAGCGCCGGCAGCGTTCCCCCCCCAGGCAGAGGGGGCGTGTGGTGCGCAGCCGCAGCGCGCGAGCGGCCGCGGCCGCGGCCGCGGCGGCGAGCGCCGTGGTGTACGTGCTGTGCCAGCGGCGGAATTGTAACGGCTATGTTCATTCTTCGGCGGGCCGGCTGCGCCGAATCGGAACTGCGCGCGGCGGCGGTGGCGGCGACGGCAGGGCGCAGCTGCCGGGCCGCAACGGACTGGCATAAGGGCCGCAGCGCGCCGTCCCGATCGCATTCTGCGTTCTCACTAGCCACATTACCGCCTTCAAGGCCGCTGAAAAGGACAGAAGTCGTCGCCAGATCGCTCTCGGTCCTCGCCACGCTTTCGGCGACGTCAAACTGCTGAGCTTGATACTCAGAACACATCCAAGCGCCTTCCTGCCGCTTTCTGGCCGGCCCTGCGCCCGCTGCGGCGCTGCGGCGCCACGCGCCTGCCTCTCCCCGCCTGCGCGCGGACAAGCAGGGCCATGCAGGCGCTGGAGGAAGTCACCATCCAAGTGGAGAGGCTGGGGGAGCTGTTTCTGATCAACAAGCAGCAGGTGCGGGCTTTTGAGGGAGCGACAGTGCGCACGCCGCCGCCGTCGGAAGCTGCATGCGCTCGACGCGGCCGCCCCCTCCGCTTGCCGCTGCATACGGTGTGGTACTCACGGCACGGCCCTCACCGCCGCAACCCCTCTGCACGCCCCGCAGCTGGTGGAGGCGGACCGGCAGCGCCAGGCCAACCGGGAGGCGCTCGCGGCGCTGCGCCGCGCGGTGCGCGCGGGCGAGGCGAGCACCAGCGGCAGCGGCAGCGGCGGCGGCGGCACCGCGGCCGAGCCGCAGCGCAAGGTGTGGCTGCTGCCGTCGGCTGCGGCCGCGCCCACCACCTTCACAAAGCACACGGCGGACGGCGCCGTGGCGCGGCTTGAAGCGGGTGCGAGGGGCGGTCGCCCGGGACGCGTTGCGCGCAGCTGCAGGGGCGCAGCACGCAACACCCGCGGCGCTTTTCGCTCGCCCTCCTGCCACCCCTTGCACCCCCACCGACGCACCACCCCTTCCCCCCGCGCGCGAATAAATCGCCCCCCCCCCCCATCGGAAAACCAGACCAAACGCGGCTGGAGGCGCACATCGAGTCGCTGCGCGCAGAGCAGAAGCGGCTGACAGCGCAGCTGGCAGACCGGGGGGCGGGCCCAGAGGGCGCCGGCGAGGGGCTGCTGCGGGCGATGCTTAACCTCAGAGACCCCGGCGGCGGCTCCGTCGGCGCTTGACTGGCGCTGTCGTGGAGTTTGGGCCTGGATGCTTGGTCTTCAGAAGAGTAAAATGCAATGCAACGAGGCTGTTGGGTGGATTACAGGGAGCATTTGGGGTGTGCGTGGCAGGTCGGGCGTTGAGAGAGGCGCACGCCGCGGCTGGGCGCAGAAAAAATGGCTAGAAAACGACACGAACAAAGCCTGCCCCAAACACGAGAGACGGAGAGAGGCCCACGGCGATTGCATTCTGAAACAAACACGCTGGCGGTCAAAGCAAAACGTTCCCGACGGTCAGGGGGAGCTGGGGTCCGAGGGAGAGGAAGCCTTGGGGTGGGCACGGGCAGGCAAAGGCATGCAAGGGCGGTGGCAGCAGCGGGGCGCTGCACGCGTTGCCACCGCTACCGTTACCGCTGCTGCTGCTGCTACCGCTGTTGTTGCTGTTGCTGCTGCTGCTCGTCCCCGCTGCCAAACTTGCCGGGAAGGATGCGGGCCAGGCCCTCGCGCGCGCGCGCGGTGGCGCCGGCGCTGAAGCCCAGGCCGCCGCCGGGGCGGAAGAGCGCGGGCGGCTGCGGATGGGGGCGCGGCAGTGGTGGTGGGGGGGGCGGGTGTCGGCTGGCTGCTGTTTTCGCTGTGAGCTTTGTCTCGCGTTCCGCACCCTTGGCAGCTGGCTTTGCCCATCCCTCCATGCCCCGGCTGCACAGCCCCGCTCGCACTCACCCCTCCGCCGCCGCCGCCACCGCCGCCGCCGCCGCCGCCACCCCGCCCCAGCCCAAACGGCCCGCCGTCCGCCGCGCCGCCCGTGCTGCCGCTGCGCGGGCCGAGGCTCATGCTGCTGGCCAGCTCGCGCGTGAAGGAGTTCACACTCGATTTGAGGGCGCTCAGGTTGGGCCCGCCGCCGCCGCCGCCGCCCATGCCGCCGCCCCCGCCGCCGGCCGTGAACGACCCAAACCCGCCGCCACCGCCAAAGGCCGACGCGGCCGGCGGCGGCGGGGGGGACGGCGCGAACGGCAGCCCGGCAGGGCCGGGGCTTGAGTAAGGGCCCCCAGAGGGCCCCATACCAGACAGCGGGTCGTGCGCGCCGCCGGTGCGGCGGGCGTGGTGGGCCAGCAGCTCCCCTTGCAGCTTCTTGCTGAAGCCCTGCAGCAGCGGGGATGGTTGGGGTGGTTTAGAGCGCGGTTGTTGGGCGCACGCTGCTGTTTGGCCCGAGGCCGCGTCGGCGGCGGCGCAAGCTGCGACGCGCAGCCGCAAAGGGGCGCCAACGGGCAGTCTTGCAGACCGAAAGGGCGCGCAGACCTTGAGCTCGCAGACGCGCGCCAGGTCGGCTGCCCCCCTCTGGCTGGGCGGCATGAGCAGCAGGAAGGTGTCCAGCAGGTTCTCGGGCTTGGCCTGGGGGGAGGGGAAGGGGGGCGGTTGGGCGAATGCAGCCGCGTGTGTGCATGCAGGGGCGTGCGTGTTTGTGGGCGTGTGGGGGCGGGTGGTTAAGCAAAGCCCTCCGTTGCCATGCCGCCAGCCGCTGTTTGATCCCAGCCGCCCTACCAGCAAACGACGGCCGCGGCCACGGCAACCTGGCCACCCAGCCACCCGACCAGCTCCCCGCCGGTTCAGCCCCCCAGACCCACCTGCAGCACTTTGACCAGCGCCACCGCCCCCCCCATCTCCCGCTCCACGTAATGGCAGTACGCGCCCGCATACGCCTCGGGGCCCTCGCCCCCGCCGCCGCCGCCGCCGCCGCCGCCGCCGCCGCCGCCGCCGGTTGGGGGTGCGGCCGCGCGCGGGAACTCGAGGAGCACTCGGCGGACCGAGTCTGTGTCGATGGCCAGCTGCAGCGTGCCCTTCTCGCTTATGCTGTTGGGTCGGGGATGGGGGAGGGGGAGGGGGTGCGGGGTCGGCGCGGCGCGCAGGGTCCGGGACGGTTGCGCGAGCGAGCGGCTGCGGCGTGCCGGCGCGGTTTGAATCCGCCCGGCGCGCGGCACGGGCAGCCGCCGCCGCGGCCGCCGCCGCCGCGCCCGCTGGCCGTCCCACCGCGGGCGGCGCGACGCGCGCCGAGCGCCCCAAGCCCTCCCCCCGGGCCCCTCACCGCCTCAGCCTGTGCACGGCGTCGAGGTAGCGCGGCACGAAGATGCGTCCCGCCTTGTCCAGCAGGAAGCCCAGCTGCGCGCGGTCCAGGGACGCGCCCAGGCGGGGGGCCGCCTCGGCCAGAACCTTTGGGGGGGGGAGGGGGGGTGATTGAGGGGCAGGGGGGGTTGTTTGCACAGGGCGCGCATTGTGCGGGCGCTGGGCGGGAGCAAAGCACGTTTATGGCTGCGTGGCTGCACGGCAGCGGGCTGCGCAGCAAGGCGCGGCGCAGTGGGCGCTGCGGGAGTTGTGCGGCCGCAGGGCGGTTTCCCCGCTAAAAGCGAACCCCCCAGCCCCCCAGCCCACCTTGCGAATGCCGCCGACAAAGGGCGAGTCGTCGCCGGGCGCCTCTATCGCGTCCCACCGCATGCGCAGCATGTCCTGTCGGGTTTCGGGGCCCGGCGCGCGCGCAGCCGCTTATTTGTGAGTAAGGGGCGGGTTCGGGAATTCGAATTCGAACACAAGCAGCGCCAAGGCCCCCCCCAGTGGACGCAAAAAGCGGCGAGGTCAAGAAAACCTCCAGAGACGCCCAGGGAAACCAGGGCCAGGGTCTTTTGGCGCCCCGGGCCGCGCACCCCAAAGCCTGCGGCCCCGGGGGTGGTTTGTACCTGCCCCTCCCACCTGCAGCGGCGCGTCCAGCCGCGTGTTGAGCCCCAGGACCAGCACGCTGAGGCACGCCGCCGCCACGCCGCTGAATGACCCCTCCTCGTCCGAAAAGTCGAGGGCGTCGGCCAGTGAGGGGGGGCGCAGCTCCTTGGCGATGGCGGAGGAAAGGCCCTCGATGGTCTCGCTGGGGTTTGGGGGGGGGGGGGTGGGGGGGGGGCGGGTTGAGTGGATAGCGGGGTTTACGGTTGAGTGGGTAGTGGTTGGGGGGGTGATGCTTGGGTGGGCGAGGGGCTGAGGGGTGGCTGCGGCAGGCCCGGGGGGGTAGCAGCAGTGGGTGGAGGGGTTGGTTTTGGGCGGCAGGCCGGCAGGGCCTCCCGGGCCCGGCTCGTTTGGCGGGCCGATGCGCAGCAACCAACAGCCAACGCCTCAATCCCCCCCCGTCCCCTCACCGGCAGTACTCTGCCGTGTGCAGGATGGCCGCCACAACCCCCTCCTCCTCCTCTGGCAGGCGCACGTGCCAGTCGGTGCCGTAGTAAGGGGGCGTGGCGGAGGTGCCGCCGGCGGCGGTCTTTGGCAGGCGGCGCAGCAGCTCGGCGGCGTAGGCAGCCAGCACGCGCTG
>BDRX01000095.1:69230-134504 GCA_003203535.1 Raphidocelis subcapitata | reverse complement strand
GGTTGGTGGGTGGGTGGGCGTTGGGGTGTTGGAGTTTGGGGTGGTGAAGGTTGGGCGGCGGCGTTGTGGGTTTCGGGGGGATGTGAAGTTTGGCTGTTGGGGGGTGCCGTTGGCGATGCACAGGCTAAGACGAAAAACCAGCCCCCACGCCCACCTTGAACGCCCCCGCCAGGCCCAGCAGCGTGGGCCCGCGGGACACGAGCTTGACGCAGCGGTTGAGGCTGGAGCGGACCTGGGCAGGGGGCGGCGGTTGCGCGTTTGGGGCCGCCGCAGCCCCGCGCGCGTCGCCCTGCCCCCGCTGCAAGCGCCATTTCGGCAGGCCCTTTCAAAAGGCCCCGGCCCCTCGTCGGCCGAGCCTTGACGCGCGCCGCGCCTCGGACGCGCCCGCGCCCCAAAGCCCCTCCCGCCGGCCCGAGGCGGGGGGCGCACCTTCAGGAACAGCGCGTTGGCGCTGGCCAGCACGCGCGTGGACGCGGCGCCGCCGCCGCCGTCGTCGGGCGGGCTCCAGCGCCGCTCCCCCTCCTCCCGCACCAGCTGGTCCAGGTAGCGGAACAGCTTGGGGGCGGGGGGTGGGTGGGTGGGCGGGAGGAACGCGCAGGCGAAAGGGTTTTGCGCGCGGAAGGGGGCCATTTCGGGGTGCTGTTGGCTGCCACAGGCAACCCCCCTGCAACAGGCACCCCCGCTGCCACAGGCACCCCCGCGGCCTGCGGCACAAGATTTGCACCGCCGCCAGTCCAGGCGCCTCGGGCGCGCACCTCCCTCTGCTCCTCTGTCACGTAGAACTTCAGCGCCCCCTCAAACGCCTCGCTGATGGCGCCCTCAAACGCCGCGCCCACCGCCGCGGCCACCGCGCCGCCGTCCGAGGCGCCGCCGCCGCCGCCGCCGCCGTCGCTGCCATCCGAGCCGGGCGCGGCGCCCTTTGCGGCGGCGGCCGCCTGCTGCTTCTTGCGGAAGGCCTCCAGCCGGCGCCGCGCCTCGGAGGCCGGGAGGTTGTCGGTGTCCTGCTTGCGTTTGGGCGCGGCGCGCGCGGGGTTTTTTTGCAATATGCGCTTCGCGTGCATCGCTCGACCTGCCAAAGGAAGCCTTTCGTTGACCAGTTGACCAGGCAGCGGCAGCAGCACCAGCGGCCGCCGTGAAGCCTTAACAGCCCCCCCAAAAAGCACGGCGCGCACCGGCATCTCCTCGCCCTCGCCGTCGCCGCCGCCGCCGCCGCCGCCGTCGCCCCCGCCGCCGCCAGACCCCGCGCCGCCCCCGCCGCTGAACGCCGCCGCCATCTCCCGCTCGAACTTGTTTGTCGCGACCACGGTCTTGAGGAGGGGCCCCACGTCGTTGGCTATGAACTCCTCAGAGTCTGACAGGATGCGCTTCAGGGAGGCCTGGGGGGGTGGGCGGCGCCGCGTTCACGCGTTTGAACGTGGTGGTGTGCCCGTGCACTTTGCACGGCTTGCGCGGGGTTGACACAGATTAGCATCCGGCTGGGTTGAGAGTGAAAACCGCCCAAAACCCAATGCTATCCCTTGTGCACTATGGCGCGCCATAGACTTGAGAAAAAATGGGGGCAATGCAATCCGGCCGCAGCCGCCGCCCCCCACCTTGGTGATCTTGCAGAACGTGAGGCACAGCGTCTGTGGCACGCGCCACGCCGCCGGGAACAGGCCCCACACCTCGCGCCGCTCCTCTAGGCGCTGCTTGAACCACGCGAAGCGGCGCTCGAAGCGGTCCAGCTTGGCGGCGTCGCCTTTTGGGGGGCCGGGGGGTTGGATTTGATGGGGGGGTCAGGTTTTGAGCGGGCTCGGCGGGAGAGCACCCCAAATTGCTTGCGCAGGCAGCCGGCAGCTCAGCCCCCCTTCCACTTCCCCTTGCCCCTCCCCCCTCCCCTTACCGCTCATGCTGAAGATGGTGGTGTAGACCGTCATCTCCCGGTCACACAGCCAGTCCATCAGGGAGTCGCGAACCTTTTGGGGGGGAAGTTTTGGTTTGTTATTTGGGCCAGGGGCTGGAAACAATACCAAAAGAAGGCTGAGAGCCTGCAAGGCGCGCGCAGCTGCCATGCAGCCGGTCTGCTACTACCCTCAAAACGCAGGGGATGGGGCCAGCGGCGCGTCCCCCCCCCCCCCCCCCCCCCCCCCCCCCCCCCCGCCGCCCCGCCCACCCTGGGCCCCAGCGCGTTGACCACGAGGCAGGCGTTGCCCAGCCGCTCGCTGTTCTCGGGGCTGAGGCGCGCCTCGTTGGAGCCCAGCAGCAGCTTGAAGTCGTCCATAACGGCCTGGGGGGTGGGGCGGGGGGCGGGGCGGCGCGCGCCGACTCTTGTTATATGTCTGGACACAAAAGGGCGGCCTGCATGCGTGACACTAACCAGCAGCAAAACCAGTGCTGCGCACCCAATCCTGCAAAGGCCACCCACACCGCCGGCGCGCACCTCCTGCAGCCCCTTCTGCACCGTCTCCAACCGCCGCGTGAGGCTCGCGATCTTCGGCAGCCCCCTGTGCGCCTCAAAGTGCTCCATCAGCTGCGCCACCGCCTCCAGCAGGTTGGCGCAGCGCCGGTACTGGTCGCGCCGGTAGCCCACCTGGTTTCGGTGCGGCCGGCGGTTGGGTTTGCCGGTTGGGTCTTCCCGCCACTTGAGCGTGCCCGCCGCCTCAAGGGGCCCAGGGCCTTTGAGCAAGCCGTCAGTGACTGAGCCAGGGACCGGCTGTGCCCTGCTTCTCAACCACCACCCTGCGGCGTTGAGCACGGCCTCTGCGTACCGCGCCAGCCCACCCCCCCCCAGCCAGCCCGCGCGTCCCACCTGCTCCAGGTCGTCCACGGCGGCGGTGAGCATCGCCAGCCGCCGCAGCGAGGTGATGGTGGAGGTGAGGTGGGTCTTGGCGTAGTCCAGCTTGCGGATGTCGCTGGGGGGGGTGGCGGGCGTTGGTGGGCGGCGCGGCTGAGAGTTGTGCGCAAAGCGCGCGCCGCGTGGTAGCCCAGCCAGCCAGGTAGCCTAGCCCAGCCAGCCGGATTGACGAGCGATGCGAAAATGACAGCCGCTGCGCCCGCCGGCCCCTCACCGGCATATCTCCTGCACCAGCAGCTCCGTGTCCGCCGCGCGCCGCTGGATGTCGCGCACGCGGCCAAACAGCTCCGCCACCTGCCCCGTCGCCACGCCCAGGTCCTGGCGGCTGCGCGCCTGCGAGCCGGACTGCTGGCGGACTGCGGCGAATATCTCGCGGTCCACGGCCTTCATCTGCGCGCGGCGCGGATTGGTTTGGCGAGGGGGGTCGGGCGGGGGGGCGGGCGGGGGCGCGCCAGGCGGCTTGCGACTGCGCCAGGCCATGGGCGGCGCTCGCAGCGCACCAACCGGCCCACCTGCTTGCGCAGCACTTCCAGGAACTTGTCCAGATCGCCGAGGGAGGCCTCTGCAGGCGCATGGTGGCAGGCAGGGCGTGCTCAGGCCGCCAGCAGCGGTGAGCCCACCTGTGCAGCGCAGCGCAACGGCGGGCCCGGCGCAGCGCGTCCGCCGCACCGCGCCCGGGCCGCCCGCGGTGATCCCCCGCTCACCGTCGGGGTATATCTGGTTGAGCAGCTTGACGGGCTGAAAGTCCTCGGTGTCGAAGACGTCGGGCTTGCGCTGGAAGGGGGACTTCAGCACGATCGGCTTGGCCGCGGCGGGCGTGCCCGCCCCGCTGGGCCCCGCATCCGCTGCCATGGTTTCCCGACGCCCTAATCAACCGTCCTACGCCGCTGCCGGACGGGGAGGGCGGGTCAACCAGCCCTCACCGCCCCATCGGACCTCGAAGCCGCGCCTGCAGCGCTCTGATCACGGCGCGACAACGCTTGTGCAGGGGCCGGGTGACGGTAGATCGGGTCTGCGCCGTGCGGGGGGCTGGCTGCGGCCGCACGCTCCCGCCCGGCGGACTGCAGCTTCCCAGCGGGTGATCGACCTGCCTGCCGGCCCCGCCCGCCGCTGGCTCTTGCAAGCGCGGCCCTCAATGCATGTTGCGGTTGACAAAGACACGATCGAGGCGAAGTGTGTGTGAGGATTACAACGTGAACCGCGGAGAAGGAGAAAGAAGCATGCTGCCGGGGCGCGCGCACTCGTGCGGCCGCCGCCCCGTCAGTCCATGCGGCCCTTGAGCGTGCGCGCCACCACCTTGTCCTTGGTGATGACGTACACCACCGCGCCCCAGCCCGCGAGCGCGTCGCGGTCGATGCCGCTGAGCAGGCACTGCGACAGCACCTCGAACAGCTCGTCCGCCTCGAGCCCCGGCCGCCACATGCTCTCGCACATGCCAAACAGGCTCTCGCTGTTGGTGCCCGTGACGATAAAGTCCTCCGCCGTCTCCAGCGCGCCGATGGAGTCCATGCCGCAGACAAAGGGCTTGCCGTCGGGCTCGAGGCCGGCGACGACGGGGGAGGCGAAGTAGGGGCCGAAGCGCTTCTCGTAGAGGATGCTGGACACCAGGTTGCCAAAGGTGGAGGGCTTCATGTCCCGCTCCTCCCGCAGCTTGTACATGTTGTGGCGGAACATCAGCCGCTGGTGCAGCGTCTGCGCGTCCGTGGCCAGGCCGCCGAGGCCGACAAAGAGCTTGTCGTGGATCTGGAACACCTTTTTGTAGTCGGTGGTCATCGTCTGCAGCTGCACGCCAAAGCGCAGGTCTGACCCGATGGCCACGCAGTCCTTGCCGGCCATCGCGATGATGGCGGCGCCGTTGTAGGTGTAGATCGACATGGCTGGCTGCCGCCCCGCCGCTGCTGACTAGTCTGCGTGGGCCCCGGCAGGGCCGGCGCGCGGCGAGAGGCCGCCGGTGCTGCGCGCACGGGGGGTGGTGGGCCCAACGCCGCTGGCGCCGGGGGGAGCGGGCTCAGCGCCTGCAACGAGCGGCCTGCGCAGGGGGGTTTGGGCGCGGCACGCGCACGCGCGCGATCAGCCGGAGCGCACGCGGCAGGCGCGGCGCGCAGGCCCCGCCCGGCAGCAGAGCGCGCCGCCCAGTTCGCGGCCCAGCTGCTGGCCCGCGGTGCTCGATCACCACCTCCCTGCATGGCACGCACGTTGCAGGGGAGCCCGGGGTTGCATGCACCGCGAGCTGCACGTCCCAGGCGCATTACAAGGTGCGGGCCAGCGCTCACCTGGGCGCCTGCCGCGTGCAGGGATGCCTCCAACGCAGATATCGCTTCCTTATCGTGCGATCCGGAGCCGGGGCTGCCGCACAGCACGCCTCGTCTGATCGCAAGAGGGCCGAGATCACTTCGCAGCTTCGATCTGCGCGGTTGGCTTGCTTTTACTTTCGCGAGAAAATAGTACCTGTGCACGGTATCGTGGCAGGCAAGACGAGCTGGCTGGGCTGAGCTCGGGCAGCTGCCCGCCCCCGCGCCGCCCCCGCCGACGCCGCGCCGGGCGCGGTGCAGCCGTGCACTGCAGGCCCCCTGCCCCCGCCACACCGAGCCACAAAACACATGCGCGTTACACACGAGTGCGGGCGCAATGCATCGATCGAGAATGGGTCCGGTGCGGACGTGTCGTTTCGAGACCAGGAGCCAAAGGGAACTCAGGGATTTTGACCGAGGGGTTGTAACGCGTTCGGGGCACTGGCCGCGCGAACTGTGAACACAGCAAGTGCCGGGATTTCAAAATACGGTATCCACGAAGGTACGTCATCGCATACCAAGAGCAACAACTAAACCCGAAAACGCACCCCAAAAGCAACGCGTCAAACCACCTTGGCAGCGCCCCCCGCCGCGCCGTCCCGCTCCGCCGCGCCGCCGCCGCCCGCCGCCCCCGCGGTGCGGCTGCTGCGCCGCCGGGTGGCGGTGCTCGACGAGCGCAGCGCCCGCTCCGTGGCTGACAGCTCCCGGAGCTCCTCCATAGTGTCTTGCACGCGCTGGGCGTTTGTCGAGTTGTGTTTTTTGGGGGGGGGGCGTGTTTTGTGCAACCTCTGTTGGGCAGGGGCTATCGAGCCATTTGAAAAGCATTGGGCAGGGGCTATCGAGCCATTGGCAAAGCAAAATGAGAAACCGCGTGTGCAACAGTGGGCCCCAACCCCTGCCTCAAGGGGCCGAAAAACCGCGCGGCAGCCGCCCCTAGACCTCCACACACCCCGCTTGCGCGCCCACCTGCCCCGCGGTGTCCCGCGGGATGATGTAAATGGCGCCCGCGGCCGCCAGCGCAAACACCGCGAAAATCAGCTCCGCCGCGTGCGGCCAGCCCTTGCGGGGCGCCTGCGGGGTTTGGGAGAGGGTCAGATACGAGGGCCCCCGAGGCACGGGCGCGTGCCAAAAGGCGCCGCCCCCTACCCCCGCTGCGTTTTTGCCAGAAACGCAGGCGCGGCAGCCGCGGATACGTGCGATTGGGGTCTCTGCGCCCGCCCCCAACAAGCCCAAGGAACAAGCAAGGGCCGCCCAAGACCCAAAGGCGGGGCAGGGATGCACACGCGCGCGCGCGCGCCCCCGTCTCGACCCCCACCCACCACGATGGCTGCGTAGGGGCTGACCAGGCCTCCCAGCCGGGAGATGGCGTTGGTGATGCCCAGCGCAACCGACCTGGCCGGGGGTTTGGGGGTTTGGGGGTTTGGGGGTTGGGGGGTTTGGGGTTTGGGGGTTTGGGGGTGGGGGTGGGGTCTGGTGAAGAGCGGTATGGCGAGGGAGGGGGCGGTTTAAGCAGGATGGGGTTGAAGCAGAGCTGCTCGGATTTATAATCCCTGCGGGGTTGGCAACGCCCCCCGCAGTTGTCAACTCGCGCCGGCCGGGCCGCAGCGCGCGGGAGCGGCGGGGCGGGGGTTGGGGGGTGGCCCCTACCTGCGGCGCCGCGTGGGCCGGCGGCAGCGCGGGGGCCGAAAGCATCAGGCCCAGTGACAGCGCCGCGGCCGCGGCCGCCGACGCGAGCGGGCTGCGCTCCTGCTGCCGCTGCTGGGGGGCCGGCGCCTCGGGCGCCGGCTGCTGCTGCCGCCGCCGCTGCGCTGCGCTCGGGCGCGCCGCGGCGCGGCGCGTCGCCGCGTGGGGAGCCGCTCCCCGCCAAGCCCGCGTGGCCCGCAGGCTGGTTTGCTGCTGCATTGCGCCTGGCTCGGAGCTGGGGGCCTCTAATTCCCAGATCAGCGAGGAGGCGGCCGCGGCGGTGTGCTCGCCAACGAGCTTCTGGTGGAGTTCGGGTGAATCCAAGTTGCGAATGGGTTCAGGTTGCAGGCCGTGCCGGCCTCGACGAGCCGCTGGACCTGGAGTGCCGACTGCCGAGCGAGTCCGAATGCCTTCCGGCCGCGGTGCTGCCACTGCAGGAGCAGCCCTGGGGCGAGCGGAGAGGGGCGTCAAGAGCGACCCCACGAGATCCAGGGCTGCCGCGGTCCCTGGGGCGTGGCGCCGCCCGCGGACTGGCCCCGCAGTCCATCGAATGCTGCTAGCAAAGTCAGCACTCGGCACGGTGGCGGGCCCCTTCTTCTCATCCGCCTGCTGATTCACATGTTGTTGTTTTTACACTCCCTCTCCTCTGAGGCCCTTTCCTTTGAAGAACACGACGCAGAGAGAGGGGGCGGGGGGCGCGGCCCCGGCGCCGCCGCCGGCCGCCCGCACGCGTCGGGGCCCGGCGCGCGCCCGAAGCCCCGCGCCGCCTTGGTACACAGAACGCGAATGGCAGGCGTGCAGGCGGCAGCGCCGGCGGGGCCATACCCGGAGAGCCAGCGAGCGGAGAGTGTAACGCCTTGCGGTCGCGCGCCCCCCTCAAAGGAAGAAGGCCCGACCCTCACAGCCGCCCGCCGCGGCGCGCGGGGTTTTGCTCGGCCGCCTCGGCCCCTCGCAGCCGCCCGCCCGCCCGCCCGCAACCGCGGGCGCGGGGGTTTGTTTGGCCGCCTCGGCCCCTCGCAGCCGCCCGCCCCGCAACCGCGGGCGCGCGGGGGTGTTGTTTGGCCGCCTCGGCCCCTGCCAGCCGCCGGCCCCCTACAGCAGCAGCGTGGTCTCCACCAGCAGGCGGGTGACGACGTAGGGGTCCAGGTTGGACGCGGGGCGGCGGTCCTCGTAGTAACCGCTCTGGGGGGGTTACGGGGGTTTCAAGGGAGCGGTTTTGTCCAAGTTCGTGGGGGGGGGGGGGGGGGGGGGGGGGTCGAGGGTTCGCCGACC
This sequence comes from Raphidocelis subcapitata, assembly GCA_003203535.1. Taxonomy (NCBI): domain Eukaryota; kingdom Viridiplantae; phylum Chlorophyta; class Chlorophyceae; order Sphaeropleales; family Selenastraceae; genus Raphidocelis; species Raphidocelis subcapitata. Next base: position 126,425 of record BDRX01000095.1, on the reverse strand, counting down.
GCGCGCTGCAAGCCGCAACCTGCCCCCACGCACGCACAACCTCCCTCACAACACAGCATGCACCCTTGCCCCCAAAACACACCCAGACAAGCCCTCCCCGCCCCCCAAACCACCCCTCCCCCACCTTCTCAACGGGCACCATGCGCCCCACGCGGATGGAGCAGCCGCGGTTGGCCACCCCCCAGCTGAAGCTCTCCATGGAGGAGGTCTCGTGCTTCCCGGTCAGGCGGCGCTCGTTGCCCTGGGGGAGGGGGGGTCGAGGGGGGTCGGGGGGTTTGGGTGATTGTTTGTTTGGAGGGTTTTTGGTCTGGGGGGGTGAGGGCTTGGGGGGTTGGGGGGTTGGGCTTGGACTCCCTTGGAGCCCCCCAGCTCGGAATGTGCGCCGCGTGGCGCCTCCCAAACTTCGGCCCCCAAAACGAGCCCCCCCAAAGCAAAGCCGGCCAGGCCCAAACGCACCTCTCCGTAGCTGGCGATGTGCACCGCGTGGCGCTTCTCCAGCTTGGCGATCTGGGCCTGGATCGCGTCCCACCCGGTGCCGGCGGCGCGGGTGTCGTTGTTGGAGTAGTTGACGTGGCCTGGGGGGGCGGTTGGCGGGCGGCGGTTGGGGGCGGAGGTTGGTGGCAGTTGGCGCGGCTGTGCCTGACAGCGGCAGCGGCTCCGATTTCGACTGCAGCTCTGATTGCGAAATGGCCGGGTGTGCTGCTGCCCCCCCCCCTCCTCGCGCCCCTCCTCCCCCCAAATTCCCCCCACAGCCGCCGCCGCCCCCTTCCCCACGGCGCTTCCCTCCCTCCCTCCCCGCCGCGCCGCTCACCGCCGGCGCCGTTCCAGTCCCCGGGGATGGGCTTGGGGTCGAAGGACACCTGTCAAAGGGGGGCGGGGGGGAAGGCGGTGATTCACGAAGAGCTGGGGCAGGCAGGCGGGCCCGCGCGCGACGCACGGCAGGCGCAAAGCGCGGCCTCGCGTGCGCGGCCCTTTCAAAACGGTTGAACCCTAAACCCTTCCCGCGGCGCACCTCGACGTTGAACATCTCGGCGATGCGGTACCTATGGGAGGGAGGGGGGTGAAGAGGTTTGAAGGGGTTTCGACGGTTAAAAAGAGAGGGGGAAGGGGGGGAGCAGGCCGTCGGGGCGCTGCTGTGGGCGGAACGCAGGCGCAAAAGCTCCCCCGGCGCTGGGGGAGTCCCCCCAAACGCGCTCGCGCCCAAGCGCGGCTGGCCGCAGAACCCGGCCGACTGAACCCCTGCTGACTAAACCCCTGCTGACTAAACCCTCACATGAGGTAGCGGCTCATCCACATGTGGTCGCCGCCGTCGATGCCCACGCAGGGGCCCACCTGGTACTCCCTGGGGGGGGGGGTGGGAAGGAGGGGTTTGGGGGGCAAGTTTGGGGGGGGGGTTGAGGTGTTGGGTTTGAGGGGCTGCTTGGGGGGTGAGGGCAGCCCTCCGCTTCAGCCGCTTCTTCAGACACGCGGGGCGGCATTGAAAAGCACGGAAGCAGAACGGTGAGCAAAAGGCGTTTTGGCACCCACCACTGCGCGGGCATGACCTCGGCGTTGACGCCGGAGATGTTGATGCCCGCAAACAGGCACATCTGCGGGCGTGGTGCGTGGTTTGGGAGTGTTTGCGTGCACGTGCGGTTTGCATCCAATTGGCGCGCACGATCGCGTGCGCAGCGCTTGCTGCAGCAGCCAACACCCCAAATGCACCGCCCCGGAGGCGCCGAAGCGCGGCCGCCACCTCTTGGGGCCGACAACCCCCCGACAAACGCAATCCCCCCCAAAACACACCCCAGCCCCCAACCCCCTTTGACAAACACACCCCCCGACACACACCTTGTAGTGGACGTCGGCGATGTCGCGGCCGATGGCGCAGCCGGCGCCGGCGGAGCAGTAGTAAGGGCCCTTTGGGGGGNAAGCAAGGGCCGCCCAAGACCCAAAGGCGGGGCAGGGATGCACACGCGCGCGCGCGCGCCCCCGTCTCGACCCCCACCCACCACGATGGCTGCGTAGGGGCTGACCAGGCCTCCCAGCCGGGAGATGGCGTTGGTGATGCCCAGCGCAACCGACCTGGCCGGGGGTTTGGGGGTTTGGGGGTTTGGGGGTTGGGGGGTTTGGGGTTTGGGGGTTTGGGGGTGTTGGGGTTTTGGCGGGGTGGTCGCCCGGCAACGCAAAAGCTTGCACCACGCAAGACGCGCGTAGGGTCAGCACAAAAGCGCGGGGGCCGAGGGGTCAGGGCGCCCAGGGGCGGCCGCGCGCGGTGCGCGCACCGCGACTGCGTGGGGAACAGCTCCGGCGTGATGGCCCACAGCAGGTTGTAAGCGCTGTAGATGAAGAAGCGGCTGAGCCACAGGCACGCGATCATGCCCGCGCGCCCCAGGCGGCCCGTCATGAGGGGGATGAGCACCACGGGGATGCAGGCCATGGGGATGGAGAAGGCCAGCTTGCGGCTGGGGGGGCGGGGCGGATTTGGGGGTGGGGAGGGGGCGGTTGGGATGAGGAGGGCGCGTAGTGGTTGCCGTGCAGCCCTGGCCGTACGCTTGTGTGCAGCAGGCCCTGGAGGCAGCAGGGCCGCTTTCCCTAGGGTTCAGCAGCGGGTCCCATGGCAGCAACGCGCAAAAACCCAGCAGCGATGCAACGGCCAGAGGGCCATTCGACGAGCACACAAAACACAAACGCACGCGCACACCAAAGCCGCCGCGCGCGCGCCTGAGGAAGTGCGCCATGAGCAGGCTCAGCAGCAGCCCCGGGAACTCTGCTGCCGCGGTCACCAGGATGGCCAGGAGGTCCTCGCGGGGGAAGTGCATGCGGTCGCCCACGCACTCCTTCTTGGAGCCGCCCAGGAAGTCGACGTTGGCCACCAGCTGGACGAGGCCGTAGTAAACAAAGGCGGCCACAAACTGGGGCGGGTGGGTTTTTTTGGGGGGGGTGGAGCCAGGGTTTGGGCAGGGCTTTTGTGAAAAAAAGGAGCGATTGTGGCCTGGAAATGCCAGGTCGTCAAGTTGGCATGCGCGCCGGCGCGGTTTGACTGCCAAGAACGGGTCCCAGGCTGCAGCGAGGCGCGGCGCGCTCACCCAGATGAAGAGCAGCGCGGCGGTGACGCCCCGCAGCTCCGGGGTGGCGAGTGCGGAGACGCTGGCGCCGATGTCCCGCGCGCCGTTGGACAGCGCATTGCCCAGGCGGCGCCACACTGTTTGGGGCCGGGCAGCAGCAAAATGGGGGGGGGGGGTTCGGGGCGTCCGGTCTGGGTGTGTGGCGGCGGCATGCGGAGGGGCGCGGCGGCTGCCAGCCGACGGTCGATCGGGCGTGGCAGATGCACCTGCTCTGGAGCATTGTGGCGCACACCAGCACTCCAAAGCACGCACACACCGTGCTATCGGCCGGCCCCGACAACCCAGACCCGAAACAGGCAGTCAGAGGAGGCCCAGCGCGCGGCGCCGCACCCGACACGCCCTCCCCCGGCCCCGCGCGCTTCTCCTTGAGCGCCTGCAGCCGCCCCTCCGGCAGGTTCTTTCGGCACAGCCGCAGCACGCGGCTCAGCGCGCGCTCCGCGTCGTCGGTGCGGCCCTTGACCAGGAGGTAGCGGGGGGACTCGGGGACAAACGGCAGCAGCAGCAGCTGGGCGGCTGCGGGGCCGGGGGCGGGTTTTTTTGGGGGGGAGCGGCGACGTTCAGCGGGGCGCACGCGAGGGGGCGGGGTGTTTTGGGGGGGAGCGGCGTCTTTCAGCGAAGCGCAGGCGGGTGGGGTGGCTCGAGGGTGGAAGGCAGTCCGACGGCCGGCAGGCGGGGCAGGCCTCAATGCCATCGAGGCAGATGGGGGAAGGGGGTGTGTCCAGCGGCGCGCGCGAGTCCCCGGCCCACCGAGGGGAATGGCTGAGACGACCACCAGCACGCGCCTGGGGGTGGCAGCGGGGGGAGGGGGAGAGGGGGGGTGTCAGCCCGCGCTTTACGCGGGCAGATGCGTAAATGGGTCGCAAAAGGGCCCGACGCGCGGCGGCGGCGCCCCGCACCAGCCGTGGTCGTTGAGCAGTGCGTACGCCAGGCCCGCCTGCACGATGGTGCCGATGGTCCAAAAGCCTGGGGGGGAGGGGGTGCGGGCAAAGCAGGGTTGTGTGTTTTGGCGGCCCTGTTGAACAGCACAGCAGGGCTGGCGTGCGGCCCTGCAGCTGCAGCGCGCCCTGCCCCCAGGTCCGCGGCGGCATGTGCGGGGCGGTACGCGCGGGCGGCAAGGGGCAAAGCGGCGCCCTTACGCCGCACCCTCGATTGCGATGAGGAAAAAGCCCCGCGACGACGCCGGCACAAACTCCATCAGCAGGCCAAAGGACACGCATGCGCCGGGGATGCCGAGGCCGACGAAGAAACGGAAGGCCAGCAGGCTCTGCGGGCGGCACGCGGGCGACGGCGGTCAGGTGGGCGGGCGGCGTTCGGTGGTGGCTTTTTGGTCGCTTTTTTTCTGGTTGCTGGCGCGTGCTGTGCTCTGAGTGATACGGCTTGTGAGCCGGCCCCGCCCGCATCCCGCAGAACACAGATCAAAGCTGCATTCCGGGCGCACCTCGTACGAGCGCGCCGCCGCGCTGAGGAAGCCGAAGAGCGTGGTGCACGCCACCGACATCGCGAACGACGTGCGCCGCCCCCAGCCGTCGCTGATCGCCCCCCACAGCGGCCCGCCGATGCACATGCCCGCAAACACGACCGAGGTGAGCGCGCCCATGCGCGCGGGGCCGACGTGCCACTCGCACTCCACCGCGGGGCCCAAGAAGGACAGCAGCATCACCTCGAGCGCGTCGCACATCCACGACAGCCCCGCAAATCCGAGGATAAACCACTGGAACCGGCCAAAGCCGCCGCACAGGTCGATGGCGTCGTCCACCTGCGGCGGCGGGGGCGGCAGAAGGGGGGGGCGGGACCCCGGTAGGCGGGGAGCGGCGGCGGGCGCGGGGCGGACGGCTGACGGTGGGGGCCGCTGGCGCAGCGGCGGCGGTGGGCGCGCAGGCGGCGCCTCACCGTGTAAACGCTGGCCCCGCCATCGCTCAGGCCGCGCGCGATGGGCGCCTCCTCGTCGGATTTCGAGCCTCCTCCCATCTCTGCTGCTGGAACGGGCGCTGCAGGAACGTGCCCCTCGGGTTCCGCAGCTAGATCGCCGGGCGCGCCGGGTGCGATGCTTTGCGCGGCGAAGGAGGAAGCCAATGGGTCGGCAGGGACCCCGAGCGACGCCTCTCGGCGCGGTGTAACCCCGGTCCAAGTCACGACGGCGCGCAAAGCCGTGATGAAGCGTGGGCCCGGGCTACAAGCGTCGCCTGGATGAAACGCCAGGTTGATTTACGGGCGCGATCGCCCGAACCCATCCGCTGATCTGCTGGGGACCCGTCTCTGGACGGCTTGAAGTGCAGGCCCGCGCAGGACCGCGGGCAACGGACCGGTTGCAATCGCTGCTAAAAAATATAATACGACGGACGCCGTCGCCTACCCGGACTGCGCGAGGCAGCTCCCGCCCTGGATTGCGCGTCGCTTTCAAACGCTTGCGCCGCGCGTATGGACGCGTGGGGCACGACGGAGACGCCGGACGGCGGGGAACGCCTGGATCAGGGGGAGGGCGCGCCGCGCCGCCGCCCCAAGCAGCCGTTCCTGCGGCGCGGCGAGGGCGTCGCGCGCCGCCTGACAGCCTACCAGCACCGCAAGCCGCTGCGCCCGTCGCCCGAGGCGGGCCAGCGGGACGACGGCGGCGGTAAACCGGGGCTGCGAGCCGGGCAGGAGCAGCAGCAGCCGCTCCGCGGCTGGAGCGACCAGTCGCCGCCAAAGCGCGCAGCGGGCAACAACGGGCACGGCCCCGGCGCTGCGGCTGCGGGCGAGGAGGCGGACACCGACGCGCCGCATGCGCACGCCCAGCACCCCGGCCGCAGCCGCTGGGGTGGCAGCAGCGGGGCCGACGACGACGACGACCACGACGCAGCAGGAGGCGACGCATGGTGGGCGCGCGCGGCCGGCGGCAGCGCCAGCCTCCCGGGCCGCCGCGACGGTGCGCCCGCGCCGGCGCATGCTGCCGCGGACGAGGACGCATGGACGCCCGCCGGCGGCATCGACGACAGCGCGCTCGCGGCCGCCGGGTTTGATTGGGAGCGGCCGGCCGCGGGCGAGCGCCGCGCGGGCGCGCGGCACGCCGGCGCGCAGCCGCCGGCGTCGCCGATGACTCCTGGGTCGGACTGGGAGGCGCGGGAGGCCGAGGAGGTGCGGGCGGAGGGAGGGTGCATGCGCACGCAGGCGCCGCGATTCCTGCGGGCCGGGCGGCATGCCTTGCTCGAGCCACCACGTGCCGCCGCCACAGGGAGGCCCAGCAGCAAACCCAGCGCAATCGAATCAATCCAATCGAAACCAGGCCCTGGAGCTGGAGGAGTTCCGCGCGCTGGAGAGGGAGATCCTTTCAAACGGCCCCCCCGCAGCCAGCCGCGCCCCCGCCCACCCGGCCGCCGCGGCCGCCGCGGCGCCCAGCAGCGGGGGCGAGGAGTGGCGGGACCGCGCCGGGGGCGCGGCGCACCCCGCCGGTGCGGACGGCGCGCTGGACGGCTCTGGGCAGCAGCTGGATTTCGGGGACGAAAGCGAATGGGTGGATGCGGAGTTTTCGTTCGAGCAGCCGCCAACGCAGCAGCCGCAGCAGCCGCAGCAGCAGCAGCAGGGCGGCGGCGGCGGCGCGACCGGCCCCGCGCCCCACCGCCCGCAGCCGCCGCGGCAGGCCCGCGGCGACGCAGCGGCGGGCGGCGGGGATGGCGGCGGCGGGGGCGAGGGCGAGGGCATGTCGCAGCCGTTTGTGCGGTCGCTGTTCCAGCAGGCGCAGGCCGGCCGCCTCCCGCCTCTGGGCGCGCGCGGCGGCGCAGCGCGACCGGGCAGCGCGCGGGGCAGCGGCGGTGGCGCTGCCGGCCGGGCCGGCGGCAGGGCGGCGGCGGCGGCGCCCGCGGAAGCGGCGGCGGAGGCGGCGGCGGGCGCGGAGGGCGGCGCTGAGATGGGATCGGATGAGATGCGGCGGCGGCTGGCAGAACTGGAAGAGTCGGCGGCGGCGGTGTCGAGGGAGCGCGGCGCGCTGCTGTCAATGCGCAACAGCCTGGAGCGCGCCGCGGCGCGGCTCGAGGCGGAGCGGCGGGCGTGGGAGCTGCAGAGGGTGGGCACCCTTGGGTGGTGGGGAGGGCCGGGGCTGGTGAGACCGCTGCAGGCGCTTCAGCTAGTGTTGCTGCTGCACCTCGGGTCTGCAAGCACTGAACAAAATGCCGCTCAGCCTCGCCACCCAACCACCCGCCTCCATGCAACATGCACCACACACACAAATACGGCAGGCAGAGGAGCAGGCGGCGCTCGAGGCGGCCCGCGAGGACGCTGCGCGCCGCCTGGCGCGCGAGCGCCGCGTCCTGGAGAAGCAGTCCAGGGCGCTGCTGAAGCTGCCCACCAAGAAGGAGCGCGGCGCGATCGAGGCGCTCGAGGCGCAGATGGCGGCGGAGCGGGAGGAGGCGCGCGGCGCGGCGGCGCGGCACCGGCTGACGGTGGAGCGGCTGCGCTGCCAGGTCAAGGCCCTCCAGGTGCGCGGCCGCTCTTTGAATAACTTTTTCTGAGACACGCAGGCGCAGTTGTTCTTGGTTCCGCCTGAGGCCTTTACGCCATCTTTAGCTCACCGTGTACTAGCGGCTCGCCTGGCGCGCGGCGGCTCGGCTGACCGGAGCGCAGCCACCACCAAGCCAAGGCTTACTAAGCAAACCGAGCCAGGATTGAACAAAAAGCGCACCAAATACCGGCCCCGACAGGACAAGAATGCCGAGCTGCGGGAGGAGGTGCGGTGGCTGGAGCAGCAGCAGATCGCAAGTAGCGGCGGCGCGAAACGGGGCGGCGGCGCGGCGGCAAATGCGCAGTGAGTTCAGGGGGGCCACGAGGGGGGGGGGGCGCATAAATGGGGGCTTGTTGGGGGTGGTTGGATGGGAACCAATGGGACAACAGGATTGATTTCGCACATCACAAATGCGGTTTCATCGTCAAACCCGCTGGCCCCTGCCTTTTGCCCCCCAACCGCAGGACTCAGACAATCCCCAACCCCGGTCCCAGCGGCCTCCAGCCGCAGCGCCGGGGGCACCACGCCCGCGCGCCGGCGGACGCCGCTGACGTGTCGGGCCCGCTGCTGGCGGCCCTCTTTGGTGGCGATGCCAGCGCCGACGACGACGCGGCGGCGGCGGCGGCCGAGGCGGCGGCGGCGGCGCGGCGCGGCGGCGGCGCGGACCGGACGCTGCAGCTGGCAGGCGCAACGGTCCTGAGCCTGGGCGACGGCGCGCACAGGGGGCCAGCTGCGGCGGAGGCACTGGCGGAGGCGGACTTGGCGGGGTACCAAGGGGTCGGGGCCGACGGCCCTGGACTGGACAGCTATAGCGATGACTGCGCGGACGACAATGACTACGCAGGTGACTATGCGGATGACTACGCAGGTGACTACGCGGGTGAAGCCGACTACCAGCAGCGGCTGCCGCAGGGGCCGCGTGAGCAGCAGCGCGACGGCGGCGGCAGCGCCGGCGCCGCCGACGACAGCAGCGGCGGCTTCAGCTTTGTGCCTGCTGGAAGCCGCGGCAGCGTGCCAGAGGCGCCGTCGCCGCAGCCGCCCGCGTGGGGGGCCGCGCCTGTGCGGCAGCCGGGGCAGCAGCAGCAGCAGCACGCCCAGCAGCAGCACGCCCACCCACCACAGCGGCAGCAGCAGCAGCGGCAGCAGCAGCCCCAGCAGCAGCAGCCCCAGCAGCGGCAGCAGCAGCTGGCGCAGGCGCACGCCGCTGTGCGCCGCACGGTCCATCCGGACGGCAAGGTCGAGGAGGCGCACCCCGACGGCGCCCGCGTGGTGCGCTTCGCCAACGGAACGGTGAGGCCGGGGGGTGGAGGGAACAGGCAGCCGGCGCGCCCGGCCAGCACCCGCTGGCTGCCCCTTGCCCTGGCATGTCTGGCTGCGGCCCTGCTGCACACACGCTTGAGCCTCCGCAGCGTGCACAACTGCACAGTGCAAACAGCCAGGGCCGGCCGCCAGCCGCTCTCCATACCAGCCTCACAGCAGCAGCACCGCCGCCGCCGCCCCCGCGCCCGCTGCGCAGGTCAAGGTGTGCCGCCCCGACGGCCGCGTGAGCATCACCTTCCGCAACGGCGACGTGAAGCGTTCCGCGCCGGGGGGGGCTGTGGAGTACTTTTACGCAGAGGTGGCCACGTGGCAGGTGGGCGGCAGGGGGCGGCTGCTGCTGGGGGCGTTGGGTCAGTGGAAGGGCCGGGTTCGGCCTTGTCGCCTTGAGCGGCCTTCGGAGCCCACGCCTCAGCAAACCCCCTGCAACCGCCCGCCAGCGCCCACCGAAATCGCACCCCATTGCCCACCGAGTCGCCCCCCGCTGCGGAACCAACACAAACCCCCAGGTCACCCACCCCTGCGGGCTGGAGGTCTTTTACTTCCCCTCGGGCCAGCGGGAGGCGCACCACCCCGACGGCACCAAAGAGATCGCCTTCCCCGACGGCGGCACGCGCCGCGTCGCGCCCGACGGCGCAGAGTGCGAGGTCACGCAGCAGATGCTCTCGCCGCTGGTGCGGCTGCCGCCGCCGGCGCGGCAGGATTGAAGGGGGCCACGGCCGGCGCGGGCGCGCGGGGTGCGCAGTTCGCACCTGATCGCCGCGGCTGTGCGGAGGCCCGCCTGCGGCCTGGTGCTTTCAAACCCCGCCTGCTGAGCATCCAACCCATGTATGCATGTTCCTGCCGCGCCCTTGCCCGTGCGGTTTGACTGGTGACGGTGACGCGCGCGTGACTGTGCGCTGTCAGCGCTGTGACCGCTTTGCTACTGCTTTGACCCGCAGCTGCGCATGCCCAGCGTTCTGCACTGCTTTCAACCCCGCTGCCGGCGCTGTAAACGACTGCCTGTGAGCCAGCAGCCTCGTCAGCACGGGTGCTTACAAACGCACGGATGCATAGCAAACTGTACACACGCTCCACGGCCCTTTGTTGTGTGTGGCCGACGCGGCGCGCGGCGGGGCAATGGGCCCCGTTTTGCGCGTGCCGCACTGTGTGTGGCGGCGCGTGTTTTCAGGTCTGCCGGGAGCGTGCGTGTAAAAGGCTTGCACGTGGGACAAATGTGAGAGGCTGTGTGGGTCAAGGTGTGTTGTTTGTGGGGGTGCAGCGCGCGCCGCCAACGCGGGCGAAGGGGGGGGGCGCGGAGGCTGCCAAGTGCCGGGGGTCAGGGGCCGGGGTCAGGGGCGCGCGGCGTTTTTGTGCAGGCGTGCACGCGAGCGCGGGCAGCCGCCACATGGGAGTGGCGCTGCCCCCTCTCTGGAAAACTGCGGCTGGTACCGCCAGGATACAAAAAACAATCATACAAGAGGCGAAACAAAAAGAGAAGCGTTGATAAGGGGGCGGCCTCCCGGAAGGCCGCATGGGGGGTGTGGTGGTCTCTCGCGCGCTACGCCGCCCTAGGCATGCGCCGGGAGGGCGCGCCCAGTGCGGGCGCGCCGCGCCCGGGCAGCGCTTGCCGTGCGTTTCAAAAGCGACAGTTCAGTAGTACGCGCCTAGAGGCGCGCTCCCGCTCGGACCGCAGCGCTCCTGCCCGCGCTGGTGCGAGGTGGGGCCGCCCAAAAAAGGGCATCAGAAAAGCGGACGCTCCAAGTACACACTGTGCTCTTCGCATCACCCCGACTCGGGGCCCCGAAGTTTCTTCATACGCGCGTAAGCAAGAGCCCGGCCGCCGGCCAGCGTGCAAAGCGCAGGCATCGGCGGCGGGCGCCTTGATTTGGGCCTCTCACATCGTGAAAGCCCGCAGGAGCGGGCGGCATTGGGCGTTTCAAAGGGCGCCGCGGCAGAGGAAGCTCTGAGCGCTCGGGGGTGCGCTTTGCCAGTCCAAAACTCAAGCCAACAGATTGCAGCTCGGGTCCGCCTGATCTCTCAAAAGTCAAAAGGGCAGCTGATTGTTCACGCGCACGGGCCGAGCTCGGCCCCGCTCTCACTCCAGCTCCAGCTCCTGAGCGGCCGCAATGGCCGCCAGGGCAGCGAGGCTGTCGAGGCTGCCGGCGCCCTGCGCCTGCGGCGAGCGCCCGTCCTCGGCCGCGGCCGCGGCCGCGGCCGCGCCGCCGGCCGGCAGGGCCAGCTGCGCCGCGCCCGCTGTGGCGGCGGCGCGCGATTCGGAAAAGAACTGCGCAAAGGCGCCGTTGGCGCAGGCGGCGGCGAGGGGGAAGCTGCTCGGCAGCCCGCCCAGCGGCCCAAAGCCCCCGCCGCCGCCGTAAACCGCCGTTGCAGCGGCCATCGCGGTTGCCGCGGCGTGCATCTGCTGCAGCTGCTGCAGCACGCCCGCGCCGAGCAGCTGCTGGGCGGCCACGGCGTCGCAGGCGGCCCCGGCGGCGTGCTGCTGGGCCAGCACCGCGCCCAGGCCTGCCGGCGCCGCCGCCGCGGGGCGCGCGCGGGGGCGCGACTGCTGCTCCGACCGCGGCGGCAGCTGCTGGCTCCGGTCGTCGGGCGCGGTGGCCGCGGGCTCAAGGCCGGGGCCTGGCGGCTGGAGGCGGCTCGTTCCGTTGTCTGTGGGTAAGGGGGCGGTTGATTGGAGGAGGGGCTAGATTAGAAAGGGGGGGTTGATCAGGACACAATGGACCGGCTGTGAAGATCAGGCAGTCGGCAAGTAGGGCACAGGTCGGTCAAGCTTTGCGCCGGGCCACTCACTGCTGTTGTTGTAGGCGTTTGCGTGGCCTTTGCCGTTGCCGCCGCTGCCGTTGCCCCCGCTGCCGCTGCCGCCATTGCCATTGCCGCCGCTCCCGCTGCCGCCGTTGCCATTGCCGCCGTGGCCGGTGCCGCTGTGGCCGTTGCCGTGGCCGCCGCTGCCGTTGCCGCCGCTCCCGCTGCCGCTGCCGCCGTTGAACATCGTGTTGCTGCCGCTGGCATACGCGGTGCCGGCCGCGTCCCCGCCGGCGCGCCGGCCCCCATCGCTGCCGCTGCCCCCGCTGCCGGCGGCGCCCTTGCCGCCCTCGCTGCCGTCGCTCTCGTTGCTGCACGGCTGGGAGGCCTCGTGCTTGGCTGCGGTCGCCAGATCGCAGATCCCGGGGCTGGAGGGCGCCCCCTCGCCTGCCGCATCCACCATCTGCTCGTCGTCGCCGCCGGCGCCGTCGTTGGTGGCGGTGCCCTCGTGCTGGGAAGCTGCGCGGCGCGGCGCGCGGCCGGCGGACTGTGGGGGGGAGCGGGGGCAGAGGGGGAGGGGGCGGCGTCGGCGGCGAGGCATCGGGCGCAGGGGGCGGAGGGCGCAGCCGGAGCAGGCAGAAGGCACCATGCAGAGCGAGTCATGTCGAGGGGCAAAAGTCCCAGAAACGCAAAGCAGGGCCCAAGCATGTGTGCTTGAAGACACAACGCAGCGCGCGTCCAGCCGCAGCAAACCCCACGCACCCTTTTGGGGGCCGGCCCAGAGTCCCGGCTGCCAGAGCGCTTGAGCTTGGCCCCAGCGGACGCGGCGCCTGCGCCCACGGCCAGGCCGGCCGCGGCCGCCGCCTGCGGCAGCCCGCCGGCCGCGGCCGCAGCGGCCAGGGCGGCGGTGCCATAATAGGCTTGGGAGCCGCTCAGCAGCGCCCAATGCTCCCAGCCGCCGCCCCACGGCCACGCAACCTGCAGCCCCGCCGCGCCCGCGGCCGCGCCGGCGCCTGCACAGGCGCCGTCGCCGCCGCCGCCGCCGGCCATGAGCGCGCGCAGCTGCGCGGCCGCCTGCTCGGCCGCCGCGGCGGCGGGCGCGGCGTTGTCGGTCTCGCGGGAGCAGGCGCTGTCGCCGTCGCTGCCGTTGGCGGCGCCGCCGCGCCCGCCGCCGCCGCCGAGCGTCGCGCCGGCGCTGTCCGAGCGGTCGCTGCCACCGGCCTCCGTCGCCTCTGGCGCGGCCGGCGCCGCGCCGCACGGCAGCGGCAGCGCCAGCGGCAGGGCGGCCAGGCCGGGCGCCGCGACCGCGGCGGCGGCGGCGGCGGCGGCCGGGTCGAGGCCGGCGAAGGGCGTGCTGAAGAATGGGAAGCCCCGCGGGGGGTGCGCCTGGAGGTAGGCGCGCACGCGCGAGCCCGCCGCCGACACGACCGCCGCGGCGGCGGCGGCCGCCGCCGCAGACGCGGCCGCGGCGACCGCCGCCACCGTCGCGTCGCTCACGCCGCCGGCCTCGCCGTCTCCCTCGCCGTCCCCGCCCGCGGCCGCGGCGGCGGCGGCGTCGAGCAGCGCCGGCGGCAGGCCGCCAAAGGCGCCGAGGTGCGCGGCACAAACGGTGCCGAGGCTTGACGCCCCGGCGGTGCCCGCGCCCGTCGCCGTCGCCGTCGACGTCGGCCCGCCGGGCGCGTCGCCGTCCTTCCGAGGGTAGGGGTGCTGGGGCTTGCGCTTGGGGCGCGGGGGAGGGATGGTCACCTCCTCCTCTGCGGGGGGCGGGCGGGGGCGTGCGGGCCAGGGGGGATAAGGGAGGCGGGGTGGGTGGGGCCTGCTTTTGCCGCCGGTTGTGCGACAGGGCAGACACACGCTTGCCTGCGTGGCCTGCGCGCAAAAGCTGCACCGTGCACCGCTGTGCGTCAGCGGCCATGCCCCGTGCTCCCCCCCCCCACCTTGTGCCAGCTCCACGCCGGCCTCCTTCTTACGCTCCAGCTTGTTGAAGAACTTTTGGGCGTGGCTGCGCACCTGCACCGCCGTCTTGGTGCCAATGTGCTCTGCGGGGCGGGGCGGGGCGGGGCGGGGCGGGTTGCGCGTGCACATGAGTTTGTTTGTTCAACCTGCCTGGGGCTCCCTCTGATTTGAGGTCGTGGCAAGTTTGATGATTTAAACCCTGGGCCTCGATATCTGGGCTGGAAGATCTGCGGGTTCAAACAATCACAAGGTTCGTCCAGGGCACGCCGGCGCGCCTCGAAAACCCCGGAACCCGAGCCCACCCTCGATCCGTTTCCAGTGGCGGCCAAAAAGCTTAATGGCCTCGATGAAGCGCGCGTGCTCCTCCGCCGTCCACTTCTCGCGCGCCTTGGTCATGGTGTAGGGCTTGCGCGCGCGCACGGGCGTGCCCGCCGCGCCCGCGCTCGTCGTCGCCGCGGCGGCGGCCCCGTCTGCCGACATGCCGGCGCGGGTGGTCCCCCGGCGCCACGGGGTCGAGGGGAGGGGGATGGCTAGGGCGCTCGCGGATAGGCGGTCCTCGTCCACGGCTGCGCCGGCGGCCTGCGAGGGTGCGAGGGAATGGCGGGGAGATTGCGGCGGTGGGTGCGCGGCTGATAGCGGATCTGGGGGGCGGGCCGCTTGTCGCCGCTGGCCGCCGCTTTCGGCGGGCCGGCGCCCCCGACCGCGGGTGACCCGATTGGTCCGGCCGCCCAATGCGGGCGAGAAAATGACCCCAGGAGCCCGCGTACGCGCGGTCCGCGGGCCGATTTGGCCCGTGTACTTTTTCGCGCAGCGGCCTCAGACGGGCCTGATGCCGCCCCGACGGCCAATGCCCGGTGCAGCGGTCCATATACGCGCGCCGCGCAGGGACGGCGAGCTGCGCGCTGGGAGACACTTGCTGCCCGCAGGCCCACCCGCGGCCAGCGCCCCCTCTCACCCTATAGGTGGCCTAATTCTAACGCGGAAATTCGGGCTTTTCGCAATCAGTCGGTGGGACGAAGCGGCCTGCGCGTCGGCGGGCCAGCCTGCGCCATATTGATCAGCGGGCTGCACAGCGGGCGACAGGCCCTGCTATTTGGATTTTTTAAGGCCGCCTCAAAATCACAAACTGTAGGACCTGTCGCGCGCGCGGAAATGTCTGTGCGCAGCGCGCATCTGCGGCCAAAAGTGCCTCGGTCAACCCGCCGTATCGGGCCCCCCTGGCCGCGCCCGCCGGTGATTATAACGCAGCCCGATGCCCGAGCCCCTTCGCGCCGGCGCTCGCGCAGTCGCGCGCCGGCGGGCGGCGGACTGCGCGGGGCGTTTGCGGCGGCGACGCAATCCCCGCGGCGCTGTGTGCTCCGCGCGCGCGCACCCCCTGCAGACGGCTCGATGCGCGGCGGCGCCTCAAGTGCTGGCAGGGCAAGAAAGAGCGCACACGCGTGGAGCATGCCCCGCTGGGCGCTGTGTGGAACCTGCCTGCCCCCCCACCCCTGGCTTGCCACCCGCCGTCCGCCCGGCCCCGCCCGCTGTCATACGATCCCTAGGTTGGGCGTTTTGCGTGTCTGGTTTTGCACAAGAGCAGTTCCCCAAATTTGCAGGGTCAAGTGCCAGGACGGCTGACTCGCTGGGGTCGAAAGGATTCAAATCTCGTCTGCCACCGCCGCCCTCGCTCAGGGCTCCTCCTCCCGCCTGCTCAGTCATTGACTTCCTCCCCAGGCCCCGCCCCTTCGGCATGGCCGCAGGGGGCCGCCAGACCACCCCGGCAGCCATTTCCGGGCACTTATGGCACGCCGCTCTCAGCTGCGCCTAGGCCGGCTTTGCGGCGGCCATGGGCAGCACACCCTCTGGCGCCGCCGCCCCCGGCTGCAGCGCCGGAGCCGCCTGCACAGCCGAGATGGCGGCGGCGGGGCAAGGGACCGTGGGGCCAGCAGCGGGCTGCTGCGGTGCACCCGCTGGTTTGTTTGGGGGAGTGTGTGGGAGGTGCATGGCCGCATGGGTCAGCACTCAGCAGGGAAGGCTGCCGCTCATGCATACACAACACCGCAGTGCGCTTCAGCCAGTTGCCTGCAGCTTCAAGCTGCGGCTGCGCACCGATGATGGGAGCCGCCGCCGGCGCCGCCCCCACGGCTGGCACCGCCACCAGCTGGCCGGCGGCGCGCGGGCCCACGGCGCGGGGCGGCTGCGGCCGGCCCTTGGGCTTCAGATGCGGGGGCAGCTCCGGGTGCAGCCGCCGCGTGCGCACAGGGGCGAGGCCCAGGTCCTCGCAGAACCTGACAGAGTCAAAGGAAGCGATCGGCGCCGGCGCCGGCGCCGGCGCCGGCGCCGCAGCGCCGCTGCGGGCGAGCCCAGGCCGCGTGCGGCGCTGGTCCGCCTCCCGCGGCCTTGCCGCCATGTTTCAAGGCCCCTGCTCTCCCCGGATCCCGACGGGGGGCGAGGCGCGGAGCGGGTCAGCGGGCAGGCCGGTCAAAACCGCCTGGCCACGACGCAAGGCGTCGCTACGATGAGTAAGTCCCGAGCTGTGCTCGTTGAGGTGTATAATCTAGCGTATAAAGCGAGTTGCCGGGGCATGGAGGCAGCGGTCAACGCGAAGCTGCCTGCACAGCTCCCCCGCCTGCAGGCCCGCGTTCGCGGCGTAGGAACAAAAAGGGCTCAAGGAGCTGCAATTAAAAGGGAAACCGCGAGCCAGCCCGACCTGCCCGCGCGTGACAGGCCCCCCGAGACCCTCCGCTGTTCGCGCCCCCGCGCTGGCCGCCATGGGGACGCTGATATACCCCAGAGGCATCATGGAGCTGCCGGACTGGTGAGCGGGCGAACGGGGCTGCGTTGGCGGCGCTGCCGGGTGCCCGCTGCTGGCCCGGGCTGCGGGAGCGCCGCGCCGCTTGCTGCCTGGCTCCGCACAGCCGCAGCCGTCCCGCGCACTGGCCAATGGCAGCTGCAGCTGGGCCCTGGGGCGCCTCGCCAGTCCTGCCGCGGCCAGCGTTGCGTCCATCTGCCGGCCCCCTGCTGCTGCGCTCCGGCGGCGCCTCCCCGCGGCGCTGCACGGCGCGGCGTTGCGCCCAGCCCCCCTGACCCCCCGCCATCGGCGCGCGCCCCTCCCCGCAGCTTCCTGGACTTCGACGCCAGCGAGGTCCTGGAGGAGCGCCCCACGCAGATGGTGTCGCTGGTGCCTGCCAGCTCTGAGCGGACCGGCCTGGTGGCCAACGTGGTGCTCAAGTGCGTGTCCAAGGCCGCGCTGGACACCAGCCGGGGGCTGCGCGCCCAGGTGCGCCAGGGCCTTGGGCTCGTGCGTTTGCTTTTGGGGTGGCGGGCACGTCCCGCGGCCCATGCGCTCCCCCGCGGCGCTGCGGCCTGCGCTGCACGTCTGAGGTGCATCCCCTGGGCTCGCGCGCGCATCGAGACGCGCCGCCCTCCCGCTGCCCCCCTCCCACCCCCTCCCTCCCCCCCGCTGGCGCAGGTGATGAACGAGGCCTTGGTGCACCGCGTGCTGGGGACACGGCGCTGCAGGCGCCTGGGGCTGGCGCCCATGATGATGGCGCAGTATGGAGGTGCGCTGGGGGGGAGGAGGCGGGAAGAGGGGCGTGCGCGGGTGCAGGGCAGTGCTTTCGTCGTGCCGGCAGCGCAGCAACTGCAGCGCAACACTCCGCCTTGACGTGCCGGCCCGTCTCTCGGCTTGCCCAAGCACGTGGCATTGCGCCGCAGCCCAGGCATCAGCGTCGTCAGCGCCCCGCCCCCTTTGTGCCTTTCACCGCCTTCCCCGCTTTGAGCCCAACAACCTGCTCTGCTTGCTCATTCCCCCTCGCCCCCCCACACTGCTCCCCGCTTGGCCCCCAGATGATGGCAACCTCACCCTGGCCTACCAGTACGTGGGGAAGAGCCTGAGCAAGCTGTTTGGGACGGCCAGCCCCGCCGTGCTGGGCGGCCGCCACCCCCGCGACGTGCCCCCCGCCGACTCGTGGCGCGCGCTGCGCATGAGCACCCGCCTGCACGGCTCGAGCGGC
The DNA here is from genome assembly GCA_003203535.1 of Raphidocelis subcapitata. Classification (NCBI taxonomy): domain Eukaryota; kingdom Viridiplantae; phylum Chlorophyta; class Chlorophyceae; order Sphaeropleales; family Selenastraceae; genus Raphidocelis; species Raphidocelis subcapitata. The sequence goes on along the minus strand of BDRX01000095.1, from coordinate 108,837 downwards.
CCGTTTGCCGACGTGCTGCAGTGCCTGGAGGGCATGCACCGCGAGGTGCGCTGGGGGGACGGGGGCGCGGGGTGAGGGGCATGCAGGCCACCCAAACAGGGGGGGGGGGGTCAGAGGGCCGCAGGCCAGTGTGCGCATGCCGCGCCTGAGCTCCAGCCCCGCATGCGCTCGCGCATGCGCATTCCAGCGGCGCGCCGCGGGCGCATGCGCCCACGCATGCGCCCGCCCCAGGCGCCCCAGGCGCGTGCCGCTGACTCGGCCTGGCCTGCGCCCTCCCACCTCCCCTTGCGACCCTCCAGGGCATCGCGCACCGCGACGTGAAGCCGTGCAACTTCTGCCAGGACGCGCACACGGGGCGCGTGTGGGCCATCGACGCAGGGCTGATGCACCTGAGCCGCGCGCCGCGCGGCGTCCCGGCCGAGGCGCTGGGGGGCGGGCCGCCGCCGGTGGGCTGCACGCGGGCCTATGCCGCCCCCGAGGTCCTGCTGTGGTTTGAGGGGGAGGCGTGGCCGTCCGAGGCGCTGGGGCCGCTGGCCGCTGAGCTGGAGGCCTACGCCGTATCGCCCGCGGGGGACGTTTGGGGCGCCGGCGTGGCGCTGTACACCATGCTGCACGGCGTGCACCCCTTTGGAGACCCCTGGTCCGGCGCGGACGAGTGCGCCACGCCGCTGCTGGACAGCGTGGTGGGCGCCGCGCCCTGGGTGCACCCCTGGCTGCCGGCGCCGCTGCGGGACCTGCTGGGGGCGCTGCTGACCAAGAACCCGGACGCGCGGCCGCCGCTGTCGGAGCTCAGGGGCCACCCTTGGGTGAGGGCCGCGGCGCGCGCGCGGCGCGACGCGCGGTTCCGCGAGGCCGCGGCGGACGGCCTGCGCGCCCAGATCGCCGCCCACGCCGCGCGCGCCGAGGAGGAGGCAGACGCGCGGAGCGACGAGGAGGAGATGGACGCGCGCAGCGACGAGGATGAGGCAGACGCGCCGCTGCCCTGGCGTGCGGCGGCGACGGAGGGCGCCGTGCCCCGCGCCGCGCTGCTCCCGCTGCCTCCCGCGGTGCGCGCGGCGACGGCCCCAGCGCAGGCGGGGGGCCTGTGGTCGGCGACGTGCGCCGCCCTGCCGCCCGCCTCGCCCTGCGAGGAGCTTTCCCAGCCGGCAGACGACGACGGCGGGGAGGGCGCCGCCGAGGATGCCGCCGCGCGGGCCGCGGTCGAGGCGCGCGCGGCGCAGCTGCGGGCCGAGTCGCGGGCGCTGGCCGGGCGCGAGCGCGAGCTGGCGGCGCGCGCCGCAGCCGCCACGGAGAGGGATGGCACTATTGATGGGAAAGAAAAGGTGGGTTGATTTGGGCGTGCGTTGGGGGGCGTGACGAGAACCTTGCTGTCGCGCTCTGGGCTTCATGTGTGATTAATTGCGTGCGTGCGTGCGTGCGTGCGTGCGTGCGTGGGGCGCGGGCGTGTTTGTGCCCACGCCGGTTGGGATGGACCCAAGGCACACCCCCACCCCACCCGTGCCTGCCCCCTCGCGCCCAAACCACAAAAGGAGCTGGCAGAGCGCGAGGCGCGCCTGTCTGCTGAGCGCGCCGGCCTCGAGCGCGGCCACGCCAAGCTGCTCGCCCGCTCGGCAGCGCTGGGCGCCGCCCTGGAGGTCGCCAACAGCGCCCTGGGCTCGCGCGCCGAGGTGCGCTGCGGGGTGGGCGGCACGCGCATGCGCCGCTCGCCTTGCTGCTTGCCCGGGAACTGCTTTGCCCTGCCTCAAACTCGCCTCTCCCCGGCGCGGCCCAAGACACAACCCGTTCCCTCGCCACCCTTTGCTGCCCGGTGGCCAGCAGGCGCTGCGCACGGCCGAGGCCGCTGCCAAGCGGAGGGCTGAGCTGGAGGCGCGCCGCGATGCGCTGTGCTGCCTGCGTGCGCAGCTGGTCGCCAAGGCCCAGGTGTGTGTTGCTTGGGTTTGGGGGGTGGCCCCGTTATCAAGGGCGACAGCGGCCAACCGTGGGCGAGGGCATGCCCCTGTGCTGGCAGCAGAGTTGGCAGGGGCAGAAGCGCCCCGCAACGCGCTGGCTTGTGGGCCCGTTTGCCGCTCCACAGCCCCCAACACCCACCACACTCCAACCGCAGGCTGTGGAGGAGGCGCGCCAGAGCTGCGAGCGCCTGCGCAGCGCGGCGGTCGCCGCTGACGGGCCCGCCGCCCGCGACGGCTGCGCGCCCGCTGCTGGCAACGCGCGGCGCAAGGGCCGCGGCGCATCGTTCAAGAAGCTTGCCAAGGCGTTTGGCAAAGCCCTGCTGTCTACCAACGAGGGCTGGGCATCGGCGGGGGACGACCGCCCCCCCGGCAATGACGGCTCTGGCTCGTGTGCGGAGACGACGCCCCGCAGCGGCGCCGGGCCGCAGGCCGCCGCTTCTGAGGTGTCGCAGCAGCCGCGCGGCTCTGCCGTCGGCTGCGTGCCAATCCTCCAGCTGCTGTTTGGGGGCGGCGGCGGCCGCGGCCGCAGCAAGAAGGCCGCCGCGTGCGCGATCCACGCCAGCAGCGGCAGCGGCGGCAGCAACCCCAGCCTGAGCAGCGGCTGCGGGAGCCAGCAGTCCGACGCGTCGCAGGGCGACTGCCTGGCCATCGTGGTGGTGGCCGAGGCGGCGCCCGGCGCCGGCGCCGCCGAAGCCGCGGACGCCTCCCTCCACAAGAGGGCTGGCTGCGATGGAAAGACCCAGGGCAGGAGCGGGAAGGCGGCGTTTGCGGACACAATGTCGAAAGTGCGGCGCATGTTTACGCGCCGCCCGCACTGCGCTGCTCCCTCCCCCTAGAGGCCTCAACCACGCAACCGTCAGCTGCGGCTTTAGAGGCGGCAGCCCCCCCTTGCGCTGCTGGAACCACTCAGGCACCGTGCCCACCCGCCTGCACTAGGCGGAGCACAGACACTCTCATCCCTTGTTTTCCGTACGCACGACCCCATCCCTTGCGGCGCGTGCCCCTTCACGCATCCCCTCGTCCAATTGCGCTGCACGTTTGCAAACGGCGCCCCGCCGCCGCCTCCCTGAGCCCCTGCCGCTTTTGCCCCGACCCGCCATACTGCCCCTCCGGCTGAGGTTGAGGTTGAATTGCACTTGGCCTCACTTTCAAAGGGGATTGTGGGGCCTTCCTGCCTGCCGACTTGAACTGCCGCCTTGCCCCCCGCAAGCACGCAAGGGCGCTGGCTACCAAGCCACGCGCCGCCCCGCGCGCCACGCTCGTTGGCCGCGTGGGGCTGCTTATGCAGGGGTGCAGGGCGACTCTGTCCTTTTTGGGGGGGTTTCTGGCTGCTGCCTGCCTGTGGCGGCTGTCCTCCCCCTGCACACCAACTGCCTTTGACTGCCTTTGAGTGCCCCTGTCTCCTGTGTTTTGGGCCTTGCACACCGCCAAGCGCTAGCGGTGGTCCAGCAGGGCCGTTTGCACCGCCGCTGCTGGGCGGGCACACAGCGCTGCGCAAGCGCTGGGCTGTTGGGGTCGGCAGCCCACCCCAACGAACAATAAAGAGAGCGCGTTTGGCTTTTCCCCGCATGCCGCTGGAACGCGGATGCGCGTGTGTTGTGAGGACTGGCAGCGCTGCGCTGTGCTACGTCGCCGCCGCCGCAGGGCGGGAAGGGCGCGAAATGAGTAACGCAAAGGACGCAGCACCTTCCCGCCCTCTGGGTACGATCTGGGCAGATCTCTCCAGCACTTACTTTGACAGGAACCGTTCACAAACGGACGACACTCAGTTCGGGGGGGGGGGGTCCCTCACAGTGAGCGTAGGCTACGCTCACGCCTGCTGGCAGGCACCAAAACGGCAAGGGGCAAAGCAGTTAAAAGCAACCCGCCAGCGCTACGCCAGCGCGCCGTCCGGCGGCCCGACGGCCGGCGAGCCATCAGTTGTGTGTTGTGCGCGCGGCGGGCCCGCCGTCCCCGTTCACGCGGCCTGCGGCTTGCGCGCGACCACCGTCCTGTGGCGCGGTGTGTTCTCGAGCTGCTGGGGGGCGTTGAAGCCGGCATCCGTGTAGGCAGCTGCAAGGTCAAGGGTAACGTACTCTGGGAGGTTTTTTTGAGGGGTGGGTGGGAGAGGATCGCGCGGCGGTTGGAGGGGGCCGCTGAGCTGGCATCGCGGTCGTTGCGTGTACGGTTTGTCGGCTTTGCTGGTGCGTGGCGCCGCGCTGCCTGGCGCCGCGCCGGCGCGGCAGTTTCGCCCCGCGGGCCGCGCGCACCTGTCAGGTGTGGCTCCGTCGATTTGAAGGCCGCAAAGGCGAAGGGGTTGCTGAAGATGCGCTGGAAGGCGGGTGACGCCGGGTTCATTTCCATTATGGCCATCACACCGCCTGGCTTCAGCAGCCTGTTGATTTTTTTGGGGGGTGTGCGTGTGCCGGCTGTTTGGTTGGGAGGGGTTTGGGCTGGGTTGGGGTGTTTGGCTTGGCGGTGGGAACTGGCCGCGATCTGATCGTGGGTGGTGTTTGGGTGTACCAGTGCCAACAATCGCCTCGCATGCATGCATACACGCATGCTGAAAACATGCGCATGCACACGCGCCGCACAACAGCATGCACGCGTGCAGGCTGGGCGCCCACCTGTACGCCTCCCTCAGGATGGCGCGCGTGGCGGACTGCGGCAGCTCGTGCGCCACGAGGCACATCGAAACCAGATCGCACGAGGCGGCGGGCAGCCCGGTCGCCTCGGCCGGCGCGTGCACAAAGCTCAGCGCCTCGGGCCGGCCGGTGTCGGCCTGGGGGGTTGGGGTTTGCGCCGGGCGCAGGGGCGGCGGCGGAAGGGCTGGGCGCGGCTGCAGCACGGCTGGCCGCGCAGCGCGCTCCGCCCCATACAGCGCAGGCGCAGCACGGCGTGCTGTGCTGCGTGACGCGGCGAGACTGCGGCTTGCAGCATGGGTGGCACACAGGCAAACGCAGCAGGAGCTGCCGTATTCGTATTCTGCAGCACCACAAAGCAGCGCCATGCTCCAAAAGCGCTTTTCCTCTGAGCCGCAGGGGATGTGTAACAAACAAACAAACACGCGCGCCCCACCTCCCGCTCCCTCTGCTCGTAGCGGCCCACGGCCAGGAAGTACGGGGACAGGTCCACCCCCGTGACCGCCGCCCCAGGGAAGGCCTCCAGCAGCGCGAGGCTGGACAGTCCGGTGGCGCAGCCGAGGTCCACTGCGGAGCGGACGGACGCCGGGTCAAACCTTTGGGGGGGGGGCAGGGGGGGAGGGGCGCTTTTTTGTGGCCGGGGCGGGCCGGCGGCGTGGAGGGGCGGTGCGCGGCGTGGCTAGGCTGCATGCCCCGGAAGGCACCTGGTTGCGCGGGCCGGCCCCTCCAACAGGGGCGCCCCCCCTCCCCGCCTGGAAGCAAGGCCGAGGCCAAGGCCAAGGGAGCGCCAAGCCAAAAAAAGCAAACACAGCCCCAAGAAAGGCGACGGCCGCCGGCGACTCACCCCTGCGCGGCCATGAGCTGCCGCGTCCTCTCGCCGTAGGCCCCGCGCAGCGCGGCGTCCCCGTCGCGGCGGAAGGCCTTGTTCGCCGGGTCCATGACGCCGGCGTGCACCGACTGCGCCGCGAGGGTGACCTCGAGGGCGCTGTCCCAGCAGAGGTTGCCCTGCGGGGGGGGGGGGGGGGGGGGGGGGGGGGGGGGGGGGGGGGGGGTTGACGGGGGTACTTCTGGGCAGGTTTGAGAGGTGCCCCGCCCGGAGCGGCAGGCGCGACCAGCAGCAGCGGCCCCCGTTTCTGCTATCCCCTCCCCCCCCAAAAAAACCCATCAGGGGCAGCTGCCACCACAAGTCGGTTGTTTTTGACTTGTGGCTGTGACTCCCGACCTGTTCGTAAGCGTGGAAGGCCTTAGTGTAGTAGTCAGGGTAAGTCACTGCATAGTTGACCACACCCTTCAGCTCCGCGTCCCAGTCGTGGGCGCGCCGCTTGGCCATGGCGCCCGCCCAGTCGATGCCGATGGCCTCGCCGCGCTGGACGATCATGCTGGGGTGGGGGTGGGGGGGTGGGGGGGTGGGGGGGAATTTGTGGTGAGGGCAGGTGGAGGAGTGCTGGGTGGGCTGGGCCGCGCGGGAGAGGCCAAGGCGTGAAGCAACGGCAGGCAGGCATGCACGCGCGGCTGCGCCGCTGCCGCTTCCTCTGCAATCCGGTGAACAGCAGGGTCGACGAGTAGGGACCCCCCAACCCAAGGAGTGCCGCCCACCTGCGGGCCTTCTTCGCCGCCATGTTGAACAGGGGCTTCCACTGGAACAGCCCCTCGACCACGCCCATGATGGCCGGCGGCGGCGGCGCGACCGGCGCGGCGGCGGCGGCGGCCGGGGCAGCTGAGGAGCCCGCGGCGGCGCGGGGGGCTGCCGCGGGCCGCCGGCGGGGCTGCCGCGGCTGCTGCTGCGGCTGCGGGGCGTTCGCAGCGGGGAGACAGCGGGATCGGCGGCCGGCCGGCGGCAATGGGGGGGCGCACGCGCGACAGCGGTGGACGGCGGCATCTCGCTTGGGCGCGTCGCAGCATGGGGCGCGCGCGACGCGCGGTCGCCGCACCTTTGCCGCCGGGCGGTGGGCCGAGCCCTGGAGCAGCCGCTGGCCCTGCATCGTTGCTGGTGAATTGCTGCTCACGGGCCGCGCGGGAGGGCGATTGGAGGGGCCCGGCAGGGGCCCGGGACTGAAGAGTCCGGGGACCGGGGCGATTCCACGCGAGTTCAAGGCCAGATCTAAGACGCCAGATGCGCTGTTGGCTCGACCGGGATTCAGCCGCACGCGGGGGCCAGCCGAACCTTGTGGGCACGCCGCGCCGGCGCCGGCGCCGCCCATCCGCCTGCCGCTGACGCTCAGCGGCTGCGTCGTCGCGCAGGCGGGGCCGCCACGCACCACACGCACCCCCCGCCGCAAACGCGCCACGCCTAGAGGCCTTTGAAAAACGCGAGTGTTACAGGCCGACAGACAGGCTGACACAGAGTGGTCGATAGATCCCAACTGCAAACCCGTTCGGCCATGCCGACTGCGCAGATTCAGTGCTTGATAGCGCGCAGGTGGTGTTGTGTGCGGCCGCGCGTATGCTATTAGTCATGCGACCAACGCGTTTGTGGTTGCAACACCGTTTTGATCGCAATCGCGGCGCCCCAATCTGACATCAGAAGGGGGCGCAACTAACGTGTAGGATCACAACTGTGGATTGTGTGCGGGCTTTTTTTGATTGCGATATGAGGCGCGCCGCGCGGGGCGCAGCCAAAAGGTTGGGGGCAGCACGACAGTGATCTTTCGGGTCAACGGCGGCTGCCGCCGATGCTTGAGCGCAGTTGCGCGGTTGCTTGAGCGCAGGTGCACGGATGCTTGAGCGCAGTTGCGCGGGTGCTTGAGCGCAGTTGCGCATTCCTGGGGGGCCGGATTTGGCGCGATCTGATCCCTTGGGTTCGAATCCCATTCGTTGGCTTGCGCCGCGGGCAGGCGCCGCGGCACACGCTCGCGCGCGCGCGGGCGCGCGCAGCGGTGCCGGCGGCGAACTGCCCGCGCGGGTTGAGCGCTCGGGCCTTGGCCCGGGGCGCGGCCGCTTTTGGCGCTTAGGCCTTGGCGGCGGGCTCCGCCTCCTTCTCCAGGCGGGCGGCGACGTCCTAAGGGGGGGGCGGGGGTGAGGGGAAGGTGGGGATGCTTCAGGGGCGAGAGGGCACGCGGCGCCCTGACAAACCCCCACCCCCAACCAGAGCCCTGACAAACCCCCACCCCGCAAAAGCAGCCCTGACAGCCCCAATACCCCCAAAACAGCCCTGGCCCCCCCCAAAACAACCCTGGCAGCCCCCCCACCTCCATGTTGTCCTCGCGGTTCTCGCGGAAGCGCGGGGGCGGCGTGCCCGTGACCCACATCTTGATGGCCTCGTGCATGTTCATGCCGTAGTCATTGATGGCCTTGAGGGGGCTCAGGGGACCCCAGCCTTTAGGGAGTTTGAGTTTTCAGTTTTCAGTTTTAACAGGTTATTAAGTTTCAAGGGGGCGCGTTGCGGCGCCGGGTCGAGTGCGGCCGAGCCGGCTGACCGCGCGCACGGCACAGCTGGCAGAAACTGCTGCAGAGCAGGTTTTTGGGCCGAGCTCCCGGGCTGCGTGCCCGCCAACCGAGCCCCCAATCAACCCCTTCCCCTGGCCCAGCCGCGCGGAGGCGCACACTCCTCGACCCGGCTCACCGCTGACAAAGGCGAACACGGCGCAGGCCAGCACGGCGGCCAGCAGCTGCGCCAGCACGTAGATCCACCACACCTTCTTGCCGCAGCCAAACACGGCCGTGGGGCCGATGACGCGCGCGGGGTTGAGCGCGGCGCCGGTCCACTTGGCGCCGGTGCCGGCGCAGGCGGTGAGGGTGAGGCCCACCACGAGGGGCGTGAAGGAGCCGTGGCCGGGCTTGGCAATACCTGTTTTTGTTGTCGTTGGCCGCGCGGAGGGGTGGGGTTGGGGGCAAACACAAGACAAGCCGCCGAGCACTAGCCAGGCCGCCGAGCCCCAGCTGCACTGCTGAGCACAGGCCGAGGCGCCAAGCACAGGCTGAGCCGCTGAGCACAGGCCGATGCGCCAACCACAGGCTGAGCCGCTGAGCACTAGCCAAACCGCCAAGCCCAAGCCGGGCCGCCAAACCCGAGCCAATAGGCGGCGCACCGCAGGCGTACACCGCGCTGATGAGGGTGAAGGTCATGATGCACTCCCAGCCAAACAGCTGGCTGTTGTTGAGGCCGGCGGCGCCGCCGTTGAAGCAGCCGGGGCCCTTGGCGCCCATGCCAGTCTTGGTGCCGGGCATCAGGCCCGCGGCCAGGAGGCTCCCTGGGGAATAAGGGGGGGTGCGCAGGGTGTGTGTCGCGTCAGATCCGGCGGGCGGGCCACTGGAAGGGTGGGGCTTGGACAGTTGTTTTTCGAGGGCGCTGGGTTTGGCTGCCGAGTTAGCTATGAGCGCGCCGCCCAAGCGCCGGCCAACCCTTGACAGGCGCGCAAACTTGAGGGCACGTGCTGGGGGGCAATTGACAGCAAAATGCCAGGCGGCGCACCGAAGATGCCGCCCAGGATCTGCAGGGCGATGTACAGCACGGCGTGCAGCACGGGCTGTTTTTTTGGGCCGAGGGTTTGGGCGGTTTAGGGTTCAGGCGGCAGCGTGTGAGCTTTCGTCGCTGCGGCTCCGCACCGGCGATGAACCGGACGCGGGCTTGAGAGGTGGGGACGTGTGGGGGCGGGGGCCGTTTTGAAATGGCGGGTTTTCTGGTTCACACGGCAACGGGAGCCCAGCGGCGGGCGCCGCAATGCATGCACCCCCTCCCTCGCCGCCCCAAACCGCCCCAAAACCAAGCCGGGCGGCGGCTGCGCTCACGTAGAAGCCGCAGAGGAGGGTAGACATGGTGACGGCGGGGTTGAGGTGACCACCGGAGATGTTGGCGGCCTGTTTGCGGGGTGAGTGGGGTGTGTTTTAATAGGGGGCGCAGCAACACACCGAGTGGGCCGGGTTGGTCGCTTGCCGGGAAGCGCACATCTGGTTTTAAGAAGCTCCCCACGCGCGCCCATTCCATCCACAGCGTGCAGCAAGGGCAGTTTCATCAGGCTTCCCCCCAGGCTGCGGGGTGCGCGCGCGGGTTGAGTTTGCAAACAAAACGGGTGTGGTGTGAACTGTCAGGGGAGCCGCACCATGTAGATCATCACAGCCAGGGCCAGGCCATTGACCCAGGGACCCAGCTGCGGGGCGGGGCAAAGGTGCGGGCGTGGGGGGGGGGGGGGGGGGGGGGGGGGGGGGGGGGGGGGGGGGGGCACGTCAGCGGGCCTCTCGCAGGGCCAGCGGGAGGGCGGCAGGCGCGACGCGGCAGGCCCGCCTGCGTGGGGGCCCGAGGGGCGGCCGTGCGGGGCAGGGCGCACCTGGGGGTCGGTCACGGTGCTGCCGAGGAAGGAGAACAGGAGCACGCCCTGAGGTTTTGCGAGGGTGGTGGGGGTGGTGGGTGGGATGTGCGTTAGGTGGCGGCCGGCTGGGGGGGGGGGACAGTTGGCGGCGCCGGTGTCGCCCGGCCGCGGGCCGAGCTCGAGGAGCGCCCGCGTGGGGAAAACAATGCGCAAACTCACCAGGAACTCGACAAGCAGCGACACCAGGAACTGGTGCGACCTGCGGGAGGGGGTGGGGGGCAGGTGTGCAGGGCAGAGATCACAGTCAGCGAGCAGCCGGCTGGCGGCCGTGCCCGGTGGCCCATTGACCCGCCCAATCCACGCCGAGGCCGGCCGGCCGGCATCTCATCCCCGCGCACTTGATGGACTTGTACTGCGGGTCGGGGCGGAGGGGGCGGGGGGCGCGCGGGAGTGAGCAGGGCCGTGTCTCGCAAATCAGGCGGGCTTCTCCCGACGGCCCCCTCGACCCCGAGCGGCCCCACGATCACTTACGACTGTGAAAGTCGTCTCGGCGGGGGCGGCGGGAGCCATGGTGGCGTGCTGTGGGGCGATCTGGCACCGCCGGGATCAACGGCCCTGCGTGAGAGCGCGGTCGCCGCGGCTGGAGAGGTGCGGATTCGAACGACGGGATCGATTATGAGCCAATGAGCCGCGGGCCCCCCTCAAAACAGCCGAGTCACCGGCAGGTCACCGCCTGCCAGCTGGGCCAGGCTGGGCGGCCCGCCGCCAACGCGGACGCCGCCCCGCTGATCGCGCCAGCGCCGCGGCCCGGCGCGCTGCTTTGTTGCGCAGGTGTGGATTGTGCTGCCCGGGGGGCCGATCGGGGCGTCAGCGAGCCGCGCTGCCGCGTGGGACTAATGCCAGGGGCGCATTGACACGTTTCCCGGGAGCCGGCGATTGGCCCGCAGCCAGCAGTCGCGATCGGGGCGCACCGCACCCGGCACCCGTTGACCCTTCACACTTGCGCATGCACACGATCGCGCGTTACACGCATGCACACAAGGTAGCACAGTAGATCATTGCATGCGGCCGCCGGCCGCCTGCAGCTGCTGCTGCCGCTGCTGTTGCAGCAGCAGCTGCTGCAGCATCGCTTGCTGCTGCGCCGCCTGCTGCTGCTGTGCCACCTGCTGCTGCTGCTGCTGCTGCTGCTGCTGCTGCTGCGCCTGCTGCTGCTGCTGCTGCTGCACCGCCTGCTGCTGATTCTGTTGCTGGTTCTGCTGCTGCACCGCCTGCTGCTGGTTCTGCTGTTGGTGCTGGCTGTCGACCTCCCTCTTGCGCATGAGGTGCCTCATAATCGCATCCTCCACCCAGCCGGCGTTGAACGCCTCGCTGCGGCGCGGCGTCTCAAACACCTGCTTCCCGTCCCTCACGGCGCCGGCGCCCGTCGCGGAGCGCAGCTCGCGCGCCTGCGGTGGGCGGGAGGGAGCGCGGAGGCAGCGGGAGGGCTCGAGGGCCGGAGGTGCGGGCGCCTGGAGGCGAGCGGGCCCGAGGACGCTGCCGCCCCCTCACACACACCCTTTGCAGGCCTTGGGCGCGCCCCATCCACGGCACGCCCCCTCCTGCGCCCCCCGCAGCAAGCGAGCAAACGAGCCGGCGCGCGCGCGAGGCCGCGCGGGCGCGCACCTGCGCCGCCATGGCCCCGTCCACAAAGGCCGCCGGGTCCTGGCTGAAGCCCAGCAGCAGCGTGCGCCGCCGCCGCGCCTCGTTGAGCGCCGCGAGGGCGGCCTGCAGCTCGCGGTCAGGCTCCTCAAGCTGCGGGGGAGGGGGAGGGGGGGGGGGGGGGGGGGGGGGGGGGGGGGGGGGCGGGGGGGGGGGGGGGGGGGGGGGGGGGGGGGGGGGGGGGGGGGGGGGGGGGGCGGGGCGATGCTGAGGGGGCGGGCCCGGCGCTTCAAACGCTCACGTTGGGTCCCAACATGCAGCGCTCGGGTGACACAAGGGCCTTTTGCCGACCTGCGCTTGCTCCTCTAAGGTCTGCAGCACCCCCAACAGAACAAAACAGGGAGGGGCACAACCCAATCCCCGGGGCGCAACCCCCGCGGTCCCCGCGCGGGCCCGGCGCTCACTCCACGTCGTATGTGAGGAGGTGCGGCTCCACCGGCTGCAGCACGCCCGCCAGCGTCTCCATCAGGTCGGCGCGCGCAGTCTCCCGCCCCCGCGGCACCCCCAGCATCTCCGCCACGGCCGGCGGCGGCACTAGCCGCGCGGGCGGCGGCGCGCCGGGGTGCTGCTGGTGGTGGTGCTGCAGCAGCAGGCGGTCGAGCGCCTTGCACGCGTTGTGACGGGTGTCGTAGGCGCTGCCCACCGCGGCGGCCAGCAGAGGCGGCAGCCTGCGACGAAAAAAGCGGCGGCCACGTGGGTGCGGGTCGTTGGGGGCGCAGCGGTGGCCGCGTGCACCCGCATGCGAGGTGGATGGCAGCGATGGCACGCAGCTGCAATGAAGCTCGGGATGGCAGCAAGGCAAGGGCGCTCTGCACGGCTTCCACCACGCCTGTCCCATGGCCCCACTCCTCCGCCCCCCAATCTCCCCACCCCCCACCTGAACCGCGGCGGCGTGTTGTCGGGCTCCAGCTTGACCGTCACGCGCGCCGGCGTGGTGCCGGCGCGCAGCAGCTGCAGCTCCTCCTTGTGGGGCCCCTTGTGGCGGGACTTCTCCCAAACAATGACCTCCTCCTCATCCGGCTCGCCCTCCGCCGCGCCGCCGCCGCTGCCGCCGCCGCCGCCGCCGCCGCTGCCGCCGCCCCGCTTGTACTGCAGCGCGATGGTCACCCGCCGCCACAGGCTCGTGAACGGGTGCGCCGCCGCGCCCTGCCGCGCCGCCGTTGCGGCCGCGACCTGCATTGCCGCCTGGCCGCCGGTTTTGAGCGCCTCGAGGGCCACGTTGGCGACGTGGTCGGCGGGCACGTCGGGGTCTACGCGCCCCGACAGGTGCAGGCTCCACTGCGGCGGCTCGCGCGCCGCGCCCGCCGCGGCCGCGCCACCGCCGTCGCCGTCGCCGTCGCCGTCGCCGTCGCTTCCCGGCTGGTTGGCGTGCTTGTGGGTGATGTACACGCGCACCGTTTTGCGCAGCGGCGGCTCCCACATGGACATGACCGCCTGCACCTCGAGGCGGCGGCGCTTGAGCAGCAGGTCCGCCTTGTGCTCCTGCTCACCCAGCGCCACAACGGCCGGGGACTCGGGCACCAGGTGCGTCGGCTGGGGGGGGGGGGGGGCGGGGGCCGGCTGGCTTCGGCGCGGGCGCTCTGGCAGCGGCGCAGCAGCGGCGCGCGCGCAGCGCCCGCTGCGAGGGCGCTCGCGCGCGCGCGGGAGGGCCGAACTCGCCTCCGCAGCGCGGCAATTGATGCCACATGCGTCGCCCTTGCCATGCCGCGGGGGCACAGCTGCTAGGCCGGCCGCATAGGCCGATTGGTGCGCCAGATCACGCCCAGCGCGCGCACCGACGGAATCAGCCACCCACCGCCGGTCCTTGACGCTTCTTGGGTTTGGAGAGGCCCATTCCCGCCCGCCCCTTGGGCGCCAGCTGCATCAGGGCCTGCACCAGGTTGGCCTGCTGCTGCTGCATCATGATGGCGCCTTCACAGCCTCCTGGATGCACTCTTTTGATGTCCCACGTGCAAATGGGCGCCGGACAGCCCTGGGACGGCCCGTCAAACTGGATTTGACGCGAGAGGCAGGGCCGTACACGCTCGTACGTGCACGGCGGGACTGCAAAGACGATCAAAAATCCGCTGCCTTTCCGGTCCCAAGTGCTCGCTAAACCCCACCACCTCCCCCTCACCACCCGGGCCCGTGTGGTCGGGTGACTGCCCCGGACACCTCCAGCCAGGGCCATTTTCCGCGCAGGCGCCCCACCACCCGCCCATTCCTCCGCCCCGGCGCATCAAAAACGTGGCGCCCTCAACCCCTGCCGACGCTCGGACGCCAAACGGCCGCGCATCGAGGACCTTGGCAGCACCCCAGGCAGTACCACCGTGCACGGCGGGGGTACTGTGGCCACCGCGCGCGCTCCCGATCGACGCATCGCACCCCTTTTGCAATTGCCCGTCCATTTCGGGGGCGAGACGCGCGCGCTGGGCGATGGCAGGGACACTCGTGGGGGCGCGGCCCCGTCGCCCGCGCGACCCGGCCTGCGACGGCGACCAGGCTGTGTGAGGGCCAGCCCAGCAACGGGCAAAAGCCTCCGCACTCGGGCCCCAGCAGCGGCGGCGCCGGCGGGCCGCCCGCGTCGCCGCAGCACGCCCGCGGCAGCGCAGCGCGGCGCAGCGGCGCCGTCGTGGGGCCGCCCGCCCCGCGCCCGCCCGCGATCGCCGCCCCTTGCCTCACGCCGCCGCCCTTTCGCTCCGCAGGTGCATATCCGTCCCCCCGCGAGGGAGCAGCAGCCCAGGGGTCGCCGAGATGGTGGTGATCACCGACTCGATCCGCCTGGCGTTCTGCTTCACCGGCGTCGTGGGCGCGCTGCTCATCTATGGAGTGCTGCAGGTGCGGGCCCGCGCGGGCCTTGCTTGCGCCTGCTTCCCCCCAGCCCTTGCCCCCCACAACATGGCGCGCGCCGCCCACCGGCATACCGCCCAACGCCCGCCCCAGCCACCGCGCGACCAAACGCGTAATGCGGCGGCGGCGGCCCACCTTGCGGGCCCAAGCCCGCAGCCCCCCGCCGCCCGCTCCGCCGCACCTCCAACTCACGCCCCCCCGCCCCGCCCGCGCCGCCCGTCCCCCGCTGCCCCCCCCCCCCAGGAGCGCATCATGACCCTGCCCTTTGGCGAGGGCGACAACCAGGAGGTATTCAAGTACTCCCTCTTCATCGTCAGCTGCAACCGACTCATCGCGGCCTGCATCGCGGCGTGCACGCTCGTCGTGAGCCGGGCCGCGACGCGGCGCTTTGCTGTCGCGCCGCTGCTGCGGGCGCTGCCGCGGCCGCAGCCGCAGTTTGCCCAACTTCGCGTTGCGGCCTGCGGCCTGTCAGCCCCATTGCGCGCCTTCACCACACCCTCCCTCAAGCCCGTCCACCCGCCACCTCCCCCAAACGCGCCCCACCCCCTCCCCTTACCCACCCTAACCCACCCCCAGTCCAAGGGCATGTACAGCGAGCTCAAGCCGGTGGCTCCCATCTACGCCTACGCCAGCGTGTCGCTGTCCAACGTGATCGCAACCACCTGCCAGTGAGCCGGGCCGCCGCCCGCCCGCGCAGCGCCCCGCGCGCGGCGCCCCGCCGATTTGCAGCGCGGCGGCGCCGTGGAGGGCCGAGGCGCTCTGACTGCGCGCCGCGCGCGCCGACACCAAACGCGAACGATACCAACCCCTTCGGCCCCCCCCAAAAAAGGTATGAGGCGCTGAAGCACGTGAGCTTTGCGGTCCAGACGCTGGGCAAGTGCGCCAAGATGTTCCCCGTGATGGTGTGGGGCTTCTTCATCCTGAAGAAGCGCTACGGCCTCAAGGACGTGGGGCTCGCGGTGGCCATCACCGGCGGGTGCTTCGTGTTCTTCAGCTTCGGGCCCACGGCCAGCCGGTGGGCGCGCGCGGCCGGCGGGGGGAAGGGGGGACGGCGCGCCGCCGCGCCGCGCCGCGCTGGGCTCGACCCGGGCCGCCAGGCAGCCGCCGCCTTTGCCAGCCGCCCCGCACTGCTCATGCCGCGCCGACCCCTGCCCTGCGCTCTCCCCCTTTCAACCCCCGCAGCGTGGCCAAGGGCGCCGCCTCCAACCTCTTTGGCGTCGGCCTCATGGGCGGCTACCTCTTTGCGGACGGCTACACCTCCACCTTCCAGCAGGCCATGTTCAAGGGGCACTCCATGTCCACCTACAACCAGGTGCTCTGGACGGCGCTCTGCTCCATCGTGCTCAGCTCTTTTGGTGCGGGGGGTTAGGGGGGAACGGGGGCGGGGTTTGGGCCCAGGTGGTGAGGTGGGACCGGTGTCTTTTCGCCTCCAGAACAGGGCGCGCGGGCCGCTGGGCTTCCAGAACAGGGCGCGCGGCTGCAAGGCCCTTGCAACGCCCGCTCCCAGCCGGCCCGCGCGCCGGCCACGCGTCGACTGACCGACCGACCGGCCCCCTCCGCCCCCTCCCCCCAAACCCCAGGCCTCATCTCCAGCGGCCAGGTGGGCGGCACCATCCGTTTCCTGATCGCCCACCCCGAGGCGGCCTTCTCCATCTTCCTGCTCTCCACCGCCGCTTCCTGCGGCTCTCTGTTTATCTCCTACACAATCAAAACTTTCGGCGCGCTTACATTCGCGGTCATCATGACCACGCGCCAGTTCCTCTCCATTCTTCTTTCATCCTTCTTCTTCGGGAACCCCCTCACCGGCGGGCAGTGGTGCGTGCGGGGGGCGCGGGGGCGGGGGCGGGCCGGCGGGCGGGGAGACGGCGGGGGGTGCTGCATTGCAGGCGGCAGCCAGGCAGCCAGGCAGCAGCTGCAGCGGCTTCCCTGGAGAGCAGCAGCAGCAGCACCGCCCCCAGGCCGGGTTGCAGCAGCAGCGCCGCCCCAGGCCGTGCTGAATCGCCTGCCAGTGCGGCGGCGCACCGCGGGCGGCAACCGCCGGCGCGGCGCCTCGCCCCACCCCGCCCCAAAACGCTGACCCCCGCCTGCCCCCGATCTGCGCCCAACCCCCCCCCAAAAGGCTTGGCACCCTCATCGTGGTCACTTCCCTGTACTACCAGGGCCTTACTAAGGAGGCAAAGAGCAGCAAGACCAAGGAGGCCGGCGGCGAGGGCGAGGGCGCCGACCCGCTGCTCTCCAAGATGGCCGCGCCGCCAAAGGCGTGAGCGCCGCGCAAGCGGCGAGCCGCCGCCCGCGGCGGCGCCCCGCAGGGCGGCGGCCGCCCCGGGGATCGGCGCCGGCGGCTGGGGCTGCCGGCGCCGCGCGTCGAGGAGGCCGCCGCGGGGGCCGCCAAGCTTTTGGAATCCGATAGCTGCGCGCTGCGCGCGGGCGCGCGCTCGAGCGAGGGCGCGCGCGCGAAGTTTCATATTCGAAGTCTGGATGCCTTGGCGCGCCGGCGGGCCGGCCCGCAGCCCCCCTGGCACGCCTGGAACCCTGCAATTATATCCTTTTATCTTTCCTCCCGGCGCGCGCGCATGCTGTTGGCACTAGGCGCGGCCATCTATCTGGGTGGTCAACTGCGCCGCCGCAGAGAGCGTCGTGCTGGGAGGCCCACTTTCTCACCCCTTTCGCACCCCTGACAAGGAACTTCCGCTTGGTGTCTAGCCTCTCCTGAAGCGATTACCCCCACCCCCAAGTGCACTCCCTGTCCGCTGACCCGGCCTGCCCGCTGGGCGCCCGCTGCGGCGGCGCACGGCGCGCTCGTGATCACTGGTGTGCAAACAACGTATTTTGGCACTGTGAAGGTGTAAATAGAACTTGCAAGCTCGTCGGCGCGGTCCCAGTCTAAGCAACTTTCGATTGAAGCCCCAGATCTGCCGAGACGGAGCCGCGGTGCCAGCCCCGCTCAAGACAGGGCGTCCGGTCGTGTTCTGCGTGTCGCACTGCGCTCCACGCCGGCTCGAGCGCGACAGCCCGCACGCCGAGGGGCCACCACAGCTCTCTGGCCACCTGGTCCTGAGCCCGCCTCGCCCCAGACCGCGGCAAGCGGCGCACTCGAGCGCTTTTGAGACTCGATTCCAAAGCGGAGGCCGAGCCGGGCGGCACCGTCGACGCGCAGCGGCGGGGTCCCTCCGCCGAGCGCCGTGCGACCGGCAGCGACGCCCGGGCGGCAAACGCGCCACCGCAGAGCGCGGCAGCATGGCGGGCAGCGTGCTCCTCACGACCGTAGCGCCGGCGCTCGGCTGCATCGTGGCGTGGGCGATGTTCCTTTCGCCGCTGCGCGCCGTGCTGCAAGTGCGCAAGTCCAAGGCCATCGGCGTGAGCGGCAGAGGGGGGAAAGGGACGAGGCGCGCCTGCTGCTGCCGCTGCTGCTGCCGTCGCTGCTGCTGCTGCTCCTGCTGCTTCTGGTGTTAGTGCTGGTGCCGCCGCCGCTGCTGCCACCGCCCGCCCTTCGAACCCCTTGCTCCCAGTCGCAAGCGCCTCCCGCCCCACCCCCGGCGGCCGGCTGAGCACGCCCCACGCCCCCCGCGCCCCCCTCAGGCCTTCAACCCGCTGCCGCTGGTCGCCATGTGGGCCAACTGCGCAGGCTGGCTGGTTTACTCATACCTGACCCGGGACATATACGTGCTCGCCTCCAACGAGCCGGGCCTAATACTGGCCACGTTCATGACAATCACCTGCTACGGCTTTGCGGACGAAAAGGCGCGTTTGGGGGGAGCCGCGGATGCGCGCGCGCGCCTCGCCGGCCAAAGCAATATGGGCTCTCCAGCTTCGACTGCGAACCGCACAGAACCGCCGCCCACGCTGCGCCTGCGGCACGGCGTGCGTGCTGCGGACGCGCCTCGGTTTTCAAAACGCGCGGGATCGGTTTGCGCGCGCAGACGGTTTGCGTCAGCCCGGCCGAGCCTCCCCGGCTGCCGCGACACGCGGCCACCAAACCGCCGCCCGCGCCCACGCCCCTCGCACGCCGCCCCTTCACCCCTCCCCACCCCAGGCGCGCGAGAGGCTGCTCACCGGCGTGCTCTTCTTTTCGCTGCTGCTGTCGTGTGCGGGCGCCTTCATCACCTTTGGGGGCCTCACCCACGAGGCAATGGTGTCGACCTGGTGGGTGGTCGGCTGGTCACAGCAGCGGGGCGCGTGCCTTGCAACACACTGCGTGGCTCGGCGGCTGACCGCAGCAGCGGGGCGCGTGCCTTGCAACACACTGCGTGGCTCAGCAGCTGACCGCAGCAGCGGGGCGCGTGCCTTGCAACACACTGCGTGGCTCGGCGGCTGGTCGCAGCAGCGGGGCGCGTGCCTTGCAACACACTGCGTGGCTCGGCGGCTGGTCACAGCAGCCAGGCGCGTGCCTTGCAACACACTGCGTGGCTCGGCGGCTGAGCGCAGCAGCGGGGCGCGTGCCTTGCAACACACTGCGTGGCTCGGGCGGCTGACTCAGATCCCATCCCGTCCTGCCCTCCCCAACCTGCCCACCGCCTCCGCGCCCGCCTCCGCTGCCGGCCGCTCCCGCCCCAGCCCCAAAAGCGCCCCGCCCCGCCGCCGCCCCGCCGCCAGGGGCTTTGTGACTGTTGCCATTCTGCTCATTTTCTACGCCGCCCCGCTGTCATCGATTGCCGAGGTCCTGTCTACGCGCAGCAGCGCGGCACTTAACGAGCCGCTGGCGTTCGCGGCCATAGTCAACGGCGCGCTATGGGCGGCGTACGGATGGTGCGCGCCCAATCACACGGGCGCCGCCGGGGGCGGCAGCCAGCCCGCCGCATGCTTGCCGCACGGGCGCTGTTTTGAGGGGCTGCGGCATGGGGTGGCGGCCGCCGCGCCGCTCGTCTCGCCTCATCATCAGCCGCGGCGCCGCACGCGACTTTGCGCGGTGCGCCTGGCTCGAAACCGCACCCGCTTCCCCAAACGCCAAAACACCGCAACGCCCCCGCCAACCCCCAGGGCCGTGGCGGACCCCTTCATCTGGGCACCAAACTTTGTGGTGCGTCCCGGGGCATAAAGAAGGGATCCGGAACTCACTTGCTGGGAGCCCATTCCGACAACCGGAACGGGGCTCGTGGCACACCCTGCTTCACCGGCCTGCATGCGCTGCGTCTCAGCACCCCACACTGCGCCCTGCGCCCCGCATTCCAAAGGCCCGCCGAAACCCCATGCCACGCTGACGCGCGCACGGCCACTGCCAACCCCCAACCGCCGCCGCCGCCGCGAACGCAGGGCGCGGCCTTTGGCCTGCTGCAGGTTGCGCTGTGCAAGACCTTCCCCAGCAAGGCTTCAGATAGGTGGGTTGGGGCGTGAGCAGCGGGGTGATGAGGGCGCGCCGCCGCCGGCCGCGCGACGCGCGTGGGGCCTTGGAGGTTTGGGGGGCCGCAAACTGCGGCCGCGCCTCTGGTGATTGGGTTTGCGAGGGGGTTGCATGCCGGCGGGCCGTGCGGCGCCCTTCCAGCGTCCCAACACCCCCCCGTGCCGCGTCCGAGCACCGACCCCGCGCCCCCTCTCTCATGTTTGGCCCGTTTCCTCGCGCCCCCCCCCTGCCGCCCAGCCCAGGGTTCAATTCGAAGAGGGTGCTGCCCTGACGGCGCGGCAGCTGGAGGTCGGCGCGATGCAGCGCATCTGATGGTGCCGCAGTGCCGTACCGTACCGCCAACTGCGGAGCCGTACCGTACCGCCAACTGCGCGAGGCTGACTGAGCAGTGTTTTTCGCCGGCTGCGACCGGCGCCGCCTCACCCCGCCTCACCCCAAAGAACACCCCTTGGAATGAGAACCGTTTGGAACTGGAAACCGCGGTGTAAATATACGCTGTTCAGGCAGGCGGAGTCTTGCTGCGTCGTCCCGCGACTGCCCTCCGCTCGCACCATGGGACTCTCGATCGCGCAACGGCGCGAATCAACAGGCCCGCAGAGGCCAGAGGAACCGCCATCGCCGCAGAGCGCCGCGGCCCGCCACCCGTCCAGGCTGCTGCCGGCCGAGATCGCGGCCGGCGTGGCGCGCGCGCTCGCCGCGGACTGTAGCTTCCTGCTGCTCCCCTCCGATGTGGTCGCGGCGGCGGCGGCGCTGGAGGACCTCGCGGCGGCGGCGCCGGGCTTTGTGGTGTCTGCCGCGCACGCCGCGCTGCGCGAGCGCCGCCTCGCGCGGCCGCTGTCTGCGGGCACGCCGCCGCCGCCATCACCGCGCGCAGCGGGTGCCGCCGGAGCCGGCGGTGAGCAGTTTGAGTATGAATACCCTCCGGGCGCGCACGCATTCGACGGCGAGTGGAAAAAGGTGCCCGCGCCCGTGGAGGCTTCGGCATACTACGCACAACTCGGCGTGCGGCCGGCCGGGGGCGGCGGCAGCGGCGGCGGCGGCGGTGGCAGCGGCGCGCTGTTGTCCCCCGAGCAGCAGGCGGCCGCGCGGCTCGCGGCGCGCCGGCTGTACGGCGGCAGCACCCGCGCGTGGCTGCTGCGGCAGCTGCGCGCCGCCGCGGCGGCACGGCCAGCGCCACTGGCGGCCCCGGGCGCGGCAGCAGCTGGGGCTGCCGCCGGCGCCGCCGGCCTTGCCGGCAGTGACGGCGGCAGGGGGCCCGCGGCCGGCGGCCCGGCCGGCAACAGCGGCGGCGGCGCGGGGCCCGCGGCCGCCTGCCTTTCTCCGGAGCTGGCTGCCGCGCTCGATTGGCTGGCAGACGAGTGCGCCGCGCGCCTATCGGCGCGCTCCGGCGCCGCCTGCCTGCGCCCCTTTGATGCCGAGGCCGAGGCGGACGCGGTCCTGATCGGCGAGCTGCCGGGCACGCCTCTGCGCAGCGGCGCGTGCGCCGCGGCGGACGCGCGGACGGCCCTGCTCCTGCCGCCCGCCCCGCCGCTGTTGGAGCTGCTGCGCCGCTGGCTGCCGCGCGCGCTGCGCCCCGAGCCGGTTGCGGGCGCGGCGGCCGACGCGGCGGCCTTCATGCGGCGCCTGCGCGCGCTGTGCCACCGGCGGGCGCGCGAGGGCGCAGCGGCGCCCCTGCCGGATGCAGAGCTGCTGGCAGGGGCCGTGCTGCAGCACCACCGCGCTGCCGCGGCCGCCGCCGCAAGCGGCCGCGGCTGGGCCGGCGCGCCTGGGGATGCGGCGTGGGGGGAGGCGCCGCTGGCCGCGCCCTGGGGCTGCGCCGAGGCGGGGCGCGCGTACGCGCGGCGGCAGCGGCGTCGGCGGCGCGCGCTCGAGGCCGAGCTTCGGGCCGACCGCGCGCGCGCGGCGCAGGAGCTCGCCGCCGCAGGCGTGCGCGAGCCGCTGGCGCCGCGGGGGGCGGACTGGGGGTTTGTGAGCCCCGCGGGGGCCGCGCAGCACGCGGGCGTGCTCGTCGCGCTGGCGCTGGCGCTGCGAGAGCGGGGGGAGCCGCGCCCGCAGCAGCAGCGGCAGCAGCCACCGCCCGCTGGGCTGCTGACGGGCGGCGGGGACGGCGGCGGCAGCGGCGGCGGCGGCGGCGGCAGCGGCGGCTTTGGGGATCAGGAGGCTTCACTGCTGCGCGCGGATCTGGAGGAGGTCGCCTTTGACGATTCGCCCCCGGGCAGCGAGGGGGAGGAAGACGAGTGGACGGCGGGCGCTTAGTAGCAGGCGAGGCTTTCATCCGAGGTGGGTGCCAGGGGGCGCGGGAGCGACAGCAAAGGGTTGCAGCCTTTTTTCGCATGCGGCCCATGCCATCTGCACCGCAGGCAGCCGAAGCGTTGGCACCCTGGGCCGGGCGTGCGCACCCGGTACACCCGCGCGCGTACCGGCGGCGGTTCCTGCTCGGCCCCGCCGGGGCCCGCCGTCGCGGCGCTCGCACAGCCCCGCCGGCGGCTCATTCGCAACCATCGCAGCCCGAACGTCAAATCGCGCCCCTTTCCAAACCCCGCGATAGCCCCTCCGCAGGGCGGAGACCGCGGTCGTCGTTTGTCCCGCCTGCGAGGGAGCCGCCTAACCATGCTGGAGCTGCTGCTTATCGGCGCTGGGCCGCAAAATCTGTGCCTGCTGCTCCGGCTGCTGGAGCCGGCGCCCGCCCCGCCAGACACGCTGCGCCGCCCGCCCTCCTCCCAGCGCACGATCGAAGTCCGAGCCCGCAAGCAGGTGCGCGCGCGCGGCCCGCCATTGCACAACCCCCCGGCATGGCGTGCAACCCAGGAACACAGCCACGAGCCAGCTGCCCACCACCTCGGTCTGTTGCACATGCCGCCAGTTCAAATCCACATCACCCCCACGGCCAATCCATCCCACCCCCCCCCCCACCCTGCCACCCCCCCAGCGCGCCTGCAAGGAGTACCGCGCCGACATGGCCGCGTGGCTGGCGGCAAACGTTTCCGTCGTCGACGCCAGCGGCGACTGGATGGCGCGCTGGTGGGTTTACGTCATGATTGTTCATGCCACGAGTCGTTGAAACGCAACTCTGCCCGCATGCATGCGAGTACGCAGCAAACCCTCGCAACACGACCCGCCGCCGTGCGCACCGCCCACGCACCACGCGCACCGCCCACGCGCCAACCCTTTAGCTGAAACCCCGCCCCGCGCCGCCCCAACCCACCCCCTCTGGCAGGCGCGACCAGTTTTCCGCGCTGCAGATCCCCCACCTCCGGTCAAACTCGGGGCTGCACGTTGACCCCCACGACGCCTACTCCCTCACGCACTTTGCCGAGGCGCGGGGGCGCGGCAAGGAGGTGCAGCCGCTGCGGCACATCGGCAAGAGCGAGCAGTTCCACGGCCCGTTCCACACGCCGGGGTCGGGGCTGTTTGAGGTGGGGGGGGGGGGGGGACTCGGGGAGCCTGGTCCTGCTCGTCGATGGTGCAGTGCTTGCACGCGGGCCCTCGCCAAAAAAATACGCCAGCGCCTCGCTGTGCAAAATGTGAAATGTCACCCAACCCCCTCCCCCCCCAAAAAACACGCCGCCAACCAGGACCACTGCGCCGACTGCGTCCACCGCTACTGCGTCGAGGGCATCGTGCGGCGCGCCAAGGTGCGGGCCCGCCGCGCCGCGGGCCCGGCGGTCGGCCGCCCGCCTGCGGGCAGTCTCGCTGCGCGTTTGGTGCCGCCAGCCGCGCTACGCGTCGCGCAGGGCCCATTAAGGGGGCTGTCGCGCTGCAGCTGCGCGCGCCGCCGCCTCGCGCAAAGACCGCCAGAGCCTCGCTACACAAGCATCTCATCACCACAGAGAAAACCGCCGCCGCCCGCAACCGAAACCGCCCCGCAGGTGACCGCGCTCGAGCCGCTGCGCAGCCCCGACGGCGCCGTCGCCGCGTGGCGCGCGGCGCTGTGCGACGGCGGCTCGCTGCTCGCGCGGCGGGTGGTGGTCGGCATAGGCAGCACCAACGTGCCGCGCCTCCCGGACTTCCTGGGGCCCCTCACCCTTGGCGCTACCCCAAACATTCTCACGGGCAGCGGCATCGGCTCTGCTGCCTCTGCCGCTGCCTCTGCCGCGGCCGCGGGCGCGCCGCCGCCGGGGCGCCTGGCCCACGCGTGGCAGCTGGTGGAGGCGGCCTGCGCCGCGGGGGCGCGCCGGCCCGAGGCGGCGCGCGGCCCGTTCGGGGCGGCCGGCGGGAAGGGCGGCCGAGGCGGCGGCGGCGGCGGCGGCCTCGCGCGCCGCGGCAGCAGTGGCTCCAGCAGCAGCGGCGGCGGCAGCGACTGCGGAGCTGCCAGCGAGTGCGGCAGCAGCTGCGGCGGGGGCGCTGCGTGCCCCAGCAGCTGCGACACCAGCGACGCCGCCAGCGACGGCGTCGGTGAGGACGGCGGCGGCGGTGGCGGCCGCGGCGCGCACGTGGGCCCCGGCTCGGCGCCGGCGCCGCCGCAGCCGCAGCCGCTGTCGCCTCTGACCGCCGCCGGCCTGGTGGGGCCTGGGGATCACGTGATCATCGTGGGAGGTGGGGGGCAGGGTTTAGTGATGGGTGGCACAATGGCACTGGCAACAAACTTGCGCCGGTGTTGGCGTCGCGCGCACCGGTTTTACTTTGCTCCCCACACGCCCAGATGTTTCACGGCTGCTGGCGGGACAGCTGGCCGTCTGATGTGCCGTGCTGCTTGCCCAAGGCAGTTCACGAGGCCATCACCCCCTTGAGTTTGCCTGGTAACCCCCGCGCTCCCCCCGCCTGCGCCCCCCCCCAGGTGGCCTCACCTCGGCGCACCTGGCGCACCTGGCCTTTGCGGGCGGCGCGGCGCGCGTGAGCCTCCTGACGCGCGGGCCCCTGCGCATCAAGCAGGTGGGGACGAGTCAGCGAGGCCTGCACCAACCACGTTTCCAGTTGACGACTGCTGCAAAAACCGGCTTTCAAAATACAGCAAAACTCCCAAACGCTGCGCCCCGTATAACCTCACCCCCACATGATTGCGGCAACTGCAGCCCGCAAGTAAAGCCATCCGCGCCAAAACAACTCCCCCCCCCAACCCACCCCCCACAAAACAGTTTGATGTGGACATTGAGTACATGGGCCGCCACCGCGCAGAGGCCCTGGCCGCCTTCCGCCGCCGCCGCGGCCCCGCGGCCCGCCTCTCCGCGCTGCGCCGCGCGCTGCAGGGCGGCAGCATCACGCCTGAGGCGTGGGCCTCGCTGGCGCCGGCGCGGGGGGCGGGGGCGCTCGCGGTGCACGAGCGGGTGGCGGTGGCGGGTGCAGAGTGGGACAGCGACTCTGGCCGCATGCTGGTTTGGTCAGAGGTGCGAGCACTGGGGCTCTTCAGTTTTCCTGCTTGGCAAAGCCTGGTGGTCAGGGGTGCGAGCCCGCTCCGGCGTTTCGATTGGTTTCCTGCGTGGCACAGCCAACCAAGCAACTGAAACACGGTGAATGGCCAAGCAACAACCCTCCTCCCCCCCTCCCTTGTTAACCCCCAAGGACGGCGCCCTGGAGCTCGCGGCCGACCGCCTTTGGCTCGCAACGGGCAGCGCCGCCGACGCGGCGCGCGACCCGCTGCTCGCCTCGCTGCTGTCCGCGCTGCCGGTGCCGCTGTGCGGGGGGCTGCCGGTGCTGCAGCGGGACCTGGAGTGGGCGCCCGGCGCGGGGGTGTATGTTCTGGGCGCGTACGCCGCGCTGGAGCTGGGGCCAGGGGCCCTGAACCTTGCGGGGGCCAGGACGGGCGCCGCGCGCGTGGCGGAGGCGCTGGGGCGGCGCGAGGGCGCGCCGTGGCTCGAGGCGCTGCGCGCGCTGCAGCGGCGGCACGCGGCGGCGGGCGGGGGCGATTAGGGAAAGCACAGTCCGGCGGACTGGATTGGAGGCGCAAAGACTCGGCTCTGTTGCTTATGCTTTCTCACCGTGTAAACACCGCAAACAATTTGTGCGTGCAGCTGCGCGCTTGAAGGCGAGCCTGTGCTGCCGGCGGGCGCGCGCCACGGGGCCACCTCGGACCTCGGGCGCAGCGCCGTCCCGCGCAGCAGCTGCCGGCTGCCTGCGGCGGGTTTCACCGCCGCGGTGCTCATATCTGCGTGATTGCTATCGCGCCCGGCTTCACCACGCCTGCCTGCTGTTGCGCGGGGGCCCAATCGCCTCGCTTTCGGTCGCGGCCTCCTCGAATTTCCCGCAACTCTCAGCCCGCGGCCTGGCGCGCAGCTAGACGTTCCCCCGGACGCAAATACGCAACCAGTAGGGCAAAAAACCTTTCGGAGCGCCATGCAGCACCCGCAGGAGCCGTCGGCGCCAAACGAGGACGCCGCCGCGCTGCGTGATGCGGTCGCAGCCGCGGGGCCGCTCGCAGACGCCGCGGCGCTCCCCTTCCCGCTGCTAGCGGCCTCACAGCAGCGCAGCGGCGGATCCGTCTCGGCTGGGTGCGCCGCCGCCGCCGCCGCCGCCGCCGCCGCCGCCGCCGCCGCGTCCGGGGCAGGCGGCGATCAACTGACCGAGGAGGGTGCCGGGCCAAGCCCGATGGCGGCGCTGCCGGGGTGGCCGCCGGAGCTCGGCGCCGCCGCCGCAGCGCCGCTGATGCTGCCTGCGCTGCCGGCCGAGCCCGGAGAGCGGACGCCTGCCGCCACGGACCCCCGCCCGGACGGCAGCGGCGACGGGGCCGCAGCCAGCAGCGGCGGCGCTGACGAGGCGCGCCTGCCGGCGGGGGCGGCGGCTGCGCCGGTGGCGCCGGCGGCGCAGCCACCGGGCGGCGGCCTCCCCAGCCGCCAGCGCACCAAGGTGCCCTCCGCCAGGGCCGCGCGCGGCGCGTCCTCGCAGTTCAAAGGGGTCACAAAGCACGTGCGCACGGGGCGGTGGGACGCCGCGGTGAGGGGGCCAACCTTGGTGACGAGGTTATTTGAATGGGCCCTCCCTTCAAGAGGGGCTTAGCCAGCCCCTCTGCTCCCGTCCTTACTCAACAACAAAACAACGCCGCCTCGCCTCACGCCAGCACAGCCCCTCTGCCCCGTTTCAAACGCCGCCCCCCACTCCCCCAGATTTGGAAGCCCCCCCAGCGCCGCGGCACGCGCGGCAAGCAGGTCTTCCTCGGCTCCTTTGACCAGGCTGACGAGGCGGCGCGCGCGTACGACCGGGCGGCGCTCGTGCTCTTCAAATTGACGGCGATGACCAACGTGCGTGCGCGCGGGCCGTTTGTCTGTTTGGGCGACTAACACCGCCGACGGGAACCTGGTTGACCCGGTTGACCGGCAGCCCGCGCCTCGGCCCTCCCCGGCCATACCTTCCAAACCCCTCGAACCGCTCCTGCTGTTCCCCTCCCTGGCCCGCCCCCTCAGTCCCCGGCTCGCCTGGTATTACCCCCGCCCTCCCCCTCCCCTCCCTCCCAGTTCCCCCATGATGACTACGCCTCTGAGCTTGGCCAGCTGCTGGCGGCTGAAGACATCTCATGCGTGCTGCAGACAACGCGCGGCGGGCTGCGGGGCGGCGGCGGCCGCAGCCGCGCGCGCCGCACCGTGGCGGTCGCGGCGCCGGCCGGGGAGGCGGCGGGGGGCGCTGCCGGCGGCAGCGGCGGCGGCGCAGAAGCGGCAGCGGCGGCGGCAGCGGAGGCAGTGCGGGTGAGGCGCGTCGGCAGGGGCCGCGGCGGCGGCGCGCGGCGACAGGGCGGCATCCGGCGGCGCGTCGCGACTGCCTCGGAGGACGACGCCGCCGCCGAGGCGGACGCCGCGCCCGCGCTGCTGTCGCTGGCTGCGGCCGGCGCATCGCTGCTCCCGCCGCCGCCGCTGCCACCGCCCCTCGAGGCGCTGGCGGCGACCCACGAGGCGCCCTGGCACGGCGCCTGGCCGCCGGCGGCCTCCGGCGACGACGCCGCCGGGCTGTCGCAGCTGCAGCTGCTGGGGCCAGGCGGGCCGTTGATGATTCCCCTGCCGTTCGGCCTGCAGCAGCTGTTACCCCCCACAGCGGGCGCCGACGCGGGGGCCGGCGGCGCGATGCAGGTTAACGAGGGGCCTGCAGCCGAGGGCGTCGGCATCGGCGACGGCGTCAGCGGCGGCGACGGCGCGGCGGCAGCTGCGGCGATGGCGGCGGCGGCGGCGGCGGCGGCGATGGCGGGCGGGCCCTCAGCCACGCCCGAGACGGTGTCCCTTTTGGACCGCCCCGCAGACAGCGCAGCCTCCGGCCGCGCCGGCGGCGGCGACGACAGCGGCGCCGCCGCCGCCTCGGCCGCGCTCGCCGCGCTGCAGCTGCCCCGTCTCGCGGCCGACGGCGACGAGGCGGCCGTCGCGCGCGCGGTCGCCTCGGCAGCGCACGGCGCGCAGCTCGCGGCCGCGGCGGTGCGGCTGCCGCTGCGGGCGCGGATCGAGCTGTGCGGCGGGATCGAGGCGGCGACGGCGTCCGAGGCGGGGGCGCGGCGCTTCCTGTCCCTGACGTGCGGCGGGCGGGCGCGGTTGGCGGTCCGCCGACAGTCCAAAACCCACCGCCAGCCCCTGCTGTTTGCGGGCGCCGCTGTCTTGCAGCTGCACTCATGCCACCTGGGCCGCACGTGCGCCCTCCCCCAGAGCACCCTCCCCCACCACAGCGCGCGCAACCCGCCCGCCCCCTGCCTCCCCTCCCTTCAGGTACGAGCGGCTGCGCCTCGCCTGCGTGCTGGGGGATGCGGCAATTGTTGGGGAGTGGATGGCGGCCGTCGGGGCCCTGGCCGGCGGCGGCGGCGGCGGCTGAGGAGCGACGGCGTCGGCCGTTGAGTTGCCCGCTGCGCATGCACGCGAGGGCTGCGGGGTTGAGGGCGGCTGGCGGTTTGGGAGGCGCGTGGCGGGGGTAATCGGTAAACGGGTTTCCATCGCGTGAGCTTTACAAATGTGGAGGGACGGAAAGCGAGAGGGCAGTTCACTCAGCGCTAAGCCCCCATGTGTTCAATTGGCCGCACGGCTGCGCGGGGCCCGAAGCATGCATGCGCCTCCGCGCGCGCCTCACGAGGCCGCGGCGGGCACCTCAGCCGCCGCCAGGGGCACGACGGGCCCCGACTCCGCTTTTATGACAGCCGCCTCATCAGCTGCCGCCTGCTGCTGCTCCTGATCCTGATCCTGCCGCTGCTGTTCGCCATCGTGCTCCTGCTCTGGCTGCCCCGGCTGCCCCGGCTGCTGCTGCTGCTCCGGCTGCTGCTCCGGCTGCTGCTGCTGCTGCTGCGCCCCCTGCCCTGCCTCCCCGGCCGCCGCCGCCTGCGCCTCGCCCCCCTCGCCGCCGCCGCCGGCCCCGAGGATGGCCGTCACCGCGTCCTTGAACCGCGCCGCCGCCGCCGCCGCCTCCCCGTGCGCGCGCTCCGCCAGCGCCTGCTTCTGCGCCAGCACCTGCGACACCGCCGCCACCGCCGCGTCGGCGGCCTTCACCTCGGACAGCCCCGCCTCCACGGCGGCCTTCAGCGCCGCCAGCGCGGCGCGCTGCTCGGGGGGCAGCGCCTCGACGGCGCCGTCGGCGACGCCCTCCAGCCCCGCGGCGACGGCCGCGAGCTCCGGCGCCAGCGCCGCGGCGCGCGCCGCGAGCGCGCGCAGCTCGCCCGCCGTCAGCGGCGCCGCGGCGGGGGGCGGCGGCGGCGGCGCGAACGGGCCGGCGCCGGCGGCGGGCAGCAGCGGGACGCCGGCCGAGAAGTAGGCAGCGGCGGCGTCCGAGGCGGCGGCGCCGGCGTCCTCGTCCTCCTCCCCTCCGTATCCGTAGTCGTAGCCGTCGGCGTCTGAGGCGGCGGCGCCGTAGTAGCCGCGCGCGCCGCGGCCGCCGCTGCCTCTTTCGACTGACGGGTTGTAGTCGTCGTCGCTCTCCCCCTCCCACGGCTCCCGCGCGCGCTTGCCGCCGCCCCGCGCGCGCTTGCCGCCGCCGCCGCCGGCGGCGGCGCCGGCCCCGCCGCCGCGGCCGCCGCGCGCCGACGCGGGGCGCTTGCGCTGCGGCGAGGCAGCGGCGCCGTAGCCGCCCGAGAACTCGCCGCCAAACTTGGGGCGCGTGATGCACTTGCCCTGGCTGCGCTGGTAGCGCATGCCGCAGGCGTTGCACAGCGTGCGCGCCCCCGCGGGGCCCTCGCGCCACTGCGGCGTCTGCTTGCTGCCGCACTCAAAGCACAGCGTGCCCGGCCGCGGCAGCAGCCCGCCCGACAGCGCCGCCGCGGCGGCGGCGGCCCGGTCCCAGGTGAGCGGCGCCGCCGACGAGCCGCCGCGGCGCCGGCCGCGTTTGGAGGCTGCCGGAGAGGCGCGGGCGCCGCCGGACTGACGGGCGGCGGGGACGGGGTGCGGGCCGGTGAGCGCGACGCAATCACCTTGGGGCGGTGTGCAGTTCAAGGGGGCAAACTTGCTGGCCCGGGTGCGCTCCGTCGTCGGGGCAACGCCCAGGGTCGCGCCCCCATGCGAGCCCTGCCTTTGCCGCACCTGCGCGCCGCGCGCCCCAGAGAGCGAGGGGCCGCCGCCGAGCGCCGCGGCCCGCAGCACCTGGCCCGTGCGGGGGTCATACATGAAGCCGGGATCTGCGGTCGCGGCGGCGGTGGGAGGGCGGCCAGCGCGATGGGCGGGGGGGGGGGGGAGGCAGCCCAACTCGGCGGCTTGCTGCAGAGGCAGCTGCCAATGCGTCCAATGGCCGCCGCGCTGCAAGCCGTCTCCCAAGCGCTGGCGTCTTTGTGAGCGGGCCCTGCCAGCAAGCAAGCACGACCAACTCGGCCGCTGCCACGCCGCCACGCGGCGCGCTGCGGCCACAGCAGCCTGCCGCCGGCCCGGCTCTGATCAGAGGTCAGCAACCAGCAATCAGCGATCAGCGATCACGCACCCGCATCGACCTCTTCATATGTTCTGTAGTCCATGTTCTCAGTGTCCAGCACGCCGCGGCAAAAGAGCCACTCGCCGTCCGCGTCTGCCGGGTCCAGCTGCGCAACCGCCTCCTCGTAGCTGCGCGCCCGCAGCACGCGCGCCTTGCGCTCTATGCAGCCCACAAGGTTGGTGTCCGTCTGCAGCCACTCCGCCACCTCGCGCTCGTGCATGCCCTCCTGCAGGTGCGCGGGCATGTTGGCGCGCCGCTCGTACCACTGCACCTCGATGCACAGCCGGTCCCCGCCGGTCTGGCGGGCGTCCTCAAACGCGCTGATCACGCGCGCCAGGTACAGCGGGGCCTCTGGGTTTTCGGGGGTCAGGAAAACAAACTCCCCGATGGTGTAGTTGACGCCGCAAAAGTCAAAGGCGGTGTAGTACATCTGGGGGTTTGGGTTTGAGGGGTTTTTTTGCATGCGTTCGGGGGGCAAGCGCATGCGGCGCCGCCA
Source organism: Raphidocelis subcapitata (assembly GCA_003203535.1). Classification (NCBI taxonomy): domain Eukaryota; kingdom Viridiplantae; phylum Chlorophyta; class Chlorophyceae; order Sphaeropleales; family Selenastraceae; genus Raphidocelis; species Raphidocelis subcapitata. Next base: position 77,875 of record BDRX01000095.1, on the reverse strand, counting down.
AACGCACGGCTCGCACCGCCCTGCTGCAAGTTCGGCGCGCCGCCGCCGCCGCCGCCGCCGCCCCGCGCGCCGCGGGCGGGGGTGCAGGCGGTGCGGGCCAGCGCACCAGCGAGCCGTCCGGGCTGGGCAGCGCCTCGCCAAGCCAAGCAAACGTGAGGTTCTGGGCGGCGTCCATGGTTGGGGGCCGGCCGTAGGCTGCTGCCCTGCGTCGGTGGCGGGCGCGGGCGTAGAGGGGTGACGGACGGCTCGCGGGGTTGCCGCCGCCGGCGCCGGCCGCGGGGCGGCACGCTTTCGGGCCGCGCCCGGCGGCGCTGCTGCCCGTGGCGCGAGGCAATCGCGTTGCTTTGCCCAATCCGTTCAAAAGCAGGCTGCCGCGGGTCCGTAGGGGCCGCGGCTAATACTGCCCGCCTATTGATGGCCAGATCGTCGAGCTGATCTGACCGCTAAGGACTGCCGTTGGCCGCCGGACGATCCTCACCGAATTCCTAGGATTTGGAGGCGCGGTAGCGGGCCGTGCACCGGCCAGGGGCGCCCGCGGGGCTCAGGCCTGCCACTGCCCGCGCTCCTGATCCGCCAGGCCGAGCTTATGGCAGCTGAAAATGCCAGAATACGGCAGCACAATCACTGAAAGGACTGCGAGGCTGCCTGGCCTGGCGCCCAGTTCTGCGCAAGCCACCGCCCGGCCCACTTCCTGCGCCAGTCCTGCGCGCGCATCGCAGCTGGAATCGCACGGCACTCCCGGAACTCGACAGCACACGGCCCGCTGCGGTTACCAAGCGTGTTATCACGCTGCTGCTACCAAGAATGCACACAGAAGGACGACGCACAGACAGGGCACGAAGGAACAGGGCGCATGCGCGCGCGGCAACCGCAAACCGCCGCGCCCGCGCCCCCGCGCGCGCGGGCCGCCGCTCTGCCCCGCAGGCTCGGGCGGGGGAGGCCGGGGCCGCGCCCATCCGTCACCTCGTCACTCCGAGTCGTCCGACAGCGGGATGTCGTCGCTGTCCTCGTCCTCGTCGTCATCGAACGCGTCGTCGTCGTAGCGGCTGGAGTAGCGGCCCCGCCCCCGCCCCCGCCCCCGCGCCGTGCGCGGCGCCTTGCGGCCCTCCCAGCCGTCTTCAGAGTGCGTGCGCGGGCGGTTCATGCCCTTGCCCTGGCTGCGCTGGAAGCGCATGCCGCAGGCGTTGCACAGCGTGCGGGGGCCTGGGGTTTTGGAAGGGGGGGGGAGCGCGAGGGGCAAGCACGCGTTGGGAGGGGCCAAGTGGCTTTGGGGGCTGGCAAGGCGGGGGCTGGCAAGGCTTGAGCCATGGGCGGCAGTCCCCACGTGCCGTGCCGTGCCATGCCGCGCCGCGCCGCCCCTCCCCCTGGCAGCTTCCCCTCCCCCCGCGCACCTGCAGGGCCCTCCCTCCACTGCGGCGTCGCCGTCGAGCCGCACTCGAAGCACACCTGCCCCGGGATGCCGCCCTCTGCGTTGGAGTTGAAGTTGGTCCGCTGCGCTCGCCCGCCGCGCCGCCCGCCCCCGCTGCCCCCGCCCCCGCCCCCGCCGCCGCCCCCGCCGCCGCCGCCGCGCCGTCCCCCCCTGCCGCCGCGCTTGCTGCTGGGGGGCGGCTCTGGTGCCGCCGGCTGGAAGAGGTCCAGCTGCCCGATGGGCTGTGTGGCGGTTGGGGCGGTTGGGGTGGTGAGTTGGTTGGGTGAGCGGGGATCAAAGGAGCAGGGGAGGCGGACGATCCACGCGCCCCCCAAACGGATTGGGCAAGCCGGATGCACGGCCCCAGCTGCATGTGCTCCTGCAGCTGCTGCATTTCCCCCAGTGCAGCCGCAGCGGGGCCGGCGGCGGCGCGCCCAACGGCGCCCACCGTCAGCAGCGCGCCGTTGCCCGGCACAAACATGGGCGGCGCGCCGACGAGCTGCTTCTGCGCGCGCGCCGCCGCCGCGGCCGCCGCCGCCGCGACGCTGACGACCATCCCGCTGCGCTCGTCATAGGTCATGGCGGGGTCTGCGGGGGCAGCGGTTTTGGGGGCGGTGTGGGTTTTGGGGTGGCCGCAATATGCTGGGGCCTGCTGGTGCCGCGTCTGGGGCTGGCGGCTTTACGAGTGTCCAGTGCAGGGGCCACTGCTGCAGCAGCCGCAACGCTCCAACGAGCTGCGGTGCCACCCTCCAGCCCTTCCGCCCCAAAACCCCGCGCACCCTGGTTTATGTCATCGTATGTCATGAACGTGCCGCTGTCGCAGTCCAGCGCGCCGCGGCAAAAGTGCCACTCGCCGTCCGCGTCTGCCGGGTCCAGCTGCGCAACCGCCTCCTCGTAGCTGCGCGCCCGCAGCACGCGCGCCTTGCGCTCTATGCAGCCCACAAGGTTGGTGTCCGTCTGCAGCCACTCCGCCACCTCGCGCTCGTGCATGCCCTCCTGCAGGTGCGCGGGCATGTTGGCGCGCCGCTCGTACCACTGCACCTCGATGCACAGCCTGTCGCTGCCGTCGGCGCGGGTGTCTTCGAATGCGCTGATCACGCGCGCCAGGTACAGCGGCGCAGACGTGTCCTGCGCGCAGGGGCGCAGGCGCGGGCGCAGGGGGTTTAGCGCGCACGTGGGCGCAACAGCGGCGGGCGGGCTGGGCCACGGGGCGCAGGCCACCTTCCCCCGCCGTCGCCTCTGCCGGCGGTTGGCACGTCCTGCCAAGCAGCGCGCCCGCCGGGGGTCCCTGCGGCCCAGCTGCTGCCGGCTGAGCATCAACCGCGCGTGGGCCAACCAGCAGCCCACGCAAAGGCCAACCAACGGCCCCGTGCGCCCCCTCCCCCCCCACCTCTGGGATGAGGTAAACGTGGTCCCCAAGTGTGTAGGTGGCGTCGCAAAAGTTGAAGGCGGTGTAGTAAATGAAGGGGCCGTCCACCTCGGGCGGCGAGGCCCAGTTGAACGTCAGCCCCCGCGCCGCGGCAACGGCGGTGGCGGCGTCCGCGGCGGCGGCGGCGGCGTCCGCGGGCCCTGCTGCGGCGCCCGCGCCTGCTGCGGCGGCGGCCTCTGCGTCCAAAAGGGCGGGCACGTGCAGGGGGACAGGCGCGAGCCCCGCCGCAGGCTCAACGGGCTCCTGCGCAGCAGCCGGTGCGGGGGCCGCGGCCAGCGCTGCGGCGGCCTCCCCAGCAGCCGGTCCAGGCTCCTGCGGCGCAGCCGCGCCGGGCGGCTCCACGGCGGCTGGCAGGGGCGGCGCCGCCGCGGCCGCGTCGGCCATGGCGTCCAGTGGCGGCTAACAGGGCTGCTGCTGCGCTGCGCGGCGGGAGCGGCGGCGGCGGAGCGGCGGCGGCGGGGTGTCGTGTCGAAACCGCCGCCGCTGCGCGCGCAGCGCGCGGCGCAGTCCGCGGCGCCGTGCCGCGCCGCAGCCGGTGGCTGGCGCAACAACGCCCCGGTCCCTCGCACCCGCTGCTCACCTGCGGGACGGGCGACTGCGCCCGCGCGGTGCAGCGGCGCGCCGGCGCACGCGCGCGCGCGCGTGCGCCCGGCGCCCAAAACGCGCCGCGCCGGGCCGCTGCCTCTCCTGGCGCCCTGCGCCGCTGGTACCTCCACGCCCAGCAGCGCAGGATCAAGCTCCCGCCGCGCTTGGGGCAACCGGGCTTGCGGGAGAAGGGCGCGGGCTCCTGCTGGCGAGGAGCACAAGGGCGGGAGGTTTCGGGAGTCGCTGCGAAGATCTGCTTTTGCTTTTTCAGTCCCGTTCAACCCGGTTCTGAAGGGGGCGAGGTGGCCCGCGCCAGATCGTCCCCCCGCGCCCGCGACGATCTGGCCTGCCCTTCTCAATTGTCCAGTACCCGGTACCCGGCTGCCCGGATTTGCGGCTGTGGTTCCGTGGGGGCCGAGGGAGGGAGGGAGGGGGCTTGCGGTCTTCCAGTCCGCCCGCCCGGCAGCCCTGGTCTCCCCCGCTGCACCCCTCGAGGAACGGCTTCAGGTTTACAAGCTGTGAGAGCACAGCACGAGGCACACAGCTGTACACAGGTTTGGGTGGGAATGCCCCAGCGAAAACAGCAGCTGCGAAAGCCGAAAGGGAAGTGCGGGGTTGCAATGGCGGGAGGGACGGGCGGCCGAGGTGGCCGCGGCCCCTAGCGAATGTGGGTCGTTGCGCCGGGCACGGGGCGGGCACCCATTGCTGCTGCTGCTGCTGCTGCTGCAGCAGCAGCAGCAGCTGCTGCTGCTGCTGCTGCTGCTGCTGCTGCTGCTGCTGCTGTGGCCTGCTGCTGCTGCTGCGCTCAAAAGAGCTGCCGGCGCACGCCGCGCCGCGCAGCGCGCGGCTGCGGCAGCGGCCGCGCGCCGCGCGCTCACTCCCCCTTGCCGCGCACCACCGCCGCCGCCGCGCCGCCCCCCGCGCCGCCGCCCCCCGCCCCGCGCGCCCCCTTTCTTGGAAAGTACCGGAACAGCCGCTCGTCGTACCCCGGCAGCAGCGTCCCGCACAGCCTGTCCCAGTGGGTGAAGTAGAGGCTGAAGTGGCGGGTGGGGAAGCGGTGGTGGATGTCGTGGTGCTGCACCGTGTTGAGGCCGCGCCACCCCGAGGGGCCGGCCAGCGCGGCCGCGACCAAGCCCTCGAGCGTCGGGATGAAGGGGGAGAGCTCGTACCCCGCGTGCCCCGCCTCGTGGATGAGCGTGGTGGCCAGGTGGTAGAGGCGGTGCAGGCCCATGTGCAGGGGGAAGGCGAATGGCAGGAGCGCCTCGTTGGCAAACACCAGCAGGGCCTCGGCGGGGTGGAAGGCGTAGCCCGTGAACGCGCTGGGGGCCTTGGACCTGGAGGGGGGCGGCGGGGGAGGAAGGGTGGGCGCGGCTCGATGGGCGCAGTGTTGGGGGCCGCGCACGACGATGCGCGCACGCACTCGCGGGCAGGCTCTGGAAAGCGGCCTTCCCCACCGCCGCCGCGACAACCCCGAGCCCTGCTTTTTCGCCCCCCCTCCGCCACGCGCTGCCGCGGGCCGGCCCCCAAACCGCCGCCCCAACCACCGCCCACCCCCCACCTGTGGTGCTCCCAGTGCACCCATTTGTACAGCGGGCGCCAGTGCAGCAGGCGGTGCGTCCAGTAGAACCAGGCGTCGTGCAGGTAGTCCAGGAGGCCGATGCACAGCAGCACGTACGCCCAGCCCGCGGGCCCGGAGACGGGGCCCGAGTAGAGCAGCCCTATGCCGCGGGCGTGCAGCTGCTCGACCAGCACCCAGTAGCCCGCCTTGACGGCGAGGGGGCCTGGGGAGGTTGGGGCGCGTGCGTGCGTTTTGTTGGGTGCGGTTGGGGCCATGGGCTTTGTTTTTTTGGGGGGGGAGCCTGGCGGGTTTGGTGTTGCGCGTCGCACGGAGCATGTGGCGCACGGCGTCTGTGCAGGGTTGGCCGGCATATGCCGGCTGCGTTCAGTTGCGCTGGCGCGCGCCAGCGCTGCAGGGTTGCTCCGCAAACGCAGCGCCCCGCACGGTCGCGAGCCCGGTGCGGAGGCCCCCGCGCCCACCGAGGCTCGCAACGGCATCGCGCAGCGGCTCGCCCGCGCCGCGGGGCTCCTTTTGAATCGGCTGCACGGGGAACAGCCGCGGGATGACGCAGTGTAGTACAAGCGCCAGCGGGTAGTAAAACGCCACCAGCTGGAGGAACGCCGGCACAAAGCCGCCGCCGTAGAGCTGCATCGGCGCTGCTGCCTGCTGCGCCGCGCTCCGCGCCGCGGGGGGCCGGGAGCACGGCGCGGCGGCGGCGGCGGCGGCGGCCGCGGCGCGGCGCGCGCGCGCTCGCACGGGCTGCTGCGGCGGCTACGGGGAGCGGCGCCGCCTCAGCGCGCGCTCATTGAGTCCCTCCCGCGTGCCTCCTGCGCCCACGGACGAAAGGGCTGGCCCCCAGAGCCGCTCCACGAGGGTGTGGCTTGCCTCGGTCGAGCCGGCCGCAGGCCGATCCCGCTGCCCCTGGCAGGGCCTTGGCAGGAGGGACGATCTACCAGAGCAAACCTGGGGTGTTTTGGGACGCGCTGGCCGTGCGAGGTCCCGAGGGCCGAAGTGATCTGGGCAGCGAGGGGCTTATGAGCGGTGGCAGCAGGAGGAAATGGATCAAAATCGCCAATGTGACTTGAAGGCCGGGGGTGCGGGCCGGCTCTGTCGTCTCCGCCAAAACGCCCGCCCCGCTGCACAAAGCCCCAGGGGTGTGCAAGCGGCCCGATCGATCGGCCCGGCATAACACGGCAATTCCAACCCGGTTCAAGCGGTCCTCGACGCCTGCAGCGCGCTAAAAATGGCACTCCGCCTGCTTGCCCAGGCGGCCTCGGGCCCTTCCGGGTCCCTGCCCGCGCTGGTTCGCCTCAGCCGATCTGTCACCTCGTCCAGCACGGCGCAGCAGGCGGCCCAGCCCCAGGTCGCGGAGCAGCACGACGTGCAGGACTCCCTCCCGCGCTGGCAGCGCGAACTGGGCGTGGTTCGCAATGACTGGACGTGAGAGCCGGAATGGGGGCCAGATAAGGGCGCGCACTGGGGGCGGGGGGCTGCGGGACGGCCGCGGCGGCCCCCCGACGGGCGCGCGCGGCCGCCGCCCCGCTGCCGCCCCGCTCCGCCCCGCCGCGCGTGTCGGCGCGCGCCGGCCTCCGCGCCAACGCGCCCCCGCGCCTCCCCCGCGTTCGCCCCACCCCTCCCCAAAAGCCGCGAGGAGGTTACGGAGGTTTACAGCACGCCGCTGCTGGACCTGGTGTACAAGGCGGCCACTGTGCACCGCATGTACAGCGACCCCGCCATGGTGGGCTGGGGTTGGGTATCTTGGGTTTAGTTGGGTCAAGTTTGTTCGGGGCCCTTGTGGGGCCTTGTGGGGGCGGTTGGTCCGCATTCGGGAGGTGGCGATGTCCCAAACCCCTGCAAACCGCTCCACCACCTCGCACCACCCGCGACCCCTTCCCCTGCCAACCCCCTCCGGCCAAACGCGCACCAAACGGCCCCCCCCCCCCCCCCCCCCCAGGTCCAGCGCTGCACCCTGCTGTCCATCAAGACCGGTGGCTGCCCCGAGAACTGCTCCTACTGCAGCCAGTCCAGCCACTGGTCGGAGGACACGGGGCTCAAGGCGGAGAAGCTGCTGGGGCTGGAGGAGGTGTACGAGGCAGCGGGTGGGGCTATTTGACCGCCTTTGACCGCCTTTGACCGCCTTTGCCCCCTTTTCTGACCCGCCTTGACCCCTGCTTGTGACTCCTGCTTTTGACCCTGCTTTTGACCCTCTTTGACCGCCTTTTGACCCCGGGTTGGACCCTTTTGAACCCTGCTCTTTGGGGGTGGGGTCGGCCGTCCGCCTCGGCCCCTGGTCGGGGTCGCCGCGCCCTCCGCCTCTGGCCAGGGTCGCCCTTCGCTCCGATCCTGACTGCTGCGCTTCCCGACGCCCCCTCCCCCCACGCAAACGCCCGCAGTCCGCGCGCGCGAGGCGGGCAGCACGCGCTTCTGCATGGGCGCCGCGTGGCGGGGCCCCTCCCAGGTCGGGCCCCGCCAGTGGGAGCGGGTGCTGGAGATGGTGCGGCGCATCCGCGGCCTGGGCATGGAGGTGGGGTGGGGTGGGTTTTTTTTGGGGGGGGGGGGGGGGGGGGGGGGCGGGGGCGTTTGGTCGGCTTTGGCAGGGGGGCTGGGGTTGCGGCTGAGTTTGGGTCTTCCCCGGTTTTGGGCGGAGGCGCGTTTTGTGGAGTTGGGGCCGCACAGCACCAGACCCAACCCCAAGCCCCCAACCCCCCCTAACCCACCACCCCAACAACCCGACCCCCAACACCCCCCCAGGTGTGCACCACCCTGGGCATGGTCACCCCCGACCAGGCGCGCGACCTGCGCTCCGCCGGCCTGACCGCCTACAACCACAACCTGGACACCAGCCCCGAGTACTACGGCAAAATCACGACCACGCGCAAATACGAGGTGGGGGTGGGGGTGGGTTGTTCGCTGGGCCCCCTCCCAGCACTGCGCCCCCTTCACTGAACCGGCACCGACCCCTCCACCCATCCCCTGAAACTGACGCACCCCAATCCAACCCCCTTCCCCACCCCCCTCCTTGAACTGACGCACCCCGCCGCCCATTCAACCCCCCCCCCAAAGGACCGCCTCGCCACGCTCGAGGCAGTGCGCGACGCCGGCATCAGCGTGTGCGCGGGGGGCATCATCGGGCTGGGGGAGGGGGAGGAGGACCGGGTGGGGCTGCTGCTGCAGGTGAGGGGGGGGAAGAGGGCGGCGGCGGCGGCGGCGGCGGCGGCGGCGGCGGCGGGGGCGGAGGGGGTGTTTTTAGTGCGGCGGCTGCGCCGTCAGAGTGGCAGCCGTTTCGGGGCCTGGGGTTTGGGGGCCCGCCCGAGGAACGGCGGCCCCCTGCTGCACGCGCCCAATCGATGCGCGGCAGCCTCGCTCGTCAATCGCCAATCGCCAATTGAACCCCAGCGCGCCCCCCTTGCCTACCCCGCCTGAACCCCCCCGAAACCGCCCCCACCCCCCCACCCCCACACCCAACGCGCAGCTGGCCACCCTGCCCGCCCACCCCGAGTCTGTGCCCATCAACCGCCTGGTGGCCGTCAAAGGGACGCCCCTGCAGGCGCGCGCCCGCGCCGTTGTGCCTGTGCTCGGTTTTTTGAATGCTTTCGCGTGGGTCTTTTTGCCTCTCTGTGCTCGTGTGAGGCCGGACCTGCCGCAGCCGCAACCCCCACAGCCCC
>BDRX01000095.1:25090-69010 GCA_003203535.1 Raphidocelis subcapitata | reverse complement strand
CGCTGCCGCGCAAAAGCCCCTGGGTGGGTTTCGCAGCCCGCTCCTGGCGGCGGCAAGCCTGCCCCCGCCCCAACCCCCACCGCCCCCCATCCAACCCCCCCCCCCACCCCACCCCCCAGGACATGGCCTCCCCCTCTGGCCTGGACCTCGTCCGCTGCGTCGCCACCGCGCGCGTGGTCATGCCGCGCACCGTGGTGCGGCTCAGCGCGGGGCGGCTGGAGCTCACCGAGTCCGACCAGGCGCTGGCCTTCATGGCGGGGGCCAACTCGATCTTCGACGGAGACAAGCTGCTCACCACGCCCAACAACGACCGGTGGGTGTTTGGGGGGGGGGGAGGGAGTGTCTGTGTGCGCGCGTGCCGCCGGGGGTATGGACGGCAGTGCAGCGGGCGCGTTGCGGCAGGGGTTGCATCGGCGGCCACCGCCGGCGCCGCTGGGGTGGTGCGGTGGGGGCGAGGGCGCCCCCGCGCGCCCCAAACAAGCTCCTCAAACACTCCCCAAACAACCCCCTCAGCCGAAACACTCCCCCTAATTGCCCCCTGCCCCCTCCCAAACACCAAACACCCCCACCCCCCAGCAACGAGGACGAGCGCATGTTTGAGCTGCTGGGCCTCAAGAGCCGCCCCGCCTTCCTGCCCTACGACGCCGGCAACGACAGCAGCCGCAGCTTCGACGCTCCCGCGCCGCCTGCGGCGTCGGCGGCCGCGGCCGCGCCGGCCGAGGGCGACGCGTGCTGCGGCGGCGGCTGCGGCAGCGGCAAGCGGCAGCAGGCCGCGGCGGTGTGAGGGGTTTTGAGCGCGCGCGCGCGCCGCTGCCGCGCAAAAGCCCCTGGGTGGGTTTCGCAGCCCGCTCCTGGCGGCGGCAAGCCCGCCCCCCAATCCCCCGAAAGCGTGCCTCGAAACAGTACTGCCTGCCCCCCATTCCTGCCCGTTTTGAACATTGCGCCGCCGCCGGGCCCGGCGCGCAGGCAAATTTTCCCCGTCCGAGTTGCAAGGTAACAATGGCTCTTCTGCACGCGGTGGAGCCAGCTGGGGCAAATACGGCCTGGCGGCGCCCGGCGCTGCGCATTTGTGATCGACCCGCGCCACCGGCGGCTGGCCGCTCGCCGGCCGGCCAGATCATTGCGCACGCCGCGGTGGCAGCATGCACCTGCCCCCACCGTGCTGGCAAGGAGTCGATGTTAGTATGGACTCCTACTTCAATTTGCGCCCGGAGCCGGCTGCAATGAGCTCGCGAGCGCGGAACCGGGACCGGAACGGGCGCGGCCGGACCTTTATGTAAGCGGGCATGCGTATCGTTCCGACAATCTGGATGTCAATTGTCCACCCAGCGGGCCGAAGCGCGTGGCAGCCGCTTGAATCATATCCACCGGCCCCAGTTTTGAGGCTCGGTTCCTGGACGGCTAGACGGCTGCTGTAGGAGAGCGATTCCCAAGGCCCGCATTGCTGGTGCTGCTGCGGCAGCCGGCAGCGGCCCGCGCGCCCGGCTGGGCGAGCGGCGGCGGCGGCGGCGGCGGCGGCGGCGGCGCGGCGGCAGCGCGGCGACGCGGCAGCCGGCGCTGCGCGCAGGCGCAGCACCGGTGACCCCCAAACCGCCCCGGCCGGGATCGGCGGGAGCCAACAGAGCCACCCGCGCCGCATTCGGGCGGCGGCGGCGCCTGTAGCAGGCGGCCGGCGGCGGCCGCCGGCGCGGCGGCGCCATGGCGGCTCCGGCCAGCGGCCCTGCGCCGCTGCAGGCCGCTGACACGCACGCCCACCTGGAGGCGCAGCTGTTCACTTCTCAGGTCGTGTTCAGCGGGTGAGCGGCGCACGCCAGATGCCGCGCACGCCCCCTGGGGTTTGGAGGCGGGGCAGCCGTGCCCCGCTGCCCGCCATAAACCACCCCCACCCGGCCCAGCACCCTCGGCTGCTGCTGCCCTGGCCCCCCCTCCCCTCCCCACCCCTCCCCCCAAACCCCACACCCCCGCCCCCCCAACCCAATCTCCCTCCGCCCCCAACCACCCCCCCAGCTTCCTCATCTTCTTCATGCAGGTGGGCTTTGTGGCCCTGGAGATGGGCAGCGGGCGCGCCAAGAACGTGCGCAACATCCTCCTGAAAAACCTGGTGGACGTGATGCTGGCGGCGATGGCGTGGTGGGCGGTGGGCTACGCGTTCGCGTACGGCAACAGCGCGGGCGGCGTCATAGGGTGAGCGCGGCGCGGGTGGATGTGAGCGTTGTTGTGTTTTGTCTTTGTCTTTGCGCGTGCGGTTGCCGCGGGGATGCGAGCGCGGTAGTGCTTTGTGTGTGTGGCTGTGTGGTGGAGGACCTTGGGACCTCTATTCAACAGCTGGAAGGAAGAGGGGATCGCCGCGGGCGGGGCCGGCCCACACGCTGCGGCGCGCCCCTCCGCCCGCGGGCAGCGCAAACCGCCGCCGTCTTGACCGCTGCATGCACCCCTGACCGCGCACAAACCCCCCTCCCCCCAAACCTGCCCCCCCAGCACCTCGTTTTTCTTCTTTGAGGCCGAGGGCCAGGCCACCCGCCCCTGGTTCTTCTCCTGGACCTTTTGCGTCGCGGCCTGCACCATCGTCAGCGGCTGCCTGGCGGAGCGCACGCGGCTGGTGGTCTACCCGGTGGGTTGAGGGGTGGGGGTGGGGGTGAGGGGGGTGGTGTAGGGGTTGGGGTTGGGGCCCCGCCGGCCAGTCAACCCCCTTGCACCGCCCCCAACCTAGCACACCCCCTAGTCCCCCAGTCCCCCTAGTCCCCCAGTCCCCCAGTCCCCCACTCCCCCACCCGCCACCCCCCCAAAGGCCTTCACCGTCGCCATAGCGGCGTTCGTGCACCCCGTGCTCGTGCACTGGCTTTGGGCCGCCGACAGCTGGCTCGCGCGCCTCTCCGAATGCCGCCCCCTCGACTTTGCCGGCGGCACCGTGGTGCACATGATCGGCGGCCTGTTTGGCATCGTGGGCGCGGTGTTTGTGGGGCCGCGGCTGGGGAGGTTTGAGGAGGGCGTGGTGAAGGACATGCCGGGCCACGACATGGGGTGGGTCACCATCGGCACGCTGTCACTCTGGTGAGCCCTTTTCCTTTGCTCTTTTCTGCTTTTGCTTTTGTTGGGAGGGGCATTGGCTTTTTCATCCGCGTGTTGTTGTGGCTGGGTCGGGTTTTTCATTGGCGTCTGGAGGGGGCGGAGGGAGCGCTGTCACGCACCACGCCCAACGTGGAGAGACACAACCCAACATAAGCCTGGACCACCCGCCCTGGCCCCAACAACAACCCCTGCCCCCCAAACCCCTCCAAAAGAAACACCCCCACCCTCCAAACAACACCCTCCCCGCCCCCCCAAAAAACACCCCGCCCCTCTAGGTTTGGCTGGTACGGCTTCAACACCGGCTCCACCTACCTCTACGCCTCCCCCTCGCCCCTCGCCGCCCAGCGCGCGGCGATGAACACAACCCTCGCCGCCAGCTCCAGCGGCCTCGTCTCGCTGCTGCTGGGCTCCTGGCTCGGGGGCACCTACGACCTGCGCCTCTGCTGCAACGGCGTGCTGTCCGGGCTGGTGACGGTCACCGCGATGTGCGGTTTTGTGGACCCGTACGCGGCCGTTGTGGGGGGCGTGGTCGCGGGGGCGGCCTACATAGGGTTCTCCCGGCTGGTGGTGAGGGGCTTTTGCGGGGGGGAGTGGGGCGGTGCTCTTTCTTTTTTGAGGGGGAGGGGCGCCGCGCGGGGCTGCGTGCCTGTTGGCAAGGGCATTCCAACATGCCCCACCCCCGCCAGCCATGAAACCGCGCAATGGGCTGCTAAACCCCAACCTGAACCGCACCCCAACCCCACCTCAAAACCCAACCTCCAAACCCCCCGCAGCTGCGCCTGGGTGTGGACGACCCCCTCGACTCCGGCGCCCAACCCCAACCCCAAACTTACGACTCAGCACCCAAATTCAAATTCAAATCCCCCCCCCCCCGCAGCTGCGCCTGGGTGTGGACGACCCCCTCGACTCTGGCGCCGTCCACTACGGCAACGGCCTGCTGGGCACCATGATGCTCGCCCTCTTCGCAAAGCCGGAGCACGTCGCCGCGCTCGTGGGCACGCCCTGCGGGGGGGTGTTTTACACGCGGAAGGGGTGGCTGCAGCTGGGCATGCAGACGCTGGGTGAGCGGCCGGGTTTCTTGTTGCGGGGGCCGGTTGGGGGCGTCTGCAATCCTTGGAGGGGCCTTTTCAAAAAGGCAGGGCGGTCCCCAGCGCGCTCTGGCCGCCTCGCACCCTGCCTCTCCCCCCCACCCACCCAACCGCCCGCAACACCCGCCTCCCCCCCTACCCCCCCCCCAAGCCGCCACGCTGGTGACGGCCTTCGCCGGCGCCGTGGCCCTCGCGGTCTTCGGCGTCCTGCGCCGCCTCCAGCTGCTGCGCGTCGAGATGAGCACCGAGCTGGCCGGGCTCGACAACATGGAGCACGGTGGCCCGGCCTATGAGTGGAACGCGGCTGCGCAGGAGCGCAACCTCAGCGACACGGGCATGCAATAGCGGCGGCGCGCGCCGCCGCTGGCCGGCCGCTGCCGCTGCTGGGCCGCCGCTGCGCGGCTGCTTCCCGCCGCTGCGGCGCCGCTGCCGTCGCCGCGCTGCTGCCGCCGCTGCGCCGCCGTGCTGCTGCCGCCGCGCTGCCGCGCCGCTGCGCCGGCAAAGCCGGCTGGCGTGCCCCGGCTGCGGGCGGCGGCGGCCCCGGCACGCGGCGGCCCTGGCACGCGGTGCGTAGTGCCCCCCCCCCCCCCCCCCCCCCCCCCCCCCGCGCACCAATCGGGGCTGCACAAAAGCGGGCCCGCAGCGGCGCGGCGCGGCCCGCAGCGGCGCGGCGCTCTTTTTTGTCATTGGCTCCCCGCCAGCCGCGTGCTGGCGGGTTCGCCCCAATGAGGGTTGCACCGCCGCGTGCTGCCCCCGACGGTGCCCGCACTCCAACGCAAAGGCAAAACCCAAACCGGGCCGGGGGCGCCTGCCAAACCCCTGACCCGCAACTTGGCGGCGTTCCGCCGCACAACCCAAACTGTTATCAAGGCCCAAAGTGCCATCCCTGAATTGCACCGGACCGCCCAGCCGCACCCCCAACCCCCTTGCGCGCCGACGGGGCGCGATCCAGCAAACGCCTGCGGGCGGGGAGCCGCCGCCGGCGGCGGCCAACCCCCCCACCAGCCATCAGCGCCCCGCCGCGACGGGCGCGGCGCCCCCCGCCCCGATGCGGCCGCCACGACCTGCCATGCCTTGTGAAACCCAACCCAACCCCCCCTCGCCCCCCAAGAGAAACGCCAAACCCGCCTGCGCTGCGCAACGCCCCGCATCCTGCCACCCCCGCGCGCGCGCTCCCTCGGGCCGGCGGGAGGAGGTGCGGTGGGCGCCGGGGTGGCCCCTCCTGCCCTCCCCCGCCCGCCCCGCGAAGCATCCGGCGCGCTCGCCCGCACCGCCGCTCGCCCCAAACGCCCCAAACGCCCCAAACGCCAGGAGGGGCGTGCCGCGGCCCCGCCCGGTGATACCTTTGAAAATCCGTTGGCAGCGCCGCAGCCTCCGCTGCCTCGTGCAGCCCTCCCCCCCTCCCCGGGCCGTCGCTGCGGGGACGCGGCCGCGGCTGCGGCCACAGGCTCAGCCGCCCCAAAGCCCATTACCGCCCGGCCACCCGCACTCTGTTGCAGCTTATGAGCCCAACCCCTGTCCCATCGCGCGTATATCTGTCACTATTACACCCTGAGTAACCGCAGTTTGAGTACCGTGCACGTGCAAGTGGGGTGCGGCAATGTTTGTGTCAAAAAACGGCCCAAAGGGCCTTTTAAGGCGGGGGGTCGCCACCCGCTGGCAGCAGCCCGTTCAAGCTGCGGGGTGCCTTCTGGCGGATTTCCCGAGCCCGCGTCATGAAGAGGCGCGTCAATGAGGGCGACCCGGCTGGCACGCGGCTCGAGGGGCCGGGTGGCGCTACAGGCCCGGTCGCCGCCCCCGCCGCGGCCGCGCCCGCCGTGCGCGACCGTCCGCCACCGCCTCTGGCCGGTGACACCCAGCGGATCAGCGATTTTAGGCCGTTTGGGCCGCTGATCACGGGCCGCGTGCGGCTGTACGCGCCCCAGCGACGCGAGGTGTGTGGGGTGCCGCGCAGCTGCCTCTGGCCAGCGCGCTCTGCGCGCCCCGCGGTCAAACGCCCTCCGGGTCCGGCGTGCGACACAACTTCGCGCTCATCTCACCCGCCGCCTGCCCGCTGAACGCCCATTCCACCCCCACCTGTCCCACGCTTGCGTATCGGCGACGATGCTGGCCCTCCGCTCCTTCACCGGCCTCCGCGCCCTCGGCGTTCGTGGCTATGCGGCTGCCGCCACCCAGGTATGCGCCCGCCCGCGTCTGGGGGGGCCCGGCGGCCCAGGGTTCGGCGCCCGCGCCCGCCCGCGCATGTCGCGCCCACACAGCCTCCGGAGATCGGCCCGCCCCGCCCCCGACGCGCCCCTCCCCCGCCCCCGCCCCTCCCCCGTGCGCGCAGGCCGCCGCCGCGCCCGCCGGTGCGATGAAGGACGCCCCCGCGCCCGGCGGCGCCGCGCCGCCCTCGGCGGCGGGCGCCGCGCCCGCGGGCCCCGCCGGCGCCGGCCCGGCCGGCGCCCCGCAGCCCAACTACGCCAACACCACCCCCGGCAACGACGGCATCCAGCGCAGCGGCGCGCTCCAGCAGCTGTTCCACTGAACCAGCCGCCTCCCGCCCCCACCCCCCGGCGCTCTGCGCCCCTCGAGCACAGCACCGCCCGGCCAACAACCCCACGAGACCCCCTCCCAATCCCAATGGGCTGACGGCCCTTATGCTGGGCCGGCCCCGACTCTCGATTTTGTACCCGCCTCCCCCCCTTGCCGCCGGGGCCGGCACTTTTGAGGCCGTCCCTGCCTCCCGCAGGCGGCCTGTTAGCCGCGCCGCCGCCCGCCCGCCGCTGGCCTGCCCCGACCCGCCTGGGCCCGGCCGGCCGCGCTGGCGAGCGGCGGGGCGGCCCCGTTGCTAGCACCCACACCGCGCCGCACCCCCGGCCGCCAGCCCGCGCGCCCCGTGCCGCGGGCCCTTTGTTTGCGCTCCCTCCCCCGTGCGCCCGCGCGCTCGCCTTGTCACAGCCCTCGCACCCCTCGTGAGCCCCCTTGTGGGCCACAGCACGCCCCGTTGCCACAGCAGCCACGTTGCCACAGCACGCATGTTGCCATGCGTGCGCATGCCGCTTTCTGTCGCCAGGCGCGCCCCAACTAACTAGGGGCGCGCCCCACTGCGCTGTACACACACCCCAGACCCATTGTGCCACTGCAAACCCCCACGCCTGTACACAACCCACTGCGCCGCGCCCCCCACCCGCCGCCGCTGACCGCGCGCGGCGGCGGGTCGGCATTCCCACTGGCGTACCCCACACGCACGCGGCCGCCGCGGCGCGCCGCATAGCTCAAAACACCCCCCAATTCGCCTATCATGCGCGCCGCCTCCCAGCCGAGTCGGCCCCCCCCTTCCCTTCGGTGCGCATCGGCGCCCTTTTGCGCGCCTGGATTTGGTCGGATTCGGTCAGCAACCGCCCCCGACAAAGCGAGCAGAGCCGATTCGCGCGCGCGGCTGCCCCTCCCCAGGGGCTCCGCACCTTTGGCCACCCGCTGTGGCGCACCCTTTTGGAAGCCGAAACTGCCCCCGCGGGCCCTGCCGGCCGCGCGATTGCATATGCCTCCACGCGCCCCCCCCCCCCCCCCCCCCCCCCCCCCCCCCCCCCCCCCCCCCCCCCCCGCGCGCCCCGGCGACCCCGCCGCCGGGGGATTTTGGTGGACGGCCCGCGCCCTCCCCCCCTCACAAACAGCCTCGCCTTGAAGAAGAACAGGAGTCGCAACTGCCAGCTTGCAGATTAATTCTGAACCCCGCGCGTGTGTGTGTGTGTTTCTGTCCCGACAAGCGTGCCCCTATGCACGCCCGAGCACGGCTCCGCCCTCAGTGCTTTTGCCAGAGCACTTGAAGTGGGAACGCCCCACCCCCCAAAAGAAAGCCTCGGCGGAGTTGAGGACACTTTGATAGCCAAGAGAGGGCGGTTTGGAAGGCTTTTACCCTTGGGCCCGATTGCTGTAAGACATCAAGTGTTCCTCCCAGGGGTTGGTTGAGAGGCGGGCCGCACGCGCTGCTGCCGCCCGGCGTGTTGGGACGGCCGGGGCGCGCGCGTCTCGCGAGGCGGGGGCGCGGGCGCTGGGAGGGGGTGCGGGCGGGCGGCCGCGGGGCCCGCCGTTTCCCCGCGCGCCGCGTAGCAAGCGCGCGCGGGGCGGCGGCGAGCCCCGCCCGAGGGCCCGGCGGGGGGCAATCGCCACCTGGTCCCGGGCCCGCGGCTGCCTCGAGCGCCTCGGCCTTGCGGCCCGCGGCTTGCACGGCAAAGCGGGGGCGAGGTCTCTTGGCGCAGAAAAAAAGGCAGTTCGGCAGGAAAAGGAACGCCAACGGCGTGCGCGGACCGAAGCGCGTTGGGAAAGGAGGGTTTGACCGAGGGGAGTGCGGGGAGTTTTGGACGGAGCGGGGGAAAAACCGGCCGCTGCGGGATGTTTC
The DNA here is from genome assembly GCA_003203535.1 of Raphidocelis subcapitata. Classification (NCBI taxonomy): domain Eukaryota; kingdom Viridiplantae; phylum Chlorophyta; class Chlorophyceae; order Sphaeropleales; family Selenastraceae; genus Raphidocelis; species Raphidocelis subcapitata. Next base: position 60,472 of record BDRX01000095.1, on the reverse strand, counting down.
CGGGTGGCCGGGGAAGCTTTCAGGAAGAAGATGGGGAGGGAGGAGGGGAGGGCGGCCGTCGGGAGCCGCGCCCACGCCCGCGCCCGCCTGGCGGCGGCGCTGCCAGACGCCCCGCCCACGTTCGGGGCGGGGGCGGGTGCCACGGTGTCCGCCCCCCAAATGGGCCGGCCGCCGGACTGCCAATGGGCTGACCGGACTGCCGAGCCCCAACGGGAGGGAGGCCGTGGGCTTTGGAGGGGTAATCGAATCCGAAATGGAGGGTCTCTCCTGAATGATCAGATCGCCCGCCCCCGCCCCGGGCGCGCGCGTGTAGCCGGCGCGCAGGCACCGGCTGAGGGCCGCGGCGCTGGGCCGAGGGGGCGGCGGGGCGGGCGAGGCATCGGGGCCGCTTCGCTGGACTGCGCGCGGCGCGGTGTGGCGCGCCGCGCGCTGCCATCCTCGCCTCGTCCGCGCTGCAGCGAGCGGGGCGCAGGCAAAAGGGGGCTGGCTCTGGATAGAACGCGCGCGCAGCGCCCCCTGTTGGGGCGCTGCGTGCGCCGACCGATTGTACAAGCGGGGGCGGCGGCAGCGGGCGGTGGCGGCCGAAACGGCCGCCGCCGCCTGCCGCCGCCGCCAAAGTGGGCGGCCTCCAACAGGCGCCGGATGCGGCGCGGACGCGCGCCGCTGCGGCGCCGTTGGGGCGGGAACGCAAATGCGGGGCGAATCGACGGCCGCGGGCGCGCGCGGCGCGCGGCGCGCGGCGCGCGGCGCGCGGCGCGCGGCGCGCGGCTCGGGGCTGTTATTCGCCAATTGCCACCAGCCGGGGTGGCGGGCGCTGCGCCGTGCCGCGTGCGGGCGGCAGGCGTGTGCGCGTGCGCGAGCGTGGGAGCCCCGAGCGCCGCGCCCGGGCGGCGCGGCGCGCGGATTGGATGGTCGGAAGTCGGAGGGGTGATGCAAGTTGAGGTGCTGGATGATCTGATCTGAGGGACCAGGCCGCCTGTGCGAGGCGACCTGGGGGGGGGGGGTTCACAGGCGCTGCTGCTGCTGCTGCTACCTCAGTGCTCTTCGGTCGGCGCCGCCAACCGATGGAATGTCCACCGCGCGATTCGCGGGTTGGAGGAAAGGGGGCCTCTGCGAGCGGCGGCGGGCGAAACGGCGGGCCCAAACGGCCGGGCGGGCCTGGCGGGCCAGCCGCCGACCCTTAGTAAAGGCCGCAATAGCCAAAGCAGCCGCCGACCCTTAGTAAAGGTCGTAATAGCCACATGAGCTGTGGCGGTCGAGGCTGATGCGCGCGGCGGCGGCGCAGGCGCCGATTGGGTGGTCGGCGCGCATCATGCGCTTGAACTGGGGAAAGGGGGTTGGGGAGAGGGGGGGGGGGGGGGGGGTTGGCGGGGTTGAATGCATCAATGATGCATGCCAGGCGGCACGGCGGGGATCGGACACGTTTGAAGGCTGCAGGGCGAGGCAGGCGCCAAACACCAACGCAAACGGCCCATGCCGCGCCAGCCGCAGCCCCACAGCCCACCTCTTTCCAGTCCACTGTGCCGTCGCCGTCGCCGTCCACCGCCGCGATGATGGCGGCCGCCTCCTCAAGGCTGGGGGGCTGCGCGCAGCCGGGGCTGCCCTCGGCGAGCGCGGCGGCCAGCTCGGGGGCCGTGATGACGCCGTCGCCGTTGCGGACAAAGTGCTGTTTGGGGGGTGGAGTCGCGATTGGGTTTAGGGTGTGTGGGGTTGACCGGTCGGGGCGGGCGCTTCGAGAGCCGGGGGAGGCCAGGTTTGACCGTCAGTGCCACGCCACCGCAGGGCTTTCGAGCTGCTGGCTGTGCCCACCGCTGCACTGGCAGCCGCACAGCTGCACGGCCGCAACGGCAAACCACAGTCCCGCGGCCGGGTCGCATGGGCTTGGCATCCCCCGAGTGAAGGGCAGAGGCCAAACGCGGAGGAAGGCCCGTGCTGCGCGCCCGCCCACCTTGAACGCGGCCAGCATGTTGGCCTCCTCGCCCAGCCTGCTGCTGTGCAGCGCCGCGGCCAGGAACTCCGCCAGGTCGAGGCCGCCCAGGCCGTGGAGGTCCTTTGGGGTTGGGTTGGGTTGGGTTGGGTTGGGTGGGGTTGTTGGTTGGGCGGGTGCGTTTGGGTGGGTGGGTGGGTAAGTGGGGTGAGTGAGCTGCTCCGGCGGCGCGCTGGGCGTGCAACTGGCAACAGCACGGCGCTGGGCGTCCCCAGGGGAGAGGGCCGCCGGCGAAAGCCATCGGCGCCCGCCGAGCGCGCCCCGCCCCGCCCCACACAACCCCCCGCACCGCTGCGTCGAGCAGCGCGGAGAGCTCTCCGTCCCCCGGCAGCGCCGCGCCGCCGCGCGCCGCGAGCGCCTCCCTCAGCGCGGCCGCGTCTATGACGGTGCGCCCCGCGGCGTGCAGCGACTCGAAGAGCACCGCCAGGCCGCGGATTTGGTCGGAGGGCAGGTGGCGGGCGATGTAGAGGGCGGCGTGCTGCTTCAGCCGCTCCATCTGGGAGAAGGCCTCAATGCGGTGCAGCAGCTTTGTTTTTTGGGGGGGGGGGGGGGTGACGCGGGGCAGGGTCTGCTTGAGGAAACTGGCAGCGGCGTCGGAGGCTGACTTTCGCGGCGCGGGGACTGTTGGTGCGTGCTGCCGTGCCGCGTGCTCGGCTGCTCAGCGGCCGCCGCCTGACCCCACGCCCTGCAGCATGCTCTCACCAAATGACCCGCGCGCTAGCCTCGCCCAACAGCCCAGCCCAGCAACTCAACAGCCCCCCCCGACTCGGATCCCCCCCCTCACCTCGGGCTCTGCCGCCGCCGCCGCCGCGGTCGCGCCGCCGCCCTCTGCTGCGAGCCAGGGGTGCGCCAGCATTTCGCGCGCCGAGGGGCGGCGCGCCGGGTCGCGCGTGAGCATCGCCGCGACGGCGGCCTTTGCTGCCTCGCCCACGCCGGCCCACGGCTCGCCGGTCCTGCGTCGGGGGGGGGGGGGGGGGGGGGGGGGGGGGGGAAGGGGTAGGGGGGTGGGGCGTTGGTCGATGAGAAGGCTGAGCCTGGGAGGCGCCGGCGTCGGGGGCGACGGCTCCATGCACGAAGCGCCGCATTTGCCGCCATCTTCACTCCCCTCCCAACAAACACCGGCGCAGGCCGGCCGAGCGACGCGACGCCCGCCCCCCCTAAAAGGCAGTCCGGGGCCCTCACATGTCCGGCAGCCCGGTCTCCTCTGATCGGATGGCCTGCATCACCTCCGCCTGGCTGCCCCCCTGGAACGGCAGGCGGCCGGCCAGCAGGGCGTAGAGCGTCACGCCGGCCGACCAGACGTCGGCCTTTTCGTCGTAGCAGCCGGCCAGCACCTCGGGGGCTGCTCGGTGTGTTTGGGTGTTGGGGGCGGGTGGGGTTGGTTTATGATAGCGGGGCTGTGTGGCGACCTAACAGGTGGTGGACCTCGCAAACTCCTGTTGTAACAGGAGAGAAATGCATGCGCACAGAGCTACAGCAGCAGCGGAAGTGGAGAGGGCTGCGCAGGCAGCAGAAAGCCAAGGCGGACAGCGCAGGCAGAGGCGGAGCGAATTGCAGGCCAGGGCCGGCCGCACACGCACCGAGGTAGTAGCACGTGCCGCACAGCTTGTGCAGCTTCCCGCCGGGCTCCAGAAAGGCGGCGTAGCCCCAGTCCACCAGCTTGATGGGCGATTCGGGGGAGTTGAAGACCAGCAGGCAGTTGTCGATCTGGCGGGTGGGTTTGGCGTGAGGGGCCGGGCGGCGTTCGCGTTTTGGTGCTGCGCCTGTCCCGCCAGACAGCCGGCCGAGCCTTCCGGCGCAGCGCACCTCCCTCTCCTGAGAAAGGCCCTGCTCCTACGAACAAGGCCATCCCCGTGCCCCACGCCCCACCTTCACATCCCGGTGCACCACCCCCAGGTCGTGGGCGTACGCCAGCGCCTCCAGCAGCGCGCGCACCATGCGCGCGGCGTCGCGCTCGCTGCACGCGCCCTGCGGGGTTTGCCGAGTTGAACGGCGGGCGGGGCCGGCGTCGGCCGTAGGCCCGCTGGGCGTAAACCAGCGGCGTCGCGACTCCCTGCAACCCGCAGCGCTGGCCGGCCAAGTGCTTCCAGCCAGCGCCAGCGCGTCTGCGGCCAGCCCTTCCCCCCCAGTGGGGCTCCCCTTACTCCCCACCCCCTCCCCCCGCAAGCCCTCACGTCAGCCAGGATCCTGTCAGCAACGGAGCCGCCGCTGCAGAGCTCCATGACAAAGTGCACGTGGTGCGCGTCCTCGTAAGCGGCGTGGGGCCGCACTATGTTGGGGTGGCCTGCGGTTCGGGCGCGTGATCGGGTGGGCGGAGGGGGTTGGGCGAGGCGGCGCGGGCTGCGGTGCCGCCGCACGCTTCCTGCAGCTGCAGCTGCTAGCGGGGCGCCCGCGTCCAGCCGATTGCGAATGGACGGCGCGCGCGAGAGCCAGGGCGCCCATGCGCCCCCATGCGCGCCCATGCGCCCCCATGAGCGCGCATTCAGGCCCCGAGCAGCCGCGCGCCTGCCACGTGGTAGATGCACTCCAGCTCCCGCCGCACGCGCCGCCGCTCGTCGGGCGTCAGCGGCGCCTTGCGGATGCTTTTGACGGCGAAGTGCTCGCCCGTGGCGCGCTCCACCGCCATGCGGGTGACCGCGTAGCTGCCGCTGCCGATCGCGGCCTTGAGCTCAAAGTCCGCCCCGATCGGGACGGCGGCGTGCTCAGGGTCGAGCAGCCAGCAGGGCCGGCGGCGGCGGAAGAGGCCGCAGGCGCCGGCGGGCGGGACGCGCTGCGGCGGTGCGGGACGGGAGGGGTGTGCGTGTGTGTGCGGGGGCCCGCGCGGGCCCGCGCGGGACGCATGGGGGCCGACGCCCTGCATGCCCCCCAGAGCGGCGGGGATGGCGATTCCAAGCCGGGGTTGTTTGCGTCCCGGCGGCGCGCTGCTGCGCGACGCGCGCTGTCAACTGCGGGCGCGGCCGGCGCGCCCTGACGCCGCGCCCCACCTCGCTCTCGCCGCGCTGGGAGCCCTTCAGAGACTCCAAACGGTCGACCTCGATCGCCGCGCACCCTCTGGGTGCTGTACACAGCGCGTTTCCCATTTCGAGGCCTGGAGGGAGGGAGGCGGGCACGCCCGTGTACAGGCTACCTTTGGCGCGTTTAGGAGAATCTAATCACGGCTGCTGCGTTCAAAAACGAATAACTCTGTGGGGTGGGACGGGCCGCAAAAGAGTGGCGCCGCCGAGCGCCGCTGCCCCGGCTGCTGCTTCGCGCGACCGTCGGGGCGCACCCAGGGCGGCTGGCCCGCCTGGGCGCCGCCGCCCTTCCAACGCGCCCGCAAGCTGAACGGTGCGGTCCTGACCTGCCTGGAGAAGCGCGCGTTGGACAGGGCGGCGGACGGCCGGTTGGCTGGCTGGCTGAGGTGCGAGTTGACCCGCCGCCGCCGGTCGCCCCCGCTGCGAGGGGTTGCCAATCGCTGCATGCGGGGCCCAAGCCCGCAGCTAACGGTACACGCGCCTTCGCCCGAAGGCTGCACGGCACGGCGGCACTTCGCAGCGCGCAGCCGCCCGCAGCGGTGCGCAGCCGCCCGCTGCGACTCAAGGAGCGCGCCCCCCACCACCGGGCTCATTGCACAAACCCCACAGCGTGCAAAACCACCTGAACCACCATTGCCTACGACCCCGGCAACTCCCGCCCCGGCTCCCCCTCCAAAGACCGCCATGGCCGAGGAGCAGGCGTACCAGGAGCTGGAGGAGGACGAGGAGGAGTACATGGAGGGCGCAGACGGCATGGACGAGGGCGAGGCGGGCGGCGAGAACGTGAGCTCGGGGCCAGGCAGTCGCCGGGAGGCGTGCAGGGGTGCTGCTGTTGGCCGTGAGGGGCAGGGGGGCATGCGACAGGGGCGTGGGCGGAGGCGTGGGCGGAGGCGCGCTGCGTGCAGCGGCGCGCGCGCCCGCGCTGCGCGCGCGCTCCGGCGTGCTCCAGCAGCCTTGTGCTGGCCGGTCGGTGGTGCGGCGTGCCCCGCTGCCGAGGGCGCCGCCAACAAACGCCACCCCCCGGCGCCGCATCGCCCCTCGCCGCGCAGTCGTGTGCGGCGGCGCCCGCCGGGCAGCGGCTCGCGGCGAGGCACAAAAAAACAAAAGCATGAAATAAAAAAGACAAAAAAGGAAACAAACACATTCAAAAACAAGAAAAAAACAAAAAAAGAAGAAAATAACAAAAAATGACAAAAAATGAATGTGCCGCCGCCGCCGCTGCCCGCTGCGCGCCCTCCCTCCCCCCGGCCCGCCCCCGGCGCGCGCCCGCCCCCCCCCCAGGACCTCGAGTCGATGAAGCGCAAGCTGGCGGAAATGGAGGAGGAGGCGGCGCGCCTCAAGGAGCAGCAGGCGCTCGCGGTGAGCACTGGGCACCCCCCGCTCGGCGCCGACCCCGCCGCGGCGCGCCGCGGGCTTGCGCCGCCGCGCCGCGCCCTTTGGCGGCCGTCCGCGGTGCCGCTGCCTCGATGGGGCGCCTGCTTGCGGCGGCCCCGCTTTTGCGTCGGCGGCGGCCTTGAGGGCCCAGCGCCGGCCCCCGGCGGGGGTTGGGGACTTGGGACCTGGCAGCGGGCCGGGCAGCTGCCGCACCAATGCTGGGCTGGCGCCGCGCGCGGCGCCCCCATCGCGCCTTTTGACCTGTCTTTACCCCCCTCCGGCGCCCGCCGCCGCCGCCGCGCAGGCCAAGGGCGGCGAGGGCGCGGGCCCCTCTGGCGCCGACGCCGACCCCGACCTGGCCGCCAAGCAGGAGGTGGACGCGCGCAGCGTCTACATCGGAAACGGTGCGGGCGAAGGGGGGTGTTTTTTTTGGGGGGGGGTTGTTTGTATGAGTGGGAAACGACGCCCCAGCGGCGGCGTGCTGCTGGCGGGGAGAGGGGTCTTGAAGTGTGCGGCCCCGGGCCCGAGCCGCCTGCACTCCGCGTTTCCGGGCCACCTGTCGCTCCTGGGGCGCCCACTGACGCCCGCCCCCCCACCTCCCGCCCGCCGACACCCGCAGTTGACTACGCCACCACCCCCGAGGAGCTGCAGCTCCACTTCCAGGGCTGCGGCACGGTCAACCGCGTCACGATACTCACGGACGCCTACGGAAATCCAAAGGCGCGCGCCGCGCCGCACCACGCTTGCGCTTGCGCGTTGCTGCGTTCTCGCGCTTCCCCGCGCTCGCGCTTCCCCGCGCTCGCGCTTCCCCGCGCTCGCGCTTCCCCGCGCTCGCGCTTCCCCGCGCCTGCGCTTCGCTTCCCAGCCCACCTCCCAAACGAGCGGCCTTCAAGCGGGCCGGCCTCCCAACTCCCCCCCTCCTCCAACCCCTCCCTCCCTCCCTCCTCCAACCCCTCCCTCCCTCCCTCCTCCAACCCCTCCCTCCCCCCCCCCCCAGGGCTTTGCCTACATCGAGTTCCTGGAGACCCTCGCGGTGGACAACGCGCTGCAGCAGGACGCCAGCGAAATTAGGGGCCGCGCGATCAAGGTGCTGCGCAAGCGCACCAACGTGCCCGGCCTCAAGGCGCGCGGCCGGGGCCGCGGGCGCGGGCGCGGCGGGTACGGCGGGTACGGCGGCTACGGCGGTCACGGCGGCGGTTACTACGGGCGGGGGGGCTACGCCCCGAGGGGGCGCGGCGGCTACCGCGGGCGCGGCAGGGGCCGCGGCTACTCGCCCTACTGATCTGATCGCTCTCTCTGCGGCGTAGCCTCGGGGCGCGCCCGATTGGAGCGCCTCGGCGGGGGCGCTGCCGCTTTGCATCGACGCCCGAGTGCATTCGTGAGACGATTACCCGCCCCGCTGCCGCCGCCGTCTTCGACGGCTCGCTTTCCGCATTCGCTTTTGGCGCGCTCGACCCTGTAACAAGTCTGCCGTGGTCAGAAAGGGTGCAGTCGCCGGAAAGGTGTGGTGTTACCGAGCCTGCAGGCGACGACAGGGGGTTGGCGCAGGCAAACGCGACGCAATGGCGTCGCGCGCGACAGAGGGGGGAAGGCGGCGGCTGCAGTTTCGCGCCAGTCCAGGGACCGGGATGCGAGGGGGTTGGGTTGGGGCTGTTTGGGGGCAGTGGAGGCAGGTCTCGCGGGGTTCGGTGGCTCTTCGACAAGGCAGCGTCTGAAAAATGGCCGGGTGGTGCAGATGAAACTGAAAGCAGGCCGCGCTGAGGGGGGGGGGTAAAAATGGGGGTCCTGACTCGTGACTCGTGTTTTGGGGGGGGGGGGTGTTGGCGGCTACACCCCTGGCTCGTCCCGGAACCACGGCACCATCATCGCCTGCAGGCCCTGGGGGTTGTCCGCCTGTGGTTGTGGGTGGATTCGGGTCGGGGGGTCGGCCAAGCTGTTCCGGAGAGCAATGGGGGACGCCCGCCGCCCCTGCATCTGCCTCCTGGGCCAGGCCGCGCCATTCGCCTCACTACAGCGCCGCCTGTGAACGAATGCATGCCCGTCGCCCCCTCCTCCCCACCCCCGCGCCCCGCGCACCTGCAGCCAGTGGCCCGCGTTTGGCAGGACGTGCAGCCGCAGCCGCCCCACGCCGTCGCCCTCCCGCACCTCCGCCGCCTGCCACGCCGCGCGCGCCGCCTCGAGGCGCGCCAGCATCTCGGGGGTCCAGCGGTCCGAGCGCTGCCCGCGCACCACGTGCAGCGTAACGCCGGGCGGGGGGCGCTCCAGCGCGGACCAGTAGCAGGCGTGGCGGTAGGAGTGGTACAGCGCCGCCGCGCCGGCCGCGTCAAACCCCCAGCGGACCGCGCCCGCCGCGGCGCCCGGCGCCGCGGGCACCAGGCCGCTGGACAGCCACCACGCCACCGCGCGCGGCAGGCCCTCTGCGTCCAGCGCCTCCAGCAGCGCCTGCCGGCTGGGCAGCGGCATGGGCGTGCGCGCGACGAGGGCCAGGATGCGCGCCACAGAGGTGGGGGAGTCCTCCTCGGAGCGCACCGCGCCCGGCTGGCTGTCGAGCACCCAGCAGTGCAGCGGCAGCGCGCGGTGCGCCGCGCCGGGCGGCTCCTGGGGCGGCGGCGCCCCTCCCGCTGCTGCTGCTCCTGGGGCCGCCGCCGCCCCTCCCGCTGCTGCTGCTGCTGGCACGCCCGCGCCCAGCTTGGAGCCCGCCGCGGCGGCCCCGCCGCCCCCGCAGTGCGCGCGCTGCTCCCGCTCCAGCTGCCCCAGAACGTCAAGCGCGACCTTGCCGCCCAGCGACAGCCCCACCAGAACGTGCGGCGCGCCGCCCAGCGCGGCGCGCAGCGTGCGCACCACGTCGGCGCCGGCGGCCTCTATTGTGTGGGGCGGGTGCAGGCCGGGCACCTCGGAGGAGCGGCCGTGGGCCCGGAGGTCAACCTGGAGGCGCGGGGGGAGGGGAAGCTGCTCAGGGAGCGAATTCAGGGCGCGGGTGCAATGCGGGAGCAGGGAGGGAGGGCCGGCTCGGGGTTGGGCGGCGGCGCGCGCGGCTCGAGGGTCGGCCGTGAGCGGCGGCGCGGGTTGGGGCGGCCCCGGGCGCGGCGCGGCGCGGCGCCCACCAGCAGGCTGCGAACGTCCCGCCGCGTCTCGCGCGCGGCCTGCACCGCCAGCCCCTTGCTGAAGCTGCGCCAGTTCTTGCCGGAGCCCAGCAGCCCGTGCAGGAAGACCGCGGTCAGGGGGCCGCGCCCGCCGGCGGCGGCCTGGGGGGAGGGGGGGGCAGGCGCGGGGCGGCGGGGGGCGCGCGCGCAAACGTTTGACCGCGGCACGGGGCGGGGAGGCTGCCGCTGGGCCCGGAAGCTCGGCGGGCGCGGGCAGAGTGCGGCGGCCCTCCCCGCCTGGGTGCGGGGCCGCCGACAGCTGCCTTCCAACGTTGGCGACCCCCATCCGACCCCAGGCAACCTCGGCCTCGGCTGCGCACCTCTGCTGGGGGCGGGTCCACGGCCGTGAGCGTCCGCGCGTCGATGTAGGTTTCCTCATAGGACAGCAGCGGCGCGGTGTCGCCGCACGCCGCAGCGGCGCCAACGGGGGGCGCGGGCGCCGCCGCTGTGCTGTAGGCAGCGGCCGACGGCGGGAACAGCGCCGCGAGCAGCGGCGCGCCGCGCAGCGCAGCGGCCGCGGTCGCAGCTGCCGCGGCCGGCGCAGCGGCGCCCGCCCCCTGCATGAGCTGTGCCACCGCCACCGCTGCCGCCTGGATCGCCATGGTCTGAAGAGGAGTAGTCGCTGTCCCGCGCGCCGCGCGCACGAGACCGAGATCTTGCGGTGTGTATGGACGGTGCGGTGCCGCAGGATTCGAATTTATGGCAAGGAGATGCGAATATGACCGCCGGCCGGGCCTGAAAGCGCGGCGCGAAGCTGGCCTCCTGGCAGCAGCCTTGGGGGCATAGCCGGCCAAGGGCTCGCCGCGCGCGCGCTCACCCTCACTATAATCGGATTCGGGGGTTGGGACGGGTTCACCACGTTGATCCACCGAGGCCTGGAGGTGGGGCGCTCCACAAATCGCAGCAACGCCTGCGCATGCGCGGCGCTGGGACGGCTGGCGGGGGATCGGAACACAAAGGTGAGGTTTTTGGAGACTTGGGGGACGCGGGCGGCGGTGCAGGGTCCACGGCTCCAGTCGCTGCGGTTACATAAGTGGCCGACCGGCCGGCGGTGCTCTCCTTTTCCAAATAAAAGGCGCAATGCGCGGGCTCTCAGTGGGTTTCAACTTGCACAGATAACTTGCTGCCGGCTTGCCTCCGCCGCCAACGGTGCTCGGTTTGGCGCCACCCGCCGCTTGAGCGCGCTGCGCCTTTCGCGACTAGCGATGAGAGTGGCGAGACGAGTGTTTGGTGCTGAACATGCAAGGAACGCGTGACAGGCGCGCCCCGTGCGCCATTCGCGGGGCACGCCTTTCCTGGTTGCTGAAAGGTGAGGTGGTGCTGAACATGCAAGGGCAACATAGGTGACCGACCGGCCGGCGGTGCTCTCCTTTTCCAAACAATTCGCGGCAAACCAGCGGCGCCGCTGCGGCTCGCGCTCTGCGGCCGCCTCCTTCGCTGCCGCTCTGCCGCGCCGTCCGCCACGCCGCCGCCGGACCGGCTCGCTGCGGCGCCCTCTCCGCCGCCTTCAGCAACCGCGCGTGCACACGCCATGCAATGCACTACACACACGCACACACACACACCCCTGCCCAGTCTGTAAACCCCTCACACACACACACACACACACATACACACGCCTCGGAATGGGTCACGCGTGCAAGCCAAACACGAAAGAAGCCACCGCCACCGCTGCCGCCTGGATCGCCATGGTCTGAAGAGGAGTAGTCGCTGTCCCGCGCGCCGCGCGCACGAGACCGAGATCTTGCGGTGTGTATGGACGGTGCGGTGCCGCAGGATTCGAATTTATGGCAAGGAGATGCGAATATGACCGCCGGCCGGGCCTGAAAGCGCGGCGCGAAGCTGGCCTCCTGGCAGCAGCCTTGGGGGCATAGCCGGCCAAGGGCTCGCCGCGCGCGCGCTCACCCTCACTATAATCGGATTCGGGGGTTGGGACGGGTTCACCACGTTGATCCACCGAGGCCTGGAGGTGGGGCGCTCCACAAATCGCAGCAACGCCTGCGCATGCGCGGCGCTGGGACGGCTGGCGGGGGATCGGAATACAAAGGTGAGGTTTTTGGAGACTTGGGGGACGCGGGCGGCAGCGGGGGACGACCGCGCGCGCTGGGCCAGCGTGTGTTCCTGCGCGCCCGGGGCCTGCGCGCCCGGGGCCCAAGAGCGCGTGTCCGGGAAAATCCTTGGCGATGCGCGGTTCCCGTCCCGGGCGCGCGGGCCCGCGGGCACCGGCGGCGCCGCGCCGGCGCGGCGCCGCCGCCGGCGGCCCCACACGCACCACACGCGCGCGCCGCGCGCCGGCCACGCGCCCACCGCCGCCGCGCCTGCACCCCCTGCAGACACTCGGTCGCGCCACGGAAGGGTTCGGGGACGCGATCCAACTGGCGGCGGGCGGGGCGCACGCTGGGGCGGGGGCGGGTCAGGTGCGTACCTGGTGGGCTGCGCATCACCGCATGCGGGGTCGCCAGCGCCACAGGCAGCCGCCGGCGGCCGCGGCTGCAGCAGGCGCCGCAGCAGCCCCCGTCCATGTGCGCGCGCGCCGCCCGCGGCCGCCGCCCCGGCCTGGTCGCGACTCCCCCCCTCCCCGCTCCCCCCGTACCCCCAACCCGCAGGGCCGCGCGGGTGAGCGCGGGATGGAGCTGCAAAAGCGCCCGCGGCACGACCCCGCGCTCGGCGGCGGGGCGTCCTTCGCGCCGCCGCTGAGCGCGCCGCAGCACCCCAAAGCGCCGCGCGCGGGCCGCGGCGGGGGCGGCGGCGCGCAGCATGCGCGAGCGGCGGCGGCGGCGGCGGCGGCCGGCTGCGGCGAGGGCAGCGCCTCGGCGGGCTTTGCCTCTTTTGCCAGCCAGTACAGGGACGTGCTGCGCTTTGCGGACGCTGACGAGGCAGAGGCCATCTTCGGAATGGTCTCGCTGGGCAAGGACGCCGCGGGGCTGCAGGTGGGCGCGCGTTGGCGGCCGTTGGCGCGCGCTTTTGGGCGGGCGGTGTCTGCACGGAGTGTGGGCTTGCGCGCCCGCATGCACATCCCAACCCGCGCCCCCGGCCTCCCCTTTCCGCCCTTGCAGCAGCGCGGCGCCCTGCCGGCGGGCGGCGAGGGCGCGACGCCCGACGGCGAGCTTTCAGACCGCTCGATGCACCGCCTGCCGCCGCCGCTGCTGCGCGCGCAGCAGCTGGCCGCAGCGCGCACGCCGCAGCAGCGCGGCGCGCTGCCCAGGAAGCGCAGCCGCGCCGCGCTCGCGGCGGCGGCGGCGCCCGCGGGCGACGGCGCCGCGAGCGACACGGACAGCAGCAACAGCGCGCCGGCGGCTGGCGGGTACCACGCGCACGCGTGCTTCGCGGGCGCCAACGGCCCCGCGGGCTGGCCGCAGGGCGCGCCGGCGGGCGGGCCGCCGATGCCCTGCATGGCTCCGCCCTTTGGCGGCATGATGCCGCCGTTCATGCCGCCGTGGGCCGCGATGCCGCCCGGGGCCGGCGGCTGCGGGCCGCCCGGCATGCCGCCTTTCATGTCGCCGCCGTTCATGCCGCCGCCGGGCATGCTCCTGCCGCCGGGGATGGTGCTCAACCCGTTTTGGGGCGCGCCCGTCGTGCCGGGCATCCCGGTGGGGCCCTTCGACGGGGCGCGGGCGGGCGCGGCGGCCGAGCCTTTTGCGGCGACCGCAGCGGCGCCGGTGCCCGCATCGCCGGCTGCAGCGGTGGGCGTGCCCGCCGCAGCAGCGGCGCCAGTGGCAGCGGCCCCAGCCGGCGCCGCCGCCGCCGCCGCGCCGGCGGGCCCCAGCGATTCTGGAGACTCCGCCGGCGGCGCCGCGCCCCCCGCGGCCGCGTCGCCGTCGGCAGCCGCCGCCGCCGCCGCGGGCGCCGCGCCGGCGCCGGCGCCGGCGCCGGAGGAGTTCGCCGCGGCGCTCGAGTCCCTCGACGTCGCCGCGCTGCGCGACTGGGTGGTGTCGTCCTTCTGCGAGGACGTTTACCTGATGCTTCTGGACTGCTGGCGCCCCGACTCGCCGCGCGCCCGGGACGCGATCTGGGCGTGGCGCCTGCACGTGCGGCCGCCGCGGCCGGGGGGCGCGCCGCCGGACCACAAGGCCTTCCTGGTGAGCCTCTTTGGCCTGGAGCGGCTCAACGCGGTGACGGCGGCGGCCGGCGCCGCCGCCGCGGGGTCGCCGCTGCTCGGGCCGCCGCCCGACGGCGCGGCCGCGGCCGCGGCCGCCGCTGCCGCCGCCTCGCCGCCGGCGCTCGTGCTGCCGACGGCCGAGGCGGCGCCGCCCGTGCGCGGCGGCGCGGCCGCGTGAGCGCCGGGGCGACGGCATACCAAGCGGCGCGGCGCGGCGCGGCACACCGGGCACATTGGCCCGTGGCCGCGCCGCGCCGCGCCTCGGGCGGGCGCCTGCAGCGCGCCCCCCGCCAATCTCTTTGTCCAGCGCGGCATCATTTGGTTTGAGCAGTAGGCGAAACCCTTGGCGAGGCCTACCCCATGTGAAGACGTGAAGAAGTCACCCGGCAGTCAACACCAGCCTGGGCGAATAAGAACACTTTGCCCGCAACACACCACCCCGCGTGCAGCGCCGTCCTCTTCGCCTGCCGCACGGCCCCCGCGCGCCCGGCCCCGGCCGGGGCGGCGGACCGCACTGACCCTAATTGTGTGCACGCGCGCCGGCGAGCGCCCAGCCCGGGGGCGCGGCACGAGGGGGGGCGGGCCCGCGCGCCGCGCCGCGCTGCGCCGCGGGCCCCCACAGGCCCCTCCTCCTCTGCTGCCGACTCATTGATACTGCACCCCGCGCGCCGTGGCGCTGCCGGTCGTGCTCCGGCGCGCAGCCTGCGCGGGGCTCCCGTGGCACCGGCGGGCGCGGCCACCCGCGGCCGCCTCGAGACCAGGCGGCCGCTGCGGCGCGCCGCGCCCGCCGCGCCGCGCCCCTCGCCGCGCCCGCCCCTGGCCGCCTCTCCCCCCCCGTCAGCATTGACAGGGGTTGGTGAGAGCGCCGCGCTTTGGCTCTGCGTTTGTGCACGCAGACCCCCGCGGCCGCCGGTGCCGACAACACCCGCCCGGCGGCCGCCGCCTGTTGCTTTGTTCAGTTGTCCGCTGCTGCGCCCGTTTGGCACTACCCGTTGCCGGCGCGCGCGCTCCCGGCAGGGCGGGGGTGCGCTGCAAGCGCGGCGCCGCTCGCAAGCCCATTGCGCGGCGCCGCTGCGTTCCCCCTCGTTCCCTCCCCCAAGCAAGTTTCCGCAGCACACCACCCCGCGCCGTGACCTGCCAGCCCATTCGTTGGTCGGCGCCTGGCCAGCTGCCCGCGCCCATAACCCCACCGCGCGCTTTGACGGACGGCGTCCCCTGCCTCGGGCGCGCGCGCGCGCGCTGCCTCGTACGCGTGTTCCGCGTGCGACGACGATTCGGAGGAGAGCGACGGAGGAACACACCACCCAAAGGCGCCAGCGCCAGCGCAAGCGCAAGGCGGGCGGCGCCCTACCCCGCCCCTGTACCATCATTATGCATGTGCAAGCCCACCTTGCGCGAGCACACGCGCCGCGCGCGCGCGCGCGCGCGCACCCTGGCTGCTGCCCGCGCGCCCCGGCGCCGCGCGGCCCTCTGTCGATTGACGGCGGGCCGCGCGCGGCCGCGCGGGCGCAGCCCAGCACCCCACACCTCCCCTTGCGCGCGCGCGCGCGCGGGCGCGCGTGGAAAGCGCGCCCTGCTGCTCCCCCCCGCCCTGCCCCCCCCCCCCCCCCGGCCCCGGGGCCTCCAATCGGTTCCTTTTTGTGGCGCGTGCACCCCATCCAGACCATTCGCAGATTCGTGCCCGATGATGCTGACCCTCCCACACCGCAATTGACCCGAAGTCTGTTTGCCCGCCGCTGCACACCATTCAAAGCGGTCGCGCCACAACACCAACAACACCGAGCACAACACCAACGGTACAACACCCCACCCGCAAGTCTCCATACACACACCATCCGCCGAAACAACACCCCAATCTGTGAACGGCAGGGGCCGCGCGCGCCCACGGGCGCGCGCGGCCCCGAGCGCCCCGGCCGCGGGCCCATCCCGTCCGGCGGCGGCCGTCGCGGTCCGCCGAGCGCGGGGCGGGCGCCCCTCGCCTGCGACGGTGAGGGCGGGCCGCGCCCCCGCGGCGGTCTTGAGGCAGTTATGTGCGAGCAGGAGGCGCGGCGGAGAGGGCGGCGACAACACCAGGCCACGCCCGTGACGATGCATCAATCCAGGCTGCATTGGCCCTATGCATTCCACGATCTGCACCGGCTCGCGCACATCCCCCACACGCAATACAGCAACGCGTGTAAGAAAAGATGAATCGAGGCTCGCTTGCAGGGCGGCGGCAGCGACAGCAGCGGCAGCAGCAGCGGCAGCAGCAGCAGCAGCAGCGGCAGCAGCAGCAGCGGCAGCGGCAGCAGCAGCAGGAGCAGCGGCAGCGCGGCCCATGGCAGCAGCAGGAGGAGGAGCGGGCAGCCGCCAACCCCTTCCCCTTTTCGCCAGCCTTTGCTGCTGCGGAGCCTGCGGGTCGCTTGGCGCCCCTCCCCCCTTGCCCTCGCCCAGCCTCAGCACTCGCCGCACCCCAAACCCAGGCCCCCAGCTCCCATTTGGCAGTTACACGCGCGTCGCAAGGGCATCTGCGGCCTGGACTGCCCTGCCTCGAGTCGTCGGCGCTGCCTTTTGGGGTGGCGCGGGCGCGGCGCGGCGCGGGCCTGCTGGGCTCTAAGAGAGGCTGCCCCGGGCGGCGGCGAAAGCCGCGCCGCAGCCTCCAGAATACGGACTGGCTTGGGGGCGGTGCGCGGTGGGCGGCGCGTGCTCTCGCTAGTCTAGAGCTGCGTGGAAGGCGCGAGGCGGGAGGGGGGCGGTCCCCGCGGCAGCGCCGGGCCCGCCCCCAGCAATAATCGAATGCAACCAACGCATAATACGGTTCGGCCGCGCGGAAAGAAAAACAGTGCCTGAGCCATGCGCGAAAGCACACGCGTCACAGGATAGAGAGCGGCACCGGGGGGTGAGCTTGGGGGCCCGGCTGGGTGCGTGTGTGGGCGGCGGCAGCGGCGGCGGCAGCGGCGGCGGCAGCAGAGGGGGGCACGCGGCGCAACAAGCTGGCCCCGCCGCGGGGCTCAAAGTCCTTAGTACCGTATGAAAGGGGGGGTGTCGTGTGGGAATAGTGGCTGGGAATTCTTGCGGAAGGGAGGGCTGTCACAGTGGTGGGGGGGAGCTATAACAAAGAGGGTGTTGGGGCATGCGCCACGCGGGCGCGTGGCGAGGAGGCGCGCGCAACCTCGAAAGCGGGAGGACGAAAGCCTTGCGGGGGGGACGACCCGCGGCCGCACGGGGGGCGTGTTTCAAGCGGGCGCACAGGGGAAAACAGCCGGCGCGGCCAGTGGGCGCCTTCGGGTGCAAAACGTGCAGGGCGGCGGGGTCGCTGCTGCTGCCTCCACCGCCCTGGCCGGGGCGACGCCGGCCGCGCCACATACCGGCTGTGATACGCGCTGCGCTCGCGGCCATTCCGGCCGATTGGCGGCCAACCGAGCCGCCGCGCAGCGGGCGCGCTTGCCGCGACGGCGCAGCAGTTGGCCCCGGGGTGCCGCGGCGGCGCGCGGCCGTGCGTGCTTCAGGAGCGCGGCGCGTCGAAAAGAAGCATCGGGCATGTGAAAAAACGGACAGAAAGATACGCTCGCTCTTTTTGGAATACAGGACCAGGCCAGGTCCACCGGGGCCTGCCTGGGGGCCCCGGGCCCCGCCTCACGGCGCGGCCAGCCGCGTGCCGGGCGGCAGCGGCGGGCGGCCGCGCGGGCCGGCGGCCGCGGCGCCGCTCGGCAGCATGGCGGCAAACGGCTGCTGCAGCTGCAGTTGCGGCTGGGGCGGGCCGGGACCCATAGCCATTGGCGCGGCGGGGCTCGGCAGCGGCTGCGGCACCCAAGCCGCCATCGGCGCGGGCACAGCCCTGCCAAGTGAGGCGCCGGGCCCCACGGCCGCCTGGCCGCTGCCACTGGCGCCACCGCTGGTGGCGGCCGCGGCGAGCCGCTGCAGCTTTTGCTGCTGGTCGACGCGCGCATGCTGCTGCTGCTGCTGCTGCTGCTGCTGCTGCTGCTGCTGGTTGTGCTGCTGCTGTGCCTGCTGCTGCTGCTGCTGCTGATTGTGCTGCTGTGCCTGCTGCTGCAGTGGCTGGTGGTACTGCTGGAGCGCTGGGGGCTGCTGCTGCTGCTGCGGCGGCTGGGGCGCCAGATGGGGCACCCAGCCGCTCTCCCCCATGCGGGGGAGAGCCGCATGCAGCTGCGTGGACGGGTCACCATCCTGCTGCTGCTGCTGCTGCTGCTGCTGCTGCTGCTGCTGCTGCTGCTGCAGCTGCTGCGACGGGCCCGCCCCTGCCGCCCCGGCCGGCACGCACCCCGGCACCGGCGGCGCGGCCTGCGGCTGCGCGGGCGGCGGGCGCAGGTCGTCGAACCAGGGGTGCGCCAGCGCCTGGCCCGCGGTGATGCGGCGGGCCGGGTCGTAGGCCAGCAGGCTGGCCAGCAGGTCGGTGCCCAGGGGGTCGGACGCCAGGCGCGGCACCAGCTGGGGGGGGGGAGGCAGGGGCGAGGGGAGACGGGCGCGAGTCAGCGCCGCGCGGCCAAGGGGGCGTGTGCGGGCGGGATGGTGCGCGTGACAGAGGCGCTGCCCTCTCTGACGTGCCACGGGATCAACCCGCCGCGGCCCTAGGACATCCCGCCGCCCTGCTGCCCGCGCACCGCAGGGAGGCCCCCCCTCCCCGCGGGTCACCCTCCCGCACCCCGCAACCCCCGCCCCGCCCCCAGCCCCAGCGCGCACCGTCGCCCATCCCTTGTGCGCCCACTGCGGGAAGTTGGTGCGGTAGTTCGCGAGCTGCCCCACCCCCGCCCACGCCGCCTCGCCCGGCGTGCCGAGCGCCTCGAACACGCGGTGCAGCAGCCCTATTTCGCTCTCCGCGCGGAACAGCGGCTCCCTGTTGACCAGCTCCGCGAGGATGCAGCCCAGGCTCCACATGTCGATGGCGGGGGAGTAGGCGCGGCTGCCCAGCAGCAGCTCCGGCGCGCGGTACCAGAGGGTGACCACCTTGTCGGTGTAGGCCTTGTGGGGCGGCAGGAAGGAGCTCGCGAGCCCAAAGTCCGCGACCTTGACGCGGCCGGAGGCGAGGTCCACCAGGATGTTCTGGGGCTTGAGGTCGCGGTGCATCACGCAGTGCATGTGGGCGTGGTGGACGGCGCTCAGGATCTGGTGCATGTAGGGGGGGGTTGAGGGGGGGAGTTGACGGGGTGTTGACGGGGTGTTGAGTCAGGCGGCGGGGTTGGGGTTGGGGCGTGGCGTGCGGGGCTCAAAGCGCGGCCCGGACGCCAGCCGCTGCAGCCCGCAACGCAGAGTCCCCTCCAGCAGCCCGCGCCAGACCAGCCGCACCAGCCCCGCGGCCCCGCCGGCCGCCCAACCGCCCCCCCCCCCAAACCGCCTGCGCCATGCGCACCTTTACGCGCGCAATGTCCACCGCGGCGTCGTCCCTGTCCAGCAGGTCCCTCAGGTCGCAGTCCAGGCACTCCAGCACCACGTACACGCTGCTGCTGCCAAAGCCAAAGATCACATCCTTCAGCCTGGGAGGTGGGTGGGGTGGGTGGATGGGGGGGGGGGCCAGATGGTGGGTGAGCGGGGTGTGCCAACGGGCCAGTGACTGGGCCAGGGCTCCGAATCCGAGGGCCAGGGCTCTCCAGGCAGCGAGGAGGGGGGTGGCGGTGCATTTTCCGCGGCCGTGGAGGGGCGAACGCAGCGCACCCGCCCTGGTCAAACGCGGTCAAACACCCAGCGCGCCGGACGCGACTGCAAGAGGCGCAGGCGCCCCCCTTGCCAGCCGCCCGCGCCCGCCCCGGCCGCCGCTGCCGCTGCTTTGGCGCGCGCCGACTCACTCGACGATGTTCTCGTGCTTCAGCTCCTTCAGCAGGGAGATCTCCCGCAGCGTGGAGGACGGCAGGCCCTGGTCGTCAAAGCCAAAGCGCAGCTTCTTGAGCGCGATGATCTCATCAGTCTCGCGGTTCTTTGCCTTGTAAACCACCGCGTACGAGCCGCTGCCCAGCTCCTGCGCGGCGGGAGCGGGAGCGGGAGGGCGGGGGTGGGCGGGCGCGTCGGCGCAGCGGCGCGGCGATGCGCGTTACTGCGGACCGCGCCGGCCCCGCGGCGGTCCACGCGCTGCCG
Organism: Raphidocelis subcapitata; assembly: GCA_003203535.1. Classification (NCBI taxonomy): domain Eukaryota; kingdom Viridiplantae; phylum Chlorophyta; class Chlorophyceae; order Sphaeropleales; family Selenastraceae; genus Raphidocelis; species Raphidocelis subcapitata. The sequence goes on along the minus strand of BDRX01000095.1, from coordinate 40,789 downwards.
CCTTGCTGGACGCAAGAAGGCCTCAAAACGCGCCGGCTGCGGGCGCGCCGGCCGGTGTGCGCTCCCGGTTGGCCGCCCCGCGGCCCAAGTCATTGCGGGCGCGGGATCACACGCGCCACGCAGCCCCGATCGCCTCGCCGCTCGGGCAGCGGCCTAACAGGGGCAAGAAGAACACGAACGGCGGGCTGCCCACCTGAACGCGGACCCAGCGGTACTTGGAGAGCGCGGTGGAGAGGCCGAACAGGTTGACGGGAGACGTGAAGGCCTCGCCGCGCCAGCCAAAGTTCCACAGGATGTCCCCCAGGGTCGAGTCGCTGCACAGCTTGAGGCAGTCGAGCACCAGGGGGCCCAGCAGCGCGTTGGCCTCCTCCGCGCTGATGCTGGGCACGCGCAGGCGCTTCAGCTGCTCCAGCAGGCGCGACAAGCCTGCAGGCTGCGCAATCGACGCGTCCCTGCCGCGCTTCATGATGCGGGGCCCTGCCGCGCAGGCGCGGGTGATCAGAGCGCGCGCGCAGGGTCCATCAACCGCAGGCTCCGCTGAAATAAAGCCGCTCTTGGCAGGTTTTTGTGCGCAGGGTTGACGTCGGAAAGGGGGAATGCCTGCCAGCCCGCATGGTCTCAGCTCAACCACCTGCGGCACTCGGGTGTGTCGCTGCGCTCGGCGCTCGGCCTGGCCCCCGGCCCGTCAGGCCGCCGCCGCCGCCGTCGGCATCCTGGAGATGCATAGGCCCCTTCCTGGTGGCCGACGGGGGCCGAAGGGGGCCCGACCGCCTGCACCGGAGCCGTACCGCAGCAACTCGAACCGCGCCGGCGCGGCCAGCGGCGCGCCCATCCGCCCGCCGCGGCCCTGCCCCTCTGCCCGCGAAAAGCCCCCCAGCAGCTGCGGGCCGATACCAACTGGGGGCTGGCGCTGCTTACAGGTGCGCCTGCGGACCTGCCAGTGGCGCGGGTCACGGCCACGGGGCTGCCGAGGCCCAGCGGCCCCGCCCCGCCCCGCCGCGACGCCGCCCCGCCGCCGCGCCAGCAGCGGCAAAGGCCGGCGCCCGCCCGCCCCTCAGGAGATGTAGAGCGGGTCGTAGTAGCCGTACTCGCGCAGCCGGTCCGCGTGCTGCCGCCAGTCCGGCGCCACCTGCACCGACAGCTCCAGGAACACGGGCCGCCCCAGGAACGCCTCCACGTCGGCGCGCGCCTCGGAGCCCAGCCGCTTGAGCGCGGCGCCGCCGGAGCCGAGCAGGATGCCGCGCTGGCCGGGGCGCTCCACCAGGATGGTGGCTGACACGTAGTCCTTGGCGCCGGGGCGCTCCTTGAACTCGGCGATCTGGACCTGGGGGCGTTTGGGGGATTGTTTTGGGGGGGGGGGGGGGGGGGGGGGGGGGGGGGGGGGGGGGGGGGGGGGGGGGGGGGGGGGGGGGGGGGGGGGGGGGGGGGGGGGGGGGGGGGGGGGTCGAAGGGGCTTGAAGGGCTGCAGAGGTTGCATGCCGCATCCTGGGTTTTGTGGCGGGGAGCTGAGCAGGCGGTGTTCACTCGCAGTCTCCCTCCGCACCAGCTCCTCGCCACAGCACCCCTCCCCTTCCCCTCCACTAACCCCCCTCCCCCTCCCCCCTCCCCCCCCTTTCCCCCGGCCACCTGCGTCGAGTAGGGGATCTCCTGGTCGTACATGAGGAAGATCTTCTCGCGGATTATCTCAGACACGAAAAAGCGCTCCGGCTGGTCAGACACCTGGGCAGGCGGGGTTTGGGGTGATTTGGGGGTGAGGGTGGGGGTGGGGGGTGTTTTTTGGGGAGGGGTGGGGGTGGTAGAAGGGAGGGGGGCGGCCGGTGGGAGGGAGGGGAAGAGGGGACGAGGCCGCGCAAGCAGCTCGCTGCAAATGGCGGTTCGCCGCCTGAGAGCAGCAGCCAAACCCCAAAGCCGCAGCCGCCCAGCGCCTTTGGCAACACCCCAAACGCCCAGCCGCCCCTCCCCCTCCCCTCCCCCCCCAAAGCGCCCTTTTTTCAACTCACCATGTCCTTGGGGTAGAGGGTCGGCCCCTCTGGCAGCTTCTCCACCGCCCACGCCTTGAGCGCCTGCACCGCCGGCCCCGCCGCCGCCGCGCGCGCGTCCGCGTCGTTCCCCGACCCCGCCCACCCGCCGCCGCCCCCCGGCGCGCGCCCCAGCGCGGTGCCGGCAAACACCGCCTCCGCCCGGCAGTTGGTTCTGTACCACTCCTCCAGCTCGGCCAGGGTTTCGGGGGGCACCAGGTCCGCCTTGTTGAGCATCACCGCCATCGGGGGGCCGCTCCAGTCGGGGCCCGGCTGGAACATCGACAGCGCCTCGCGGGGGTCGTCGTCTGGGGGGGGGGGGGAGGGGGCGGTTTCACGCGTGCGTTTGTGTGAGTGCGGGCGCGGGGGGGGCGGGGGTCTTGGGGGGGGTTGGGGCCCCTGAGGAGAGTACCGCTTCCCCCGCCACGCTGCACCGCCCACCCACCCCTCATCCCCCCAAACCCACGCAACCCCAACCCACCACCCACCCACCCACCCAACCCCTCAAAAGCCCCCGCACCCCAGCCCCTCAAAGCCCCACCCAAAAAGCCCCCCTCCCCCCCCCAAAAAGCCCCACCAAACCCCTAAAAAGCCCCACCCGCGTCGACGACCGCCACAATCGCCTCTGCCGCCTTTATGGAGCTGACCACCGCCGCCATCATCCGCTCGTCAAGCCGGCTGCGCGCCTCCCGCATGATGCCGGGGGTGTCGAAGAGGATCATCTGGTAGGCGGGCTCGGATGCTATGCCGACCACGCGGTGGCGCGTGGTCTGGGGCTTGAAGGTTACTATGGACAGCTTCTGGCCCACCAGCGCATTGATGAGGGTGGACTTGCCTTTGGGGGGGGGGAGTTTGGGGGGGGGGGGGTGGGGCCAATGCAGGAAAGGGCCGCACACGGAAAGGTGAAACTCCGCCTGGGGGGGGGGGGGGTTTGGGGGGGGGGAGTTGGGGAGGGGAGTTTTGAGGGCGGGAGAGGGGAGGAGGGGAGTTTGGGGGGGGAGGGAGGGGAAGGGGAGTTTGGGGGGGAGGGGGAGGGGGGGAGTTTGGGGGAGAGGGAGCGTGCAAAGGGGGTTTGTTTAGAGAGCCTTGCCTGCGCCCGGCCGCCGAGGCAGAACGGCGCATTCGCACCCGGCCCGCGCGGCAGCTTCCCCGTGGCAGCAAGCGGCCACACACACCCAAGCGCACACCGGCCCCAACCCCACCGGCCCCCCGCCCGGCCCCCCACCCGCGTTGGGCCGCCCGATGACTGCGACGTAGCCGCTGCGGTGCCCTGGGGGGTCCGCCGCCAGGTCCTCATCAGTCAGAACGGGAAGGTACATCGGGCTGCTCTCGGGCAGCACCACCCGCTCCCGCCGCGGCCGCGGCCCGGGGCCGTCGGCGGGCGCGCCTCGGCGCGCCGCGGGGGCTGCGGCGGCGTCGTCCTCCCCCTCCCCGTCGCTGGCTGCGCCCTCCTCCTCCTCCTCCTCGCCCTCCTGCCCCTCCGCCTCCCCGTCTTCCTCCTCCTCCTCCCCTCCCAGAAGCATCAGATCACCCGGCAGGAGGGACTCCTCCTCATCCAAACCCTCCTCATCCCCAGAGCCCGCGCCGGCCGCCGGCACCGCGCCCAGCCGGGCCTGCCGCGCCGCACCGGCTTGCGCCTGCTGCCCGCGCGCGGCCGCGGCCGCAGCCGGGGCCGCCGCCGTAGCCTCGGCCTCGGCGCCGCCGCCGTCCTCATCGTCGTCGCCGCTGCCGTCGTCGTCGGCGGCGGCGGCAGCCCCCCGCCTGCGGCGGCCCTCCATTGCATCGGGCGTCAGCGCGGCCGGCAGCCGCGGCGCGGAGCGGCGGCGGCGCCGCTCGGCGCGGCTGCTGCGGACGCCCGCGGCCGCGCCGGCGCCGGCGCGCGGCGCGCGGGCGGGCGCGCTGGCGCTGGCGGCCGCGGGCTGCTCCTCCCCTCCGCTGCCGTCGTCCTCTGGCGCCGCATCCTGGCCCGCCTCGATCTCATCCGCTCCCTCCTCTGGCTGCTCCGCAGCCTGCCTCGACTGGCGCCGCTGCTGCCGCAGCAGCCGCCGAGCGCGGAGCCCGCCGCCACCGGCGGCGCCGGCGGCGCCGCCGCCGTCCCCCTCCGCCCCCGCCGCCGCGGCGCAGCAGGCAGGCCACGTCGACGCAGGCGAGTGCGGGAGCGGCCAGCAGGGGTGCGCCGGCGCGGCGAGCCCGGCTGCCGTGCAGCGCGGCCTGCGGGTGAGCGGCGGCGGCCCCGCCGCCGCCCGCTGCTGGGCGCCGCTGGCGATGCAGCCTCCGCCGCTGGGAGGCTGCCTGTGGAAAGCTCTCATCGCGGAATGTGTTTGCTGCCCTCGCCTGGCGCGTGGGACGCACGGGAGCTCTGGCCGCCGGGCAAAATGCTTTTTCGCAGCGCGCGCCCTTTTATGCAGGTTTGCAAAGCTATATGGATGCGCGAGGTTTAGAGCAAGGCTCCTCTAAGAACACTGGATGCCTGCGCACCCGCCGCCACCTGGCCGCCGCCGCCGGTGTCCCAACACTGCACGCACCCCGACTGCGGTTCGCCGGCCGTCCCAACGCGACTTGCGCGGGTTACAGATGGCAACCCCCGCGACTGCACACCGGCAAAAGGCAGCTCGGCACCCGCTCAAGCGCCCCCGCCGCCGCCGCCCAGCTGCGCGCGCCGCTCCTGGATAATTTCGAGCAGCACCTCCGCCGCTGCCGCGGCGGGCTCGCGCGGCGGCGCGGCGGGGGCCCCGCGCGGCGGCAGGAGCGCGGCGGCCGCCTCGCGCAGCGCCTCGCGCTGTTTGCAAAGGAGCAGGGGGGAGAGGGGAGGTGGGGTTCACTTCAAATACGCGCGCGCTGGGGCAGCAGAGCAGACCGCATGCGTGGGCACGCGCAACTTTGAGCCCCAGGACCGATGCTCCATACGCACGCACGCACACGTGGCAAGCGCAGAGCAGACAGCGCACCTGCGCCGCGCGCGCCTCCTCGCTGCCCAGCAGTCGCGCCAGCTCCCGCGCCGCCGCGCCCTTGCCCAGCCCGCTCCACAGCCGCGCCTCTGGCACGAACGCGCCGCGGCCGGGCAGCAGCTGGTTTGGCAGCGCGGCGCGCAGCGGGGCGCGCGCGAGGGAGAGCGCCTGCAGCGGGCCGCCCACTGCGGTGACTGACACCATGGGGACGCCCGCGAGTAAGGGGTAGACCGCCACCTGTCACATGGGCGGGGGCGCATTACGGGTGCGTTGGGGGGGTGGGCGAAGGCCGTGCAGGCTTTCCAGCCCGATCCAAAGCGCTGCTCGGTGCAGGCTGCGTCTGGCCACGCGCCAGCCGCTCAGCCAGCCCCCACCCTGAAAAGCAAAAGCTGAACGCAGCCCCCTTCCACACACACACCTCTCCGCAGTCTGTGAGCGCAACCGTCGCCGCCGCCAGCGCGTCCCAACCCTCCTCCTCATCAACTGCCACAACCGCCGCCGGCGGCGCGCCCGCAAACTGCGAGACCGCGGCGCGCGCCTCGTTGACCCAGAAGCGCGGCACGAGCAGCACGGAGCGCACGCCGCCGGGGTGCTCGCGGCCGAGCGCGACCAGAATGGCCTCTGGAGGGGGGAGGGGCGGCGGGGACTTTTCTTGGTGGGGGAGGCGGGCATGAGAACCGTGGGCGTGGCAGGGCGGGGGGGCGCCAGACCCACAGGCCGCCAGCGCGCTCAGCGTGCCCCAGGCAGCCCCTCCCAGCCCACCGAAGAAGGGTATGTTGCCGGATACGTGGGTCTCATACATGCCAGGCAGCAGCGCAACCAGCGGGCGGCGGTCGCCGCCGGAGCCTGAGCCCCCCACGCCCCGCCAGAAGCGCCCCGCATCGCCGCGCACAAAGCCCTCGCCGCCGCGCAGGCCGGCGGCGCTGCCGGCCGCGCGCTGTCGCAGCCACTCCAGGCGCTCCGCCGGCGGCATCGCCGCCACCGCCGCCGCCCCGCCGCCGCCGCCGCCATCGACGCCGCCGCCGCCGCCGCGTCGCTCCCGCGCGCCGCTCCGCCGCAGCAGCGCCGCCGCCAGCGGGTGGCCGACGGCCGACGCGGGCACCCTCCCCGACAGCGCCGCCGCCTCGGCCGGCGACGAAGCCATAACATGGTCCGCCCACCCGGCCAGCGCCTTGACCGCGCGCGCCGAGGTGCGCGGGTCCGCCACGTCGCGCGGCGCGTACACCACGCGCGGCGGCAGCGTGTCCGCGCCGTACTCGCTGCGCGCGATGTCGAGGGCGCGGAGGAATTCGCGCGCCATCTGGCGGCCCCCGCCGACGAGAACCGCGTCCCACGCGCGCTGCACGGGCGCGCCGCCGCCGCCGCCTCTGCTGCTGCCGCCGCCGCCGCCGGCTTGCCCGCGCTGGTCCGGCTGCCCTGCACCGTCCCCCTCCTGCTGCTGCCCCTGCTGCCCCTGCTGCTGCCCCTGCTGCTGTCCCTGCTGCTGCCCCTGCTGCTGCTGACCCTGCCCCTGCTGCGACCACGCCCGCTCGCGCTGCCAGGGGCCCTTGCCGCCCGCGCCCCTGAGGGCGCAGGCCACGACGGGCGCGTTGGCTTTGGCCATGTGGCTGCTGCTGGGCACGGTGTGAGGGTCAAACTGTTTGGGTGGGGAGGGTGGGTGGGGGGATGCAGGCTGTTTTGGGTGGCTTTTGCAGTGGCTCGGCGCGCCTTGAAATCAGGAGGCAGCAGTCGCTGGAAGCGGCTGCGGCGGCTCCTGAGATGCCCCCTGCAAGGCCGAGCGGTGACAGCGCAGCCAGTTGCTCCCGCGAACGGCGGCGCGCCTTGTTGTAGCGCATGCGCATGGCCGGCAACTTTTCCACGTGCTCTGCGGCGTTGCAGTCCCCAAAATAGTCCTCCGCCTCTGACGCGGGCACGAGGCCCTGCGCCGCAAGCGCGGGGCCGCCCTGGGGGCGCGGTTGCGGTTGCGGGTTGGCGCGGGCCGCGGGCGTTCGGCGCGCGTGGGGCGGGCGCGGGTGGCGCGTGCGGCACCCACGGCTGCGCGGCAGCGTGGCGCTGACCGCGGGCGCAGGCGCGAGCGGCGGGCGCGGGGCCGGGGGGCTCACCACGCCGACGGCCGTCACGCCTGCCGGGTGGCGCCGCCGCAGCGCGGCCAGCAGCGGGCCCATGGCCTCGTCCGCGCGGCCGTCTGGCGCAAACACAAAGATGCGCAGCGGCTTGCTGGGGTCTGGGAACCGCGCCGGCGGCGCGGCAGCGGCAGCAGAGCGGCGCGCGGGCGGGCCCCACGCCGCCGCCGCGGCCGCGTCGGGGAGGGCGCCCGCGGCGGCCTGCTGCTGCTGCCGGGGCAGCAGCGCGCCGGCGGCACGCCGCGCCAGCCCCACGGCGCTGCGGCGCATTCGGCCGCGATCGTATGTCTGCCCCACGTTTTGCGAAGAGAGACGTGCTGCGCGACGATCTGAGCCAGCGCCCGGCGGGTTGCCAGGCTCAACCCCTTCTACTCGTTCCCCGTAACGTGTTCAATTGATCGCAAAGTTGGCGCCCCTTCTTCTAGAGAACCCCCTCCTCCACCCACTTTTGGACTGCGGTGACCGCGCTCCTCGAAGCAGCGAGGCCGCGAGAGGCCCTTGGGCATCGCATCCGGCCCATCGCGGCCACCTGAACCCAGCGCCCGGGCGCAGTGCCCGCCCGCACCGCAGCGGCGGCGACGCGGACGCAGCGCGCGCTCGCGCGCACCCAGCGCGCCCCGGGCGCCCTCCCCCCAGCGGCGCGCGACGGCGATGCTCACCGGCGGGGACAGGCGGGCGGCGGTGGCGTGGACGCGCCCGGTGCTGTCCCTGCGCGGCGTCGCGGGCCTGCTGGCCGCGCTGCTCGCCCTCGCGTGGCTGCTGCGCGCGCCGCTGTGCGCCTCGCCGGCGGCGGGCGCGGCGCCGCTGACCGAAGAGGAGATGCACGCGCGCGGCGTGTGGCGCGCACCGCGCCTCGGCGCGGACTCTTTCGTCGCGCGCCGCCGCCGCTCCACCGGCGCCTACGAGGTGGCGCTGGTGCAGCGCGGGAAGGAGCCCTTCCTGGGCGCGTGGGCGCTGCCGGGGGGGTTTGTCTACTGGATGGAGGACCCCATCGCCGCCGTCCAGAGGGAGATCAAGGAGGAGACCAACCTGGACGTGGACATGCAGGTGCGGGCCTGTGGGGTCGACGCCCCTCAAACACGGCCCGCTCCGCCGGTTGCAGTGCCCGCAACCATTCCACCCCCAATTCCATCGTCAACAATGCCACTCCAAATGCACACGCCTCCACACCGCCGCCGCCGCGGGGCGTGGTGGCATGCGCAAGGAAGCGCCCGCAGGCCACCCCGCTGGGGGGCTTCGAGCAGCGTGGGAAGCGAGCCGTCCGTTCCCCGACCGCCCCGGGACCCTCCACCCTCTGCCCGCGCCCGCCCGCGCGCAAAGACCCCTCCCGCCCACCCGCGCTTCCGCCGCAGACGCCGCCTGTGTTTGTGTCCTTCCGGGGCAGCCCCACCCGCGACCCGCGCGCGCACTCCCTCAGCGCGGGTTACGTCACCAAAGTGACGGCCGCGTCGGTGCCAGACATGCGGGTGCGCCCCGCGTGCGCGCGTGGGTGTCTGCAGCCGGGCCTGCGAGCGCGCGCAGCTGCGCGCCGCATTGCATCGCAGCGGAGGCATGGGGGCAGCGGCGCCGGCGCCAGCGCGGCCGTGGCGGCGGGCAAACAAGCTTTGCGCCGGCGGAAGCCCCTCGGCGCCGCGCTGCCTTTTGAGGCGGGGCCCAGCCGACCCCCTCCCCCTCACCGGCTCACCCGTGGCGCCCGCAACCGCGGCCACCCCACCCCCCCTCTGCAGGCGGGCGACGACGCCGGCAACGCGACCTGGTTCTCCCTGGCGGACGCGGTCAACGGCAAGGTGGCGATGGCGTTTGACCACCGCGGCATCCTGAAGGAGCTGGCCGCCTGGTTCGAGGCGCACGGCAAGGCAAAGGGGCTGTACGCCGACACAGACTGACCCGCGGGGCCGGCGGCAGCGGCTGCGGCTGTGCGGTCGCGGTCGCGGTCGCGGCTCTGCTGGTCAGTTTGGCGGTCTCTCTGGACTGCGCTGGAGGAGACGTTGCAAACGTGGACGAGGGACTCTTTGCGCGCCCTGTATGGCGTCACACACTGCTTAACAATACATCGCAAGTTGCGTCGCGATGACTTTAAGCTGTTGAACTCCCTGAGCTGCGCTCTACGCATTCCTTCTCTTTGGACCACCCCCTATTCAAAAACCTCACAAAGCCGCCATTGACTGTAAAACTGCCCTTGCTGGCTTGCCGGAGTCAAGGAGCAAACGGGGGGGATGTGTGAAGGGGGCGCGGGGTTGTGTGCTACAGGCGCACCGCGGCCAGCCGGGTGGAGCGGCAGCGAGCGCTCGGCGCTCGCGGGTAGCGGCAGCGAGCGCGGTCAGCGGGTGCTGCACGGGTGAGACTGCGCTGGAGCAGCACACGTATCGACCTCCCCTGAATTCACTCAAATTCAGGAGCTAGGACAAACAACGAAGCGCACCGATCAACAAGGACAAGGCTTCAGATCAGCCTCGCAGTGATCTGCAGGCTGCTGCGCCCCATCCCTCGTCCTGTGCGGCGCGAAAGCACTTTGGCTCGATGAGCAGGATGTTAATGGGCGCCTCGCGCCTTCTAGCAGCCCAGGCGGGCGCGGCGGGCGCGTGCTCGACCTCGGGACGCGGAGCGCTGGGCGGCTGCGGCCCCTGGGGAGGCGCCGCGGCCTCCAACCGTAGCCAGGTGAGAGGGGCTAGCGAAATCGCAGCTTGCAGGGCTGTGCGGTGCAGCGCCTGGCAGCAGATTGGCAAACGTGCAACCGCGGCGCGCGCCGCACCTGCTGCGCTGCGCTCACAGCCCCCGCCACCCAACCCGGCTGCTGCACAGGCCGCTTTCGACGCACTTGGCGGCTGGCGCGGCCTGGCCTGCGGGGCGCACAGTGGCGGCGTCAGGGTGTTTGGCCAGCCGGCGCGCACGGCGGCAGGCAGGGCTGCTGCCGGGGTGGCCAGCAGCAGCAGCGGCGGCGGCGGCGGCGCTTTCGGCGGCAGAGCCCTCGCCACCTGGGTTAATGGGGGCCCTCTTGCCGCCACCGTCAGCAGCAGCAGCAGCAGCAGCAGCAGCAGCAGCGCAGCCGCGCCCCTCTTGGCGCGCAGCGGAGCGGCGCTGGCGCCGGCCGCGGCGAGTGCCCGCCGCGCGCCCCCGCCGCAGCCGCATGCGCTGCAGCAGGTGCGCGGGCTGCTGGGCAAGCCCAGCTCCCGGCCAAGGGCGGTCAACTACCAGGACCACAACACGAAGAAGCCAAAGACCACCAAAATCAAGACGCGCACGTGAGCGGGGGCGGCGCCGGGGTGCTGGTTGGTTGGCTGGGGTTGCTGTGGCAGGGGCGGGCGTCTCTGCGCCGTAGCCCTCCCGCCAGACAGAGCCTCCCGCCCTGTTTGGGCCATTCCCCTCCACCGGCGAATTCCCCTTCGGCCCCCGTTGCCGAGCGGCCGCTGCACTCGCTCTACCCAACACCCCAACCGCCCCCCCCTCGCAGCATCCTGAAGCGGCGCGTTATCGTGGCCAAGGACGGCACGATGTGGCGCACCCAGGCGTCCCGCCGCCACAAGCGCTACAAGAAGAGCGGCGGGCGGCTGCGGGAGCTTCGGGGGCTGGCGCCGCTGGCGGAGGGGTGGGCGCGGAAGCTGCGCAAGCTGGGGTACAAGCGGCGCTGGTGGTACTCGGAAAAGGCCTGAGTCGGCGGCTGTTGTGTCATGTGTGTAATCGACGGCTTACCGAACTTTCCGGGTCCCTGGGCTTGGTGGTGGCGATGGCCCGGCGACCGGTCGAGTTTACAAGGGCGTACAAGGGCGCGCGCCGCAACTGGCTGGCAACTGGGGGGCGCCCCCGCGCGGCGCTCTCTGGGCTGCCGCCGCGGGGGGCCGGCGCGGTGCCGCGCGTCGGATCTGAGGAGGGGGGACTGCGCCTCAAGTGGCGGGAGACTGATGCTGCGAGGAACTGAACGAGACTGCGGAGCAGCGCCGGGGCAATGGAATGCTGCACTTGCGGCCTGCTATTCAAAGTGAGCAATGCGGCGCCGAAAAGCCCTTCAAATGGGGAGGCATCAGCATCACCTTCTCTCTCCCTCAAATCTGATCTGACTAAACCTAAAGCTCAGCGGGGCGCGCGGCCTGCACACGAGTCAAAATGCGCACGCGAGCCTGGATGCAGCGTGTCTCGATTCCCCAAACCCCATGCACCCCTCGGCAAGCTGGCAGCGCCGGCCTGGCTCGTGGGACCGCGCGCGCGGGAGCCACGGCTTCAGCCGGCGGGAGGGCGCACCCAACAGCCTTGCGGCCGCGCGGAGCGGCGTCTCCGGCAGGGCTGTTCCTCACACCTTTTCAAAAACCGCGTAGCAGAAGCAGGTCGCCACCGTGGCCGGGTGGTCCCACCACGGCACCTTGTCGCCGTAAAAGTGCGCCGCCATATCGCGGGCGCCGGCGGTGGAGACGCAGCGGAAGCCGAACAGGCGGGCCAGCGCGTCCAGGGCGCCGGGGGTCTCGTCGTCCAGGGCCGAGAGGAAGGGCTCGCCCCGGTTGGACACAGCGGTCTGGTTGGGTGGGGGGGTGTTGGCAACAGGCGGGGTTTTTGTGTTTGTGCAATGGCGCTGCTGATGATGGGAGGGGCTTCGCTCGTGGACGGCGGCGCGATTGCGGACTGCTGCCAGGTGTGCCGCGCCGAAACTGCCAGCCCCGCCACGGCCCCCCCCCCAAAGCAAGCTCCCACCCGTCCCCCAAACCCACCGCCAGCGTCTCGAACCCGCAGTTGAGCGCGCGCCCGCTGAGGCAGCTCAAACGCAGCCAGTCGAAGCAGAAGCGCGAGCCGGGCGCCGCCAGCGCCGCGACGGCTTGGAACAGCGCGCGCACCGCCTGGGGCGGCAGGTAGTAGATGAGCCCCTCTGCCAGGAAGACGGAGGGGCGGCTGGGGTCGAAGCCGCTGCCCTCCAGCGCCGCGCTCAAAGACACCTGCGGGTCGGCGCGCGCCGCCGTTGCCGCGGCAGGGGGGGAGGAAGGGGCAGGGGGCTCAGGCAGGTGAGGCATCCCGCTGGCAGGGGGGCCTCTGGTCCGCTGCCGGGCAAAGGCAGCAGCCCCCCACGGCCCGACGCCATGTAAGCCCCCACCCTCTCAAACCAATCAGCCGCGCAGCGCTGGCAAAGCGCCCGCGCCCCAACCAGGCGCCGCTGCTGCCCCCCCCCAAACCTTTGAGAGGTCTGCCGCGATGTAGGTGGGGCGCGGGTGGGCGCCCGCGTCCGGCAGAGCCGCGTCCACGAGGGCGCGCTTCTCGGCCGAGGGGCCCGGCAGGTCTATTTCGAAGAAGCAAACGCCGGGGCGCGCGAAGCGGTAGGCGCGCGTGTCAAAGCCTGGGGACGGCGAAAGGGGGAAAGGTCAGGCGGGGGCGCGCGTGGCGTGGCGGGTGTGCTGGGTCTGGCGTTGACCGCCTGCTGCGCTGTTTGACCGCTGTCGCGTTTGCTCTGTGGAGGTTGAATCGACGTCAACTCAAAGCCGGCCTGCGGCGCCCGCTGCACGCCCCACATGTGCGCAACCGCCGGGCTGCCAAACGGCCAAAACCCACCATCCGCGCCGGCCGGACCCCCCCTGCCCCCTCCCCCCACCTGCCGCTATGATGACCCCCTGTACCGCCCCCTTCCCCAGCGCCTCCCCCAGCGCCTCGTCCAGCCACGCGGTGCGCACGTCCACAAAGCGCCCGATGCCCGGCACCCCCACTACGGGGGCGATCATCAGCTGGCCGCGCAGGGAGCCGTAGCTGCGGCGGGGGTTTCGGGGTTTGGGTTTTGGGTTTCGGGGTTTGGGCTTCGGGGGTTGGGGTTGGGGTTGGGGTTTGGGGGTTGGGGTTTTGGGGCTGGGACTGGGGTTCGGGGGCACTGAGCGCGGGGTTGGGGCGCGGTTTGGGCGTCCAGCGGCCGCCACGGTGCCGCGGCGGGCGGGCCAGCAGGGCAGACCCCCCCCAGCGTGGGGCAGTCCGCGGCCGCACAGCCTGGGCTGCGCGCCCCCGTTTCGTCAGTTGGTGCCGCAGCTCCGCCCAACCCGACCCCCCTGCCTCACAGCGTGCGCGCGCGCAGGTACTCTGCCTCGTGGGGTAGCAGCCGGCTCAAAAACTCCAGCGCGATTTGGTCGTTGTTGGCGTGGGGCATGCCGTACAGGGTGAAAAAGGTGCGCATCAGCAGCTGGGGGAGGGGTTGTTGAGGCGGAAGGGGGGGGTGGCGGGGGCCGGGGCCGGGGCGCGAGGGGGGGCTGCCCACCTGCCCCGAGGTGCCGGGCCGCCGCAGGCCGAGGCGCGCGCGGCGCGCGGGGCGGCGCCGCGGGCGGCGGCGCGGGCGGCTCACCATGGACTGTCCTGTGGAGACCTGGTTCCTCATCGCTGCGCGCAGCACTGGCCGCAGCAGCGGCCGCAGCAGCGCGCGGTAGAGTCGCACCACAGACGACGCGCGCGCCCCGCCGCCGCCGTCGCTGCACAGAGCCTCGAAGCTGCCGGTGCCGCTCGGAGAGATATCCGGAATGGTGCTCTTCTCTTCTAGGCCGCTCTTGACCGCGGGGGCCGCGCTGCCGGCCTGCGCGACCGCCATCTTCGTCCGGCCCCCGGCGCTGAAGCAACCACCCGCGAGAGCTGCCTTGCGGGTCGCAAGAGGCCTCGTCGAGGTCGGAGAATCTAGGTAAATGGCGTCGAGGTAGGCGGCGGCGGCTGTCTTGTGCGCGTCGATTGTGCACACGGCGTGCGTGCTGGGGCGGGCGGCCGCGGCAGGGGACCAACGGCAACTCGGCAAGGACCGCTCAATTTACAGTGCAGGCCAATGCTGCGGCGGCTCAATGTGCGCGCAACGGTAACGCGCCGCTCTCGAGCCCAATCAACAGTCCATTCAATCCGAGGCGGACAGCCGGTCCAGGCGCTCGCGGTCGGCGTCGGTGGTGCAGCACACGTCGGTGCCCTCCCGCATCATCAGCATCTCAACAACCTGGGGCGGGTGGTGTGGTGGTGTGTGCGTTGGTTGGGGCGCGAGGGGCTGGCTCGTTTTGGGGAGCGGGCGCGCGGGCGGAAGCCGCGGCCGCGGCCACCCTAACGCGGCGGCGGCGGCGGCGGCGCGCGCCTCGTGCCGCCGTGCGCCGCCCGGCCCGTTGCCGCGCCAGTCCCAGCGTCGCGCCGACCCGTTGCCGCGACAGTCCAAGCGTCGCGACGCGCCGCGCCGTCGCCGCCCCCACCTTGTTCGCGACGTCGAACGGCCCCACGAACGCCTCCCTCCAGTTGCCGAACCCCATCAGCTCGTTCGACAGGCCCAGCAGCAGGCCGCCCATCTCGTCCTCCCCGCCCGCGCGGATGCGCGCGTAGGCGTCGCCAGCTGCGCGGCCCAGGTCCTGGTGGACGCCCTGGGGGGTGGTGGTTTGGGTGGGGGTGGGGGTTGGAGGGGGGGTGTTGGTGTGTGGGTGGGAGTGTTGGCTGAGGTCGGGGGTGTGTTGTTGGGGGGCGGGGTGTGTCGGTCCTGGACCGGGCCACATGGGCGGCGCATGGGGGCACGCATGCACACGCCGCCACATGCTTTGAACATGGCCGCCGGCAGGCCGCATGTTTGTGTTGCGTCTGGGGGAAAAGCGAGCCGCCGCGGCTCGCGGCGTGCCTGCGGCGTCCACTCCTCGTCCAGCCACAGCGCCACGGCGCCGGCGATCCAGTCCGCGTCCCGCGCGAGGTCGCCCTCATCCATCGAGGTGCACAGCGGCGCCGGCGGCACGGGCTGGACGTCGTCGCGGGGGTTCACGCGCGGGGGCGCGCGGCCGCGGCGGGGGGCGGCGCCGTGCGGCGCGCAGCGCGTGGACCGTGGGAGGCCGCGCGCGCTGCTGCTGCACCGAGCCGCTGCGCCGCACGCTGCTGCCCGCGGGCGGCCCGCTGCCGAGAGGGAGGTCCGCATCGTGTGTGCGCCGCGCCTGTGCTTCACTGAGCTGCTGCCTTGCGCCGTGTGAGCTTGCGCGGGTGGGACACTGGCCGCACTCCCCAAGGCCGCCAAAACAAAACGTGCTTCTTCGCCAAACACTCCTCTTCGATCGATTTTGCGCCTCCGATCATTCTTGTTGAACCGCGAGCGCACAGCGCCGGCAGCTGCAGGGGCACGCGCGATGGCGCGAGCGTGCCGCGTGGCGCCGCGGCCGGCGCGCCTCATCGCGCTCGCCCTGCTGGCGCTCCCGCTGGTCTGCTGCCGGGCCGATGAGCAGCCCACCGTGCACGTCGTGTTCGGCAACCACCTGGTGGGTTGGGTTGCCCGCGCCGCCGATCGCCGCTGGCGCCGCGCCGCGCGCCTTCGAAACCCGGCCCGCATGCGCACGCTGCGGCCGGGCCCTCTGCATGCACGCGCGTGCACGCCTGCACGGCCCTCACCCCCCCCCCCCGCCACGTGCCCGCATGCGCGCCGCATGCCCGCGCTCGCACCCCCAGGATGTCGGCTACTGGGCCGAGGAGCGCGCCAGCGGGCTGGACGGCGCCGTGCTGGAGGCCTACTTCCGGGAGTGGATGCCCAGGGCGGTGGGTTGGGGTGGGGGCCTACTTCCGGGAGTGGATGCCCAGGGCGGTGGGTTGGGGTGGGGGCCTACTTCCGGGAGTGGATGCCCAGGGCGGTGGGTTGGGGTGGGGGCCTACTTCCGGGAGTGGATGCCC
>BDRX01000095.1:4106-22236 GCA_003203535.1 Raphidocelis subcapitata | reverse complement strand
CAGCAGCAGCAGCAGCAGCAGCAGCAGCAGCAGCAGCAGCAGCAGCAGCAGCAGCAGCAGCAGCAGCAGCAGCAGCAGCAGCAGCAGCAGCAGCAGCAGCAGCAGCAGCAGCAGCAGCAGCATCAGCAGCTACGGCAGCAGCCGTCAACAGCAACACGCATACAAACAGCCGCGCGCGCCTGCTGGTACTGGTGCGCCTTGCCGGCCAGGCCAAAGCCGATGCCGTAGGTGTCCTTGTCGCCGTACATAAACTCGTACACGTGGCCCTTTTGGTGTTTTGATCGTTTATGTTTCCGTTTTCTTCGCACTTGGCTTCTTCGCGCCGCGCACCGCCATCGCTTGCGGTGTGCGTCGCAGGCAGTGGTGGCGGCGTGCGGCACAGAACAGAGCTCACTCCCGCGGCCCCGGCGCCGCCCCGCCCCGCCCCGTTCCGCCCCGCCCCGCAGCCGCCCGCGAGCGCAAGCAGGAGCGGTCCCCATAACAGGCCGCCCCCGCGCGCCGCCGCGCGGCCCACCGGTCCAAAGGCGTTCAGGAACCACACCCACTCCAGCACGTCTGTTTGGGGGTTGGGACGGTGCGGCTCGTCAGTCAGCGGGTGGAGACGTGTTTGGGGCTCTTCCGCACACACGTGCACAGCCACACAGCACACATGCACGCAGTACACACACAAGACACACACATGCGCAACACATGCAAACACATGCAAAACGACAAGCAAAGCGCAACCCTATGGCCCAAACCCGCAAGCCGCACCCAGGTGGCGTGTGCGGTCGATCAGGACCTGCCCGCTCTCCGCGTATCGGGGGAAGTCCCCCTTGCCGGCGTTGACCGAGGCCAGGGCGGCGCGGTTCAGGCCTGGGCAGGCAGCGCGGGGGTGTTGAGTGTGTGAGTGTGGGGGGGGGGGGCGAAAAAGGGGTATGTGCAAGGGGTCGAGCCCAGCGGCGGCGGGGCTTTTGCGCGACCAGCAAAGGCGCACGCAGCGCGCACCCGGCAGCGGGCGGGGATCCGTCTCGCGTGCATACCTTGCCACCAGCTCTGACCAGCCCCCCACGAAACGCTCAGCCCCCCACAAACCGCAAGCGCAGCCCCCCAAAACATCCAACCCCCCCCTTCCAAAAAACCCTTCCAAAAACGCGCGCGCCCCCCCAGGCGAAATCGGGGACACCTGGATCTTCGGCGTCGCCAGCGACCCCGCCAAAACCGCCCGCTTCCGCGCGGTGGCGCGCGCCGCCGCGGCGTGCGACGCGGACGCCGCCTGCGCGTCGGGCGGCGCCGATTGGTCAAACTTCACGCGCCTGCTGCTAAAGGTTTTTTTGGGGGGGGGGATGGGAGATGGGGGAGGTTTTTGCGTACGAGGGAGTTTGTGGGGATGGCGGTTTGGGGGTGGGAAAGGCGGCCCTCCTCCAAGTCTGCTTGTGTGTTTAGGAGGGCGGAATGAAAACATGCACCACCGTGAACCACCCTGTACCACCGCACCCCCCGCGCAGGTCCCGGAGCACACCTGGGGCTCAGATGTCAAAAACACCCTGCGGGACACGGCCGATTACAGCGGGCCCGCGTTCCTGGACTGCGCGACCGGCAGGCGAGCGGTTTTGGGGGGCATTTGGGCGCTGTGCGGGGGCCGCCGGGGGGCTTGGGCTGGGGGTGGGTGCGCAGGCCACGCGCGCTCCCTGCACCGCCGCCCGTTGCGCCCCGCCGCGGCCGCGGGTGCAGTCGACTGCCTGCAGCGTTGCTCGTGCCATCAAAAACGCGAATGCCGGCGCGCAGGTCCGCCTGCCCCAATTATGAGGCCATCCTCGCCTCCTGGCGGGCCCAGGCGGCTTACCTCTACCACGCCGTTTCAGCGCTGCCCCCGGCCCACCCCGTCCGCCGCGCCGCCGCCGCCGACGCGTCCGTGCGACGCGCCGCCGCGGCGCGCGCGGGCGCGGGCGCGCTCGCGGCGCGCGGCGCGGCGCGGCTGGCGCTGGGGCTTGGTGCGCGGCACGCCTTTGCCTGCGGCGGCTGGGAGGTCGAAGTGGACGCCGACAGAGGTGGGCCCTGGAGCAGCTGCACCCCCCCCCCCCGCATCCGCGACCGGGTCCATGCTGTTGGCAGCCGGTTGCCGCGCCCCCTGCCGCTTCCGTCGCCCTCCCTCCCTCGCTCCCACCGCCGTCGCCGGCGGCCGCCTCCCCTCAATCGGTCAATAAGGCCCAGACACCTCCCGAAAAACAACCCACCCAAACAAACACCGCCCCCAGGCGGCATCAGCCGGCTGGCCCGCCGCGCCGCCGGCGTCGGCCCCGCCGTCAACTGGGCCGGCGCGCCCGGCGGCGCGTTTGCGCGGCCGCTCTACTCGGCCTACTCAGAGGCCTCTTACGACAACGTTTGGGACGAGTACGCCTACTGGCCGCGGCCCAATATATCGACCTGGTTCTACCAGGACTTTGGGAAGCCAAACCTATCGGCCACGTGGGATAGGGAGGTGGCGGCGCTGCCGGTGAGGGCGGTCGGCCTGGCGCCTTCGGGTTTGGTTTAGGGTTAGGGTGAATGGGGGCTGGCGTGCAGGATTGATGCTCCGCTTTGATAGGGTGGCAGGCCCGCTGGGTTTGGTTCGATTGGACCCGTTGCGTTGCCGCCGCTCACGCCTGCCGCGCCGCCCGGGCCGCAGGGAGAGCTGACAGGGCTGTGGCGGCTGGGCGGCGGCAGCCCGGGAGGCGCGGATGGGGGCGCGCCGCCTGGGGAGCTGTGGCTGCGGTATGCCTGGCCGAGGGAGCTACAGGAGGAGGTGGGGGCGCCAGAGGAGTTTTGGGTGCAGCTGGCATGCAGCGGCAGCGTCGGTGCCGGTGGCAGCGCCGGTGGCGGTGACAGCGGAAGCGCAAGCGGCAGCAGCGGTGCGGGGGCCAATGGCAGCGGAAGTGGCAGCAGCAAAGGCGGCCGCGACAGCAGCGGCAGCGGCGGTAGCAGCGACGGTGGCGACGCGCCGCTGGCGGTCACCGCTGTTTGGCGCGGCAAGCGCCCCACCCGCATCCCCGAGGCGCTGTGGCTGCAGTTCAGGCCGGGGCCTGCGGCCGACGCCGCCAGCTGGCGCATCGACAAACTCGGCTCACCTGTGTCGCCGCTGGAGGTGGGGGGGGGAGCTAGGGTGGCGGCGGAGGGGATTTGAGCAGAGTTGGGGCTTGGTGGACGGGTGGCCCCTGGTGCGCGCATGTGCGTTCAGCACGCGGAGACTGCTTCGGCAAGGACTGTTTCGTTTGAATGTTTGAGAGGTGGAGAAACGAGTGGGGCGCATCGGCAAAGTGCGCGCTGCCGTTCCTGTTGAACGCCTCCTTGCTTGTTCAAACCCCGGCGCAGGTGATGCTCAACGGCAGCCAGTCGATGCACGCCGTCGGCGACGGCGGCGTCAGCGTCTGCAGCGCGCGCGGCGGCGGCGGCGGCGGCGGCGGCGGCGGCGGCGGCGGCGGCGGTTACAGCGGCGGCGGCGGCGGTTACAGCGGCGGTGGTGACAGCGGCGGCGACAGCGGCGGCGAGTTGCTCAGGATTTCGAGCCTGGACGCCGCTTTGGTCAGCCCCGGCCGCCCCTGGCCGCTGCCGCGCGTGAGGGAGCGGCCCGATATGGCGGAGGGCGTGTCCTTCTGCCTCTTCAACAACCTCTGGTGCGCCCGCATGGCATCGACTGCACACTCGCGTGCGCTGAGGGGGGCGCCCATGACCTGGCCGCTGAGGGAAACAGGGACTCACGCCTCGGCAACGCGGCCGCCACGCCGCTGGGAAGCCTCTCGCCACTGCCGTGCGCCCACTTGGGCTGACTGCTCCCCTTCCCGCCGCGCTGCCACCGCCCCCAAAAAACCCCATCTGCCCCGATGCCACAGGGGCACAAACTACGTGATGTGAGATCCGCCGCGCAGTTTTGGGTTTGGTTTGGGGCCAAAGCCTGGCGCGCCGCTTGGCACTCTTCCATGCCGCCGGCGGGGGCTGCCCCGCCCCGCGCTGGTTGCAGCACGGCCTGTCCAACCCCTCCAGCACCCCCGCCACTACTGTTCGCCGGGCACTGGTCTCTCACGCCCTCTATGCGCCCTCCCCAACCCTAAAACCCCAACGCAGGTGGGCACCCTATGAGGAGGCCGACGCTGACTTTGCGTTTCGCTTCGAGGTGACCGCCGAGCGGCCGGCCGGCGGGTGCACACCAGCCAGCGGCGGTGGGCCACGGGCAGGCGTCGGCGGCGGCGGCGGCGGTGGCTGGCAGCCGATCGGCAGCCCGGACCTGGGGGCTCCACGGGCTGTGGATGGTGTTCAGGTCATGTGAGCTTGCGCTTGGCTGATCGCACCACGTACTGGCTGCCATTGGCATCGTATTCCCCCGTGCTCTCTTGCTCTGCTGGCTAAACCCTGGTGCTAAACGCGGGTGCTGGACTGTGGCATTGATTATGACTTATGAGGCCCTCAAAGCCCTGGTAAAGCCTCTCATCTCCCCACCTGGCTGCTTCTTGGGGCAGACGCGTTTTACACCGATGAACCCAAGCGCTTTTTTCCTCCGGCCGTTGGGGTTTTTAGTGGGCTGACAAAGGCAAAATCCCGGCGCGACGCGCCGCGGCACGCGCGTGCGTCGGCGGCCGCGCGCGCGTGGCTCAAGCGGGAGGGGGCGGGGGCAGGGGGAGGGGGCTTCGCCCCGCCGCGGTGCTTTATTGACGAGAGGGGAGGGGGACGGCGGCGCGCCGAGGCCGCCGGCGGGGCCGGGGCGCCCCCAAATTTCGCGAGAAGAAGGGGCGGCCCCGCGCGCGTGCGCGCATGCGCGCGGCGGCGGCGGCGGCCCCTGCACATTCGGTCTTCAGTCTCGTTGGGGGGGGGCAGAGCCAGGAAAGCGCGCGCCGGCAGAGACCCCGGGCGGCGCGGCGCGGCGGGCCCGCTGCACAATGCAGCTGCGGCGGCGCCCCCGCCGCGGCGCGCGCCCCCAACCGCCGGGGCCTTCTAGCGGTTCGTGGCCGCGCCAATACCTCGGGGCGCCCGTCAAGGCGGCAAAACGGGGCTCCGGCGCCACCGCCTGCCGGGCCGGCGGCGGCGGCGGCGGCGCCTGGAGGCGTGGAAACCAAAGGACGGGGTCTGGGCGGGCACGTGACAAAACGGGGAAAGGAAATGGCGGTGTGGGGGGAAAAGACAAAGGGCGGGGTGCAGGGGGAAGCGTGGGGGTGGCGCGACGCGCTGGCGGCACGGCGGCGGGGAGGCGTTTGTGCGGCCGGCTGTGGACCCCGCGTGCCGGGGTTGGTGCGCGCTGCTGCAGGGGTGCGGGTGTGGTGAGGCGTGGTTTATGTATACATGGGTGGCCGCGACACAATGGCAGTGGGTGTGTGTGGGTGGTGTATGGGGAGTCAAGGGAGACAATAAGCCAGGCGGCGGGGGCCTGGGGATGTGGCGGCGCACGCAGAATTGAAGCCGCGGGGCCGGGCCGCGGGGTGACGGCGCCGCGCGCGCAACACGGCCCCAGACAATCCGACACAGAGCGCCGCGTGCCTGTGCACTTGCGCGCTTTATTTTTTCCTCGCCCGGGGGCCGGGCCCCGGCCGGACAGTGCATGTGGAAAGGCGGCGCGCGGGGGCGGGGCGCGCCGGCTTGTTAGTGCAGCCTCGGGCGCACGCGCACTCGTCGGGTCGGTTGCGGGTGCGGGCAGAAAATCGAGCCGGCCTCTTATTTCCTCTAACGCAACAGGGATCCTCTCTACAAGGCGGGCCTTGGCCTGGGGCTGCCCAACGCCTCGGCCGGCTCATGACAAATCAGCGGGGGGCCGCCACGGGCCAGCGCGCCCTCGCCGCTCAGCACGCGGCCTGCGCCGCCGCCGCAGCAGCCGCCGCAGCCACCGCCGCGTCGGCGGGCGCGGCCCCGTCGGCGGCGCCGGTGCCGGCGCCTGTGCCCGCCTCGCCAAGCTGCGGCGCGTCCGGTGGGGGCAGGCCTCTCATATACGCCTGGCGCCACGTCTCCAGCTTGCGCCCGGTGAGCCGCACCTCGCGCCACCCGTCGCACGCCTGGCGCGTGGGGTTGCGGCTGCGCGCGGCGGCGAGGGCGAAGCTGCTGATGCTGGTGTGCTCGTCGCCCGAGTAGATTATGGAACCGCTCGGGGTGACGGTGGCAATCACCCCGGTGACGGTGCCGACGCTGAACTCGTAGGCGCCAGGGGGGAAGGCGCCCGCGGTGACCAGCTCGGCAAAGGTTGGCTTGCGGTCAAAGCTGCCAATCGTGGGGATGCGCCGCGGCGGCGGCAGCGGGCGCGGCCCCGCGGCTGCAGCCGAGTCGGCGTCGTCGGCGAGCAGCAGCCGCGCCGATTTGGAGGGCTTGAGCCCGCCCTCGCCGCCGGGCCCGGCCGCGCCCGGCCCGCCGCCGCCGCCGGCTGCCGTGCCGGAGCGCTTGCGCAGCGTGAGGCCGCCGCTGCCGGTGCGAGACAGCGGCGGGGGAGCCACAGCGGGCCCCGCGCCGGGGCCCATGCCGACGCTGCCGGCGAGGCGGATCGTCACGCGGCGGGGGCGGTCGGGGCCCCCGGCCGCGGCAGCATGGTATGCCGCCTCCCCTGCAGTGGCGTAGTGATGGTGCCCGCCCATGCCGTAGTGCATCGCGGGGGCGGACAGGGCGTGCGGCAGGCCGCCGCCCATGACGTGGCCGCCGGGCACCATCAGCGCGCCTGGGGTTTGGGGTTTGTCGAGCATGTTGAGTTTTGTTGAGGGTTTGGGGTTTGGGGGTTGGCGGTTGAGGGTTTGGGGTTTTGGGGTTGACGGTTGAGTGGTCGGGTGCGAGCTCTGTTCCTGGTTTGCCAGAGCCCAGCAGGCAAACGACACAGCCAGCCTGCGGCGCGTTTGCCACCCCCACCCCCACCCCCCGCAAGCATTGCGCAGGGGCCGCCGCCGCACCTGTCGCGTCCATGTGCTGGTGCTCCAGCCGCGCAAACGGCGTGGCGTGGGGGTGGTAGCCCTGCGCCGCGCCGCGCACGGCGTGCGCGGAGCACTGCGCCGCCCACTGGGCGCCCGCGTGCGCGTGGTGGGGCGCGGCGCCGTAGGCGGCGTGGTGGGGGGCGGACAGGTGGGCCGGGTGGAGGCCGTAGTGGCACAGCTGCCCGCCCGCCGCGTCCCAAACGTCGCCGCCGCAGGGCGCGCGGCCCCACGCGGCCATGCTGTCGTATGCATCGTGCATATAGCCGCCGTGAGGGTGCATGGCCAGGTGCGGCGGGCCGCCGTACAGCGCGTGCATGCCGTGCGGCGGCGGCGCGTCCAGCGCCGCGGCGGCCAGCCCATAGGCGGGGTGCCGCGGCCGCGGGTGCGACGCCAGCAGCGGCGCGCCGCCGCCGACCCCGCCGCCCCCGGCCCCGCCGCCGCAGCCGCCCGGCGCCGCGCGCCGCGCCGCGCCCGCGCCCGCGCCCGCGCCCGCGCCCGCGCCGCCGCCGGCCATCAGCGCCGCGTCGAGCGCGCGCACGCCGCCGAGCGCGCCGTCGGGCGGCGCGCCGCGCGCGGCGGCCTCGAGCGCGGCGGCGTCGGCGAGGGTCGCGTCGTCCTCCGCCATAAAGTCCAAAAAGTCCTCCAGCAGGGCGGCGTCCACCATGTCGTCCCCGGCCAGCAGCGCGCGCACGCCGTCGTCGTCGCCGCCGCCGGCGGCGAGGCCGTGCCCCAGCGCCGCCGCTGCCGAAGCCCCCAGCGGTGCCGCGCCGCCGCCGGCCGCGCCGGCGCCCGCCGGCGTCGCCGGGCCGCGCGCGCCGCCGTGCGGCGGGCTGCCGCAGCTGCCGCTCGCGCTCTCGCTGATTGCGAGAACGCGCGGCCGCGGCACAAGGCCGCCCGCGCTGCTGCGCACGAAGCGGAGGTTTGGCGAGCACTGGTCCGCGGGCGAGCGGGCGTGGCAGCCCTCGTTGAGCGCCGCCTCGGTCGCGGCCACCAGCCCGTGCACCACCGCGGCCACGTCCCCCGCGCTCGCGTCCCCCGCGCCGTGCACCGCCGCGCACGAGCTGCCCGCGCCGCCGCTCGTCGCCTCGTCCCCAAACGCGACCACAAACGGCGGCGACAGCGGGCCGCAGCCGCCCTCGTCGCCGCACGCGCCGCCGCCGCCGCGGCCGCCGCAGGCGCCGATGTGCATCTCCACGGCGCGCGCGGCGGGGGCGGCGCCGCCAGACGCGCCCAGCGGCAGGAGGAGGGCCTCCTCGTCGTCGTCCTCCTCGCCGGTGGCGTCGCCCCCGCAGCCGCCGCCGCCGCCGCAGCCGCCGGACATCATCATCTGGCAGTGCTCCAGCGCCGCCGCGGCGACGTCGGCCGCGCCCGCGCCGCTCGCGCCCGCGGCGAGCAGCTGCCCGCGGTGGCGCATCAGCTCGGCCGCGTAGGCGCGGCGCTGCTCGGGGGGCAGGCTGGACAGCAGCGACTTGAGCTGGCGCGCCGCCTCGATAGCGGAGGAGCGCCCGCCCTCGCCGCCCTCGCCGTCGCCGCCGTCGCCGCCGCCGAGCGCGCGGCCCGCCTGCGCGCCGCCGCCGCCGCCCCCGCCGGCGGCCGCGCCGGCCGCCTCGCGGCGCTGCACCTCCGCGGCCAGCGCCTCGCTGCGCGCCAGCAGCTGCTCGCGCACCGCCATCTGGCGGGCGATCTGGGCGCGCATGCCGGCGACAGAGTGTGAGTCGTCAGAGCTGGCGTGGTCGTTGCGCGCGCAGCCGCCGCCGCCGCCGCCGCCGACGCTGGCGGTGGAGCGCTGGGAACTGTCATCGTGGGGCCCCGTCGTGGGCTGCTGCTTGGCGCCGTGGTGGTGGCCCGCGTGGTGGTGGGGGTGAGACGGGTGCTCCTTCTGCTGCGCCTGCTGCTGCTTGCCGCACCCCTCTGCGCCCGCCGGGGCAGACGCGGCGTCGAGCAGCATCGGCGCCGCGCCGCGCGCCTCCATTGCGGCTGCCTGCGGTTTCGGTGGGTTGGGGGGAGACGGGCGCCGTGGGCGAGCGCAGGCGCTGCGAACGTGGCGGGCGGCCCTCCCGCTCACCCGCGGCGCGAGGCGGGGGTTGCCCGGCGCGCCGCCCGTCGCGCATCTGCGCGCCCCTGGCCCCGCCGCAGCCCCAAAACCGCCCCATGCCGTATCATACGCCCAACGCGGCCTGCGCGCGCCCCACCTGCCGCTCCTGGCGCGCGGGGTGCTGAAATAAGATCCGCGCGGAGTCCCACAGGCTTGGCACGGCCCCCTGCGGCCCGGGTCACCGGCTAATTTAGGCTAAATGATTCTGTAAAGCAAGTCCTTGGCCCGTCCGGGGGCCTGCAGCGTCGGGGTAGGCCGCGGCTGCTACTGGGAGGCCGAGGCGCGCGCAACCATTCCTATGGCCAGCGGGACGCAAGGGGCCGCCTTTCAGCCAAATTCTCTTGCAATTGAAAAGCGGGGGGAGGGGCGCGAGGGCAGGCCGGCAGCTCCCGGCCTGTCCGTTGGCCACCTCGCGGCTCGCCTCAACGACCCCGAGCAACCACCGCCCGGGGCTGGCGACTGCCGCGGCCGCGTTGGAGGGGAAATACGGAGGGTTTCTGCCGGCTAATGCCCAAAGCCTCGGCAGCGGCGGCGCGCGGCGCGGCCCGGACTGTGCGGCGCGCTGCGTGGGTGCTGTCAAGGCCGAGCTCGACAGGCAAATCTGCCGGTTCTGCGCTCCCCAAGCAGTTTCAAGTGCATTGGGACGTCATCTGCGTCGAGGCTCAGACGGGGGCACGCGAATGCGTGCGCTCGAGGCGGGGGCTGCGCGCAGCGCGCACAGTGCGTGGGGGCGGCGGCCGCGGGGCGTGGTGTTCATGTACCTTGTATGCTGTACCCCGCAGCCCAAAAATCCCGACCACGGATGATTGGATGGCAAGGCGCCTCTCAGCATTGCTCGCTAGCCACCCCGCGCTTGAAAGTGATCTGCGACCCTTCCGCCCCCGCGAAACGATTTTGCTTGTTGCAACTGCCATATTCCGGAGGCCTTGGGGCTGCAGGCTCGTCTTACGGACAGCTCGGCACTCGGCAGTGTTGCCCCGGTCCCTGGAAGCGCCGTTTGACGCGGGACGCAAGCGAAACCACAGCAGCAGCACCCAGCAGCGGCCTGGCACGTCGCGGGCGCCGCAGGACGCCCGCCTGATCCGCGCGCGCCAGCGCGGCGCCGCTGCTGCTGCTGCTGCTCCCGCGGCGGCGGCGGCGGCGGCGCTATGTCGGAGCCGGCGGCGCCCGAGTCGGACAGCAAGCGGCGGCGCGTCGACGCCTCTGCATCCCAGCAGGTGGGAGGGGGGCCATCTTCAAGGCGCGGGGTGCTTTTCGATGCAACTGGACCCCCCCAAAAACGGCGCCGTGCCTGCCCGATCTGCCACCCCGCCCCGCCTCGACCCCCCCCCTCCGCCGTCCATTGCACACCTCCCCCCTCCCACACCCCACCTCCGTCGGCGCCGCACCCCAGACCGCCACGGACGCGGCGCTGCACGGCCTCCACCTGCACCTCGCGCCGCCGCGGCAGCCGCCCGGCGCGGGCGCCCCCGCCAGCTACGCGCGCGCGAGCGGGGCGTACACCCAGCGCGAGGAGCACCTGCAGCGGCAGGAGGCCGCGGGGGAGCTCCAGTTTGCGTACGTGCTCAACGACGGTAACCCGCAAAACATGATACGGTGCGCGAGCGGGCTTGGGGCGCCGCATGCCCGCCGCGCAGTCGCAGCCGCGCCCATGCGCGGGGCTGCCCTCCCCGCATGCCGCCGCGCTCCGGCCACGCGCTGCCCACAAACGCCCTGGCCGCTCTCCCCTCCCCACCAACACCACACACTCACCCACCCACCCCCACCCAACCCACCTCAACCCAACCCAACCCGCCCCAACCCACGCACCCAACCCAACCCACCCCAACCCCGACCCAACCCAACCCACCTCAACCCAACCCAACCCAACCCAACCCCTCTTTTGTCTGGCGCTTTGTGGGGGGCCCGCAAAGGGCTTTGCCCGGCGGCTGCCGGGACGGCGCCGCCCTCCAAAGGCTCAGCACCCCAGGGGCTGCTTGGGGCGCGCCGGTCGCGGGCGCCGGCCGGGCCGAGCCCGGGGCTTCCTTCCCAAAACCCCAAGCGGCCCCCTTTCACCCACCCACACACCCACACACTCACACACGCGTTCCGCCCCCCAAACCCCCTCCCCCCCAGTCCTTTGGCGAGATCGCATTCTGCGCCGTCACCGCCGCCGAGCAGGTCAAGGGCTTTGGCACGCGCCTCATGAACCGCACAAAGGGCGCCGCGCGCGACCACGACGGGCTGACCCACTTTCTGACCTACGCGGACAACAACGCGGTAGGCTACTTTCTAAAGCAGGGCTTCACGCGCGGCATAACGCTGCCGCGGGAGGTTTGGGGGGGTTACATAAAGGACTACGACGGCGGCACGCTGATGGAATGCGTGCTGCACGCGCGCCTGCCGTACGCCGACCTGGCGGGCATGCTGCGGCAGCAGAAGGGCGCGCTCGACGCCGCGATGCGCGCGCTGTCGGGCGGCCACGTGGTGCGGGACGCGCCGCGGCGCGCGGCGCGGGCGCTGCCGCGGGAGGGGGCGCACCCGCAGCTGCGGGAGGTGCCGGTGCCGCTGGACGTCGGCGGAGTGCCGGGGGTGCGCGAGGCGGGGTGGACGCCGCACAACGCGCCGCGGCCAAAGTGGGTGGCTTTGTTTTGGAAGGTTGGGGGAGGAGGGAGGTGCTGGAACTGAGCCACTGGATGCGAGGCCGGGGCGGCGACGCAAGCAAGCGGCTGCCCTTTGCTTGCGACGGCTGCCCGGCGAGTGCCGGAAACCGAACATGCGAGTGCAGAGTGCCTCCATTTCGCAGCAACGCATCACAAAAGCCCCCCCACCCCCAACCCCCACCCCCCCAAAGGTACCGGCTGCTTCTGGAGGGCGGCTCCGCGCCCGTCCCCCCCAGCCCCTCGAACCTCAACGCCCTCATGGCCGCCGCGCTGGCGCAGCTGGACGCGCACGCGGACGCGTGGCCCTTCCACAGGCCCGTGGACAGGGCAGAGGCGGTGGACTACTACGGTGGGCGCGCGCCTGGCCCTCTACCCTGTTGTTTCGGCCCTGTCGTTTTTGGCCCTGTCGTTGGTGGCACGGTGTTTCCCGCCCTGTCGTTGTTGCCCTGCCGTTGTGGTTGCTCGCGACCCCAAACAACGCCCCCCCCTCCCCCCCAAACACCCCCAACCCCCCCCCCCCCTACCCACCCCAGACATAATAAAGGACCCCGTGGACCTGAGCCTGGTGCGCGCGCGCCTGGAGGCGCGCTCCTACTACGCCACCCTGGACGCGTTCCTGGCAGACCTGCGCCGCATGTTTGCCAACTGCAGGTGGGGGGGGGGCTAACGGGGGGCCTTGCGGGGTGCGAGCTGGAGGGTTTGCCAACTGCAGGTGGGGGGGATGGGGGGGGGGGAGCCGGGGGGGCGGGCTGGCGGGGCGCACGCTGGCGGGTCTTCGTTGCACGCCTGGCAAGGGCAGCAGCAGCCGGCGCGGGTGCAGCCGGCGCATGTCCGTCCTTGCCACCCACGCATTCCATAGCCCCACCCTGCCCGCATCCCCCCCCTGCCCCTCCCTCAACCCCCCACCCGCAACCACCATTCACCCTTCACTCATCCCCCCCTGAACTCACCCCCCCACCCACCCCCAACCCAAGGTACTACAACGCCGCCGCCACGCCCTACTACCAGGCGGCCAACAGGCTGGAAGCGGCGCTGGACGCATACATGGGGGAGCACCTCGTCTACGAGGGGGAGTGAGGGGGGGGGTGTGAGAGCTTGATGCAACGCGGCACGACCCTCCCTCCACACGACCCTCGCGCCACACGCTGCGCGACACGCGACAAGCCACGGCCCCGCCCTGCGCGCCCGCCGCCCCGCCCGGCTCCCAGCAGCGGAGCCGCAGCCGCACGGCGCGCCCCGCCCTCCGGCCCCGCCCCGCCCCTGGGCGCCGCGCCGCAGCCCCTGTCGCGGCTTTTCTGCGACGCGCCGCCGCCTGCGAGCTGCGGCGCGTTTCCCCACCCCCCCTTATGTAAAACAGCGGCGTCACGCTCCGGGGGAGTTACTCATGGGCAGGTGTAGTCAACCGCACGGCGGCAGGGGGACGGTCAAAACGGAACCGTTGAACGGGGGAGTAAGGGCGGGGGCGGCGGCATAACAGTCGGCGCGCGCGCCCGCCGCCGCTGCACGCTGCGCAAAACTGCGCCCGGGCCCCGCGCGCGCGCGCGCACGGCCCGGGCCCTGCGGGGGCAGCTACGCTGGCCTCACGCCTGCCCGCCGCCGCCGCCGCCGGCCGCGCGCCGCCGCGCCAGCTCTGCTTCGAGCTCCTCCATCGACAGCGCCCCCAGGTCCCTCTGCCCCCCCTGCGGCTGCTGCCCCGCCGCCGCCGCCGCCGCCGCCGCCGCCGCCGCCGCCGCGGGCGGCGCCGCCGCGGGCTGCTCCAGCGTCTGCGGCAGGGGGGCGGGCGCGGGCGGGCCGGCCGCGGCGGCGCCGGGGCCGGACCAGGCGGCGGCGGCGCTGGCGGCGCGCTTGGCCTCAATCTCCGGGTCCTCCTCTGCGCAAGCGCGAGGGGGGGGAGGGGGGCGTTGGGGGCGTTGGCTACGGACCGCGTGCGCATCGATTGCGGGACTTGCCCGCTGCCATCCACCGGCTGATGCGCGGCGGGTCCAAAGCAGCGAGCCGCCCAACCCCAGGCGGCGGCGGCGGCGGCGGCGGCGTGGCCCCCCTCACCCTCGCCCAAGCTGCTGCCGACGGGGCGCGGCCGCGGCGGCGGGGCGCGCGCTGCCTCCCTTATCTCATCCAATCCCAGCTCCTGGGGTTGGTGGCGTTTGGGGGTGAGGGGGGTGAGGGGGGCGTTGAGGGGGGCGGCGATGCGGGTTGAGAGCACGAAAGCGCGCCAGCGACGCTGCGATTGCGCGCCACGGCTCAGCGGGCGCTGCACTGACTTCTCACCAACGGGCAGGCACGCAACACAACCGCTTGTGAACACAAGCACTTGGGAACACTAACGCAGCCACGAAACGCAAGCCCAAAACCACACAACCCCCCCTGCGCGCCTTTTCCAGCGTCCCCCGCAGGTCCTGGCTGACCTCCACCACCTCGCGGATGGTGGGCTGGAACGCCCTCAGCGCCTGGCCCAGCGACTTGGCCGCGTCGGCGAGGCCCTTGGGGCCGAACACCACCAGCGCGACGACGGCGACCAGCAGCGCCTCGGGGGCGCCCACGCCCAGGAACGAGGCGGCCACGATCTGCGGGGTGGGTTTCATTGGGGGCGCTGCGGTTTGAGCGGGCCGCCGCCGACGGCGCAGTCGCGTTCCGTTCGGTGGCGTCCGCTGCCGCAGCGCCCGCGGCGCTGCAGCCCGTGCCTGGGTGTGGGGTGCGCCGGCGCTGGGGGCGGGCGAGACGCGGGGTGGGCCGCGCGCTGTGGGGGGCCGCACCTTGCGCCGAGCGCCGTCGCCCGCGCCGGCCGGGCTGCTGGTGGGTGCGCCTGCGAGCGAGGCGGCGGCGGCGCGGTGAGGCTGCGACCGCCCCCGCCGTACATTTATCCCGCCCACCACCGGCGCCAGCGCAGCGGCCGCGGCAGCAGCAGCAGCAGCAAGCGGCGGCCGGAGGCGCGCGCGCGGCGTCCCTGCGGCAATGCTGCTCCAGTGCAGGCGGGACAGCGGCGCGATAAAGACCACATGCCCGTGCGCTCACCAGGAGTGCCGATGCGGCCGGGCAGCAGCTGGCGGGAGGGCAGGCCGACGAAGCGAGCGGGGCCGGGGGCCGCTGCCCGCGAGGCCAGACCCCCAACACGGACGCCCGATGCACGGTGCGCAGCTGCAGCGGTCACCCGTCTCTGGGGCAGCGGCCGCAGCCCAGTGGCTGCCCCGCGAGACGCGAGCATTTTACAAGGCAAGATCTGCTGCGGAAGCTCGAAGCGGACGGCGCGATTGGTCTGTTGGTTTCCTCGGTTGTGCTGCTCGCCGCCTGGGGCGCCGCCGCTTTGCGCCGCACCGCCCCCGTCGGCCGCCCACTCGCCTCCCGTTGCCGCCGCTCCCCAGCTGCTGTCTCTCCGCGCGCTGACCTGTTTTGCCTTACTCCGTCGCTGCTGGATGGGCTTGCCGCGGCGCGGCAAGTACAGAGGAAAAGTCAAGGGTGCGGCTGACCAGAGGGGGGTGCGAGCTAGGCTAGCATCGAGCAACCGCCCCAAAGGCAGCAGGGGGAGTGCAGGAGGGGTGGATGAGGAGTTGGGGCCGACCAGCAGGGGCCAGGAAGGCCTGCGATCTAAAGCCAAAACGGTGCAGGCGGTGTGAGCTGAGCAGGGAAGCGGAAAAGGTACCGGAACAGAAAGCCGGGACCCCCAGAAAGCAGAAAAGCAGCCAAGTCAAACACGAGGGCATTATAGGGCTACGTGCGGCCGCCGCCGCCAAAGCAGCCGGCCAGGCTCTTGCGGGCAACGAAGCATCCGAAGCAGAGCGCCGCAGCCAGGCCCGCCCGCTTTGCAATGCTGCGCCGGCTGGTGCGGCCACCGCTGGGCGAGCCGCGGCGGCCGTCCGACCTTCCGCCCTCCACCGATGTCGCCCCGTCCTGCCCCGCGCTCATGCTGTCGCCGCCGCTGCCAGAGCCGACGGCGCTGGCGCCGCCCATGCTGTCGCCACGCAGCGGCCCAGCCGCAGCAGCGCCGGCGGCGGTGGTCGCCGGGGTGTCGAGGGCGGCGCCGCTGCTGCCGTCGCTGGCCGTCCGAGCAGGCGCGGCCGCCGCCGCCGCGAGGCGGGCGCACTCGCGCTTGACGGCCGCCATCCCCACCGCGCAAAGGCGTGCCACCTTCTCCGCGGCGTCAGCCATGCGGCGCGCGTCCGCGCCGGCCTTCAGCACCGCGCGCCCGGCGGCCGCGGCCTGCGAGCGCGCCGCGTCGCGCTCGGCGCGCAGCGCGTCGCGCTCCGCCTCGGCGTGGGCCACGTGCGCCGCCGCCGCCCGGTGCGCCTCGGCGGCGCCCTCCGCCAGCGCCGCCGACTGCGCGGCCACCGCCTCCAGGGATGCCACCACTGCGGCGCGCTCCTGCACGAGCGCCGCCCGCGCCGCCTGCGACTCGCCCTCAGCAGCGGCGCGCGCGCTGCGCTCCGCCTCCAGCGCCGCGGCGAGCGCGGCCAGCCGCCGCTCCAGCGCTGCGGCGCGCTCCTCAGCGCCCGCCGCCCGCTGCTCCGCCGCCGCCGCGGCCGCCGCGCTGGCAGCCGCCTGCCGCTGCGCCGAGGCGCGGGCCCCGGCCTCCTTCGCCGCCGCCGCCTCCGCCTCAAAGGCGCGCAGCTCCGCGCAAGCCTGGCCGTGCAGCAGGGCAGACGCGACGGCACGCGCCTCGGCGGTCGCGCGGGCCACGGCCGCGGCGCTCTCCTCCTCGGCCCGCTGCGCCGCGGCCTCAGCCGCCGCCACGGCCCACGCGGAGCGGCGGCACTCCGTCACCGCGCGCGCCTGGGCGGCCCGCGCCGCCGCTTGCGCGTTGTCGCGCTCTGTGCCGGCGGCGATGGCTGCGGCCTTGGCAGATGCAGCCCCCTGCTCGGCTGCCGCCGCGCGCCGCTCCGCTGCCCCCCGCATGCGCTCGGCGGCGGCCACCGCAGCCGCCGCAGCACTCCCTTCGCGCTTGCGCGCCGCATCGGCAGCATCGGCGGCCCCCCTCGCGCCGACCGCGTCGCGCTCCGCGGCTTCTGTGCGCCGCTGCATGTCCGCCGCGCGCTCGTCTGCAGCGGCCACTTCCCGCTGCAGCGCGTCCGCCTGCGCGCACGCCACGGCCCGCTCCCGCCGCAGCTCCTCTGCAGCCGCCGCCTGCTGCGCCTGCGCGGCGTTGCGCGCCGCGGTGCACTCGGCCAGCAGCCGCTGCGCCTGCCTCTCCTCCTCCATCGCCCGCGCGGCCGCAGCCGCAACTTCCCAACGCAGCGCGTCCGCCTGCGCGCACGCCGCGGCCCGCTCCCGCCGCAGCTCCTCCACAGCCGCCGCCTGCTGCGCCTGCGCGGCATTGCGCGCCGCGGCGCACTCGGCCAGCAGCCGCTCCACCTGCTTCTCCTCCTTCGTCGCCCGCGCGGCCACAGCCGCCACAGCCCGCCGCAGCGCGTCTGCCTGCGCGCACGCCGCGGCCCGCTCCCGCCGCAGCTCCTCCACAGCCGCCGCCTGCTGCGCCTGCGCGGCATTGCGCGCCGCGGCGCACTCGGCCACCAGACGTTCGTTCTCAGCCATCTGCTCGATAAGCAGCTGTTCGGCCTGGGTTGGGAGGCCGGTGAATTTGAATGGTTGGGGGGTGGTGAAGGTGAGTCAAAAGCCTGAGTGGCCTCTGAGCCCTTGACGCAGACAAACTTCACCTCAGCCGCGCTAAAGCCTAGCCACCCGACCAGCCCACCTCAACGCTCGGCGCGGGGGGGGCGCTGGCCTCCACCAGACTCCTGCCCACAGCCACCAGCGCCTCGGCGCTCTCTGCGGCCTCTTCGGCCGCGCGCCGCGCCTCGTCCGCCGCCGCCGCCGCGGCGCTTTCGCGCAGCGCCTGAGCCAGCTGCTCCTCCTCGCTGCAGGCTGCCGGCGCGGCCGGCATGGGAATAGGGACGGGCGCAGCGGCGGGGACGGCTGGTGTGGGCGTCACTGCGCAGACCTCCTGGGGTGGGGGCGTTGTTGGGCGGGCGGCGTTCCAACAATCAGCTCGGCGTGCGCTCATCGGGTGGGCTGCAGCCTGCCCTGGCAGGGCTCAAGGCGCAGGCCTGCCCAACTGAGCCCCGCCCAACTCCCAGGCACCGACCCGGCCCACCCGGCCTGGCCCCCGGCCCCCCAACCCACCACGGCGCAGCGCGCACCCTCGCCCGCCGACGGGACGGCCTCGTAAAACACCGCCACCAGCGCCTCGCGGTGCTTGTCCCGCGCCGCGCGGCCCCGCGCCTCGGGGAAGCCGCCCAGCTTCTCCACTGTTTCGTCGTCAAAGCGGTACCAGCAGCCCCCCGCGACCTCGCGGTAGGCAACAAAGTGCCTCCCGGGCGCGGTGATGAGGCCCACCACCCGAAACTCCGCCCGCGCGCCGCCGACGCGCGGGCCGCCCGGCAGCGCGGCCGAGAAGTCCGCCATGGGCTGGAGGCCCGCCAGCGCCGCTTGCAGGCGCAGGGGCACGCTGTCAGAGGCGGTGCTGAACGTGGCGTCGCGCACCGCGAAGATGGGTGGCAGGCGCTCGAGGGGCA
>BDRX01000094.1:106971-183658 GCA_003203535.1 Raphidocelis subcapitata | reverse complement strand
CCCCCAGGCCAAGGACCGCCACAACGGCAACATCATGCTGGACGACGAGGGCCACATTGTGCACATCGACTTTGGGTTCATCCTCGAGATCAGCCCCGGCGGCAACCTGGGCTTCGAGTCGGCGGCGTTCAAGCTGAGCCACGAGATGGCGCAGCTGCTGGACCCGGGCGGCAGGCGCGCGAGCCCGCAGTTCAGGCTGTTTGAGGAGGCGGTGGTGCGCGCATACATAGCGGTGAGGGCGCCGCTCTCGTGTTTGCTTGCTGCTTTCCGTTGCGTGTTTTGTGCATGCGGGCGTGTGGCGTAGCGCAAGGGGGGGGGCAGCTAGGGGTGGGTTGGATCCTCCTTTCCTGTCTGCGTCGGCTCCCTGTTGGGCGCCTGTTGGGGCCAGCCCGCCACAGTCCGCCCGCCCCGCTGCCCGCGCACTGGGCGCGCGTGCACGCCCAACACCCCCCCCCTACAAACCTCAAAACCCGCCAAACCCCAACACACGCAAACCCGAAACACGGAACCCCCAGGCGCGCACCGTGGCGGAGCCGATCATCTCATCTGTCGCGCTGATGGCGGAGAGCGGCCTCCCGTGCTTCGGCCGCGGCGCGCCCGTGGCCAACCTGCGGCGGCGGTTCCACCTGGAGCTGTCGGACTCCCAGGCGGCCGCGTGGATGCGGGCCACGGTCAACGACGCCTATGACAAATGGACGACGGGCTTCTACGACTACATACAGTCGCTGCAGAACAAGATTCCCTATTAGAAGGCCCCCCCCCCTGGCGCGGCCCCGGCCGCGGGGGGGAGCTTCTATAGGGGGTATTAGTCGTGATTCCCCTGGGTGCCGCCCCAGACGGTAAGGATGCCCCTGCAGGCGGCTGGCGCGCGGGATCCAGCGGGCCTGTGATCTGGCCGTGATCTGGACGCGACGACCGGCCTCGGGAGCGCGCGCGCGCGTGTGCGGGGCCGGTTCTGCATGTGGCCGCCGCGCGCGCGCGCGCTTGCGAGGTGGCGAAACGAACGCGACCCCCGGCATTGCGCGCCTCCCCTTTGAAATGCGCGCGGCGCCCTTTGGGCCGCGCCGCCGCCCAACCCGCACGCGGCGATGCCCTTGATTTCGCTTCCCCCCCAGCCAACCTTGGTAAACCCCTTGATCCTTTGGACCCAAAGGAAATGCGTCAGCAGCAAGCCGGGGGGACGCCATCAGCAGCCACAGCCCGTGCCGCGTCAGCCCGGCCCCGCCTCGCCGCGCGTCGACCCCTCCCGCCCAGTCCGCCGCGCCGCGCGTGCTGTGGGCCCCCTGGCCCGCCCGCGCTGTGCTGCTGAGCGATGGCCAGCGCCTCGACGGATCTTTGCGCTGGACAGGGAGCTGCGGCGTCCTGCAACTGGGCGGCAGGTCGGCAGGCCCTGCGGCTGCGTCCGACCTCCCTTCTGCGTCGCTGCGGCCGTCGCTCCACAACCCCCTCCGCCGTGGCAGGCAGGAGCGCCTCATACCTTCGGTGCCACATCAAATACAGACCATCCCGGGCCCAGGAGCCGCAGCACCTGCGCCTGGAGCGCGGACACGTGCGGGAACGCCTCCTAGTTGGGCAGGGCCCGCCTCCCCCCGCGCTGCAAGCGAGTAGAAGCGGTGAGTATGGCCGAGGCTTCGAAGTGCTGCGCGGGGCGGGGTCCGGTGCTTGATGAGCCTGGTGCAGCGCAGGCCGATGCGCCGGCGTGTGCAGCGCCGCAAGCCCGCACCGCCGCCCGGCCCCCGACCGCCCCTTGCCCCGCCCCTCAACACACACAGCGTGATGGCGGCTTCTGAAGCAGATGCCGCTGCAGCGGCGCCCCTGCCGCACGACGCGCTGGCTCGCATCTGCTCCTTCCTGCCGCCGGGGGATGTGGTTTTCGCGGCGTCCCGCCTGGACAAGGCGCTGGCAGCGGCGCTGGCGCCGCGCGTAGCAGATGTGCGAGCAGAGATGGCGGCGGCTACAGACAAGTCGCGGTATGACGAACTTGTCTGGTGCACGCTTTTCTCCATCCCGCCGTGGGCGCTGCAGGAGGCGTGGCCGCAGCTGACACAGCGGCAGCGGCAACGCGCGGCTGCGCGCGCCGCCTTCCATGGCGACCTCACCGTGCTGAGGTGGGCGCTGGCAGAGCTGGACGATGCCAGTGCGCTCTGCTGTAAAGCAGCAGCGGGCGGCGGCCACCTGGAGGCGCTGCAATGCGCGCTTGCGCTGGGCTGCCCCTGGGGCGAGGCGACTTGCTATGCAGCGGCCCGCGGCGGCCACCTGGCCGTGCTGCAGTGGGCGCGCGCGCAGCAGCCGCCCTGCCCCTGGACCAAGGAGACTTGCTATGCAGCCGCCAAGGGCGGCCACCTGGCCGTGCTGCAGTGGGCGTGCGCCCAGGAGCCGCCCTGCCCCTGGGACAATGATAGTTGCTATGCAGCCGCCAAGGGCGGCCACCTGGCCGTGCTGCAGTGGGCGCACACCCAGGACCGGCTACTCGTCAGGGACAAGGAGACTTGCTATGCAGCCGCCAAGGGCGGCCACCTGGCCGTGCTGCAATGGGCGCGCGCCCAGCAGCCACCCTGCGCCTGGGACGAGGCGACTTGCGCCGCAGCAGCCTCAGGTGGCCACCTGGCCGTTCTGCAGTGGGCGCGCGCCCAAGAGCCGCCCTGCCCCTGGGACGAGGGGACTTGCGGCGCAGCCGCCTTGGGTGGCCACCTGGCTGTGCTGCAGTGGGCGCGCGCCCAGGAGCCGCCCTGCCCCTGGGGCGAGGAGACTTGTTATGCAGCCGCGGAGGGCGGCCAATTGGCTGTGCTGCAGTGGGCGCGCGCCCAGCAGCCGCCCTGCCCCTGGGACGAGGAGACTTGCCGCGCAGCCGCCAAGGGCGGCCACCTGGCCATGCTGCAGTGGGCGCGCGCCCAGCAGCCACCCTGCCCCTGGGACAAGGAGACTTGCAGCGAAGCCGCCAAGGGCGGCCACCTGGCCGTGCTGCAGTGGGCGCGCGTCCAGGAGCCGCCCTGCCCCTTGGACAAGGATACTTGCTTTGACTGGACGGCAGATGATGCCACTGCCGAGTGGATCCGCGTGCAGGTGGCGCTCGAGGGCGTGACTCTTTGACGGCCGACCGACTGCTCGCACGCGTTGCTTGTTTTCCCGCATTGTCGGCGGCGCCCGCAGCGGTGGAAAGTTGAATGCTGTTGACCTGCATGCCGCGCACCCTGCAACACTGACGCTTGCCTTTGGGTTTGACAGGCCTGGCCTTGCCACTTGACCGCCCCCATGGATCCCCCTGCAACACCATCCGCCGGCCCCCAGGCTTGCAGGGGCTTGGCCGGCGGGCGGGGCCGCCCCCAGGCGCCCGGCGTGGTTTAGGGTTGAGCCCTTGCGCGCGCGCTTGCAGGGCTGTGGCGAAACAAACGCGACCCTTGGCTTTGCGCGCCTCCCCTTTGGAATGCGCGCGGCGCCCTTTGGGCCGCACCGCCGCCCAACCCGCGCGCGGCGATGCCCTTGATTGCGCTCCCCCCAGCCAACCGTGGTAAACCCCTGACCCATTGGCCCCAAAGGAAATGCGCACGCGGCGAACGTTTAAACTGCTGCTTGACTGGGCCGGGCCAAAAAGCAAAGGATGCGTGCGCTGCTCGTCGGGGTTACGTGTGGGGTTTTGGTGGGCCTTTGCTGCGCGTGTTCGTTCAACGCACGCCGCACGCGGGGGGCTCGGCCCGCTCGGCCTCTGCCAGACTGGCCGCGCACTAGC
This sequence comes from Raphidocelis subcapitata, assembly GCA_003203535.1. Taxonomy (NCBI): domain Eukaryota; kingdom Viridiplantae; phylum Chlorophyta; class Chlorophyceae; order Sphaeropleales; family Selenastraceae; genus Raphidocelis; species Raphidocelis subcapitata. The sequence continues at coordinate 179,931 of BDRX01000094.1, read as the reverse complement.
AAGCGCGGGCGGGGCGGCGCAGAGGCGCGGCCGCAGAGTGCGCGTCTGGCCGGGGCGGCGTGTGGAAAGGGGCAGGCTGCGGGGCCGGCCTGGGGCCTGGGGCCGATCAAAACGCGGCGGGTGGCGCAGCGCTTCAGTATCGAAGAATATGGAGGAATGCGGGAGGCCAGGTGGGGCGGCGCACGCGGGGTGCGGCTGGCAGGGGCGCCCGCCAAAGCATGCGGGCGCGCGTGCGGCCCGCGCCGGCCGCGGGTGCAAAAGGGGAGCAGAGCGATTTGGGGTTTGGGGGACAGGGTGCGCGGCATCAAGCAATGCTGCGGGGCTGGGGAGGACGGCAGGGCGGAACGGGGCTGCATGCAGGGGGTTTGGGAGGACAAACACACACAGGGCACACGCAGACGCACCCAGTCGGTGCAGCACGCAGAGCACACAGAGCGGTGCGCGCGCCGCGGCGGGGGCGCTCGCACAGGGGGGGCCGTGCCCAGCGGCCGTGCCCAGCGGCCGCGGCCGCAGCCGCAGCCGCAGCCGCAGCCGCAGCCGCAGCCGCAGCCGCAGCCGCAGCCGCAGCCGCAGCCGCAGCCGCAGCCGCAGCCGCAGCCGCAGCCGCAGCGGCGGCCGCGGCGACGGCGGCGGCCGCGGCGGCGGCGGCGCTCCGCAGCGGTGCACAAGCCACGGCGCTCAAGCAGCTACGAGCGCGGCGCAAAAAAATCGCCTCCAGTGCAGAACGGGGCTGTTGCCCGGCGCAAAGGGTGCGGTGAGAAGCGGCTCGGTTTGGGTCTGCTCCACCACCGCGAGGCGGCCGCGGCCGCGCGCCGCCCGCGCCACCGCCCGCGTCAGCCCGACCCCGACTCGCCCCTCGTCGGCCCCCGCCGCTCCTCCGCGCCCCGCTTCCCGCCGCGCCGCCCCCCGCCGCGCGCGGCGGCGGCGTGGAGGTGGTGGTAGTCCACCGCCGCCACCGCCAGCGCCGCCGCGGCCGGCGCGGCCAGATCGCCCGTGGCGTACCAGATCGCGGACACCATCACCACATCCACAAACGTGACCGCGCCCGCGAGCGCCGAGGCGTCCTCGCTGGCCTCCATCCAGCTGACGGCGACGGCCTTGAACGCGCGGGACGCGCGCGTCGCGTCGTCGGCGGTGCTGCCCACCTGCATCGAGGTCAGGCGGTAGTACCTTTTTGTTTTGTTTGCGGGGGCGGGTAGTGTTTGGGTTGAGGGTGCAGAGTTGGGCGATGCGTATGGGAGCGGGGCCGGGGCTGGGCGGCGGGCACATGCGCGCACCCCCTGCGCACATGCGCACGCACCAACGCTTGCAGCGCCCCCAGCAAGCCAACACCACCAACCCCACCCAACCCCCACCTGTCGGCGTTCTGCACCGCGTCCCGCACCACCTCCAGCTGCTCCTCATCCGTCACCAGGTTCAGCGACTGCACCACGCCCGCGCAGGTGGCGGTGACGAGCAGCGCCAGCACGGCGCTCAGCCCCTGCGGCGTCGCCGCCGCCGCCGCGGCCGCCGCCGCCGCCGCGCCGCCGCCGCCCGGGCCGAGCAGCGACGACTGCAGCAGCGACGACCAGAACTCGAACGCGGCGGCGAGCCCGCCCTGCGCGGCGGGCAGCAGCAGCAGCGTCATGGGCAGCGTCTCCAGCGCGGCGTGCGCCGCGAGGTGGCCGCGGTTGAAGCGGGACAGCCACGGCTCGGCCTCTTCAGCCATCATGCGGTGCATGTCCGCCAGCGACGGCAGCGCCTCAGCCGCCTCGGGCGTCCAGGAGTAGGCCCGGAACGCGACCAGCGGCAGCGCCAGCGCCGCGCCGACCGCGGCGGCGCCGAGGCTGTGCGCCGAGAGCGTCGCGCCGCCGAGGGGGTCCTGGCCGGCTAGGGCCGAGACGAGGACGGCCGCGAGCGCGATGCCGCCGCCGCCCATCGCCATGAGGCCGAGCTTCGACAGCGGCGGCTCCTCCCGGAGGGAGCTCTCGATCAGCTCGTCCTCGCCGTCGCTGCGGGGGGGGGAGGCGGGGCCAGAGGGTTGAGGGGGGCGTGAGCGCGCGCGCGCGCGGGCGGCTGCGGCGGGGCGGAAACAGCGGGCGGCCAGCGCCGCGGTGGCGGCGCGGCCAGCGGCTGCGGCGGGGCTCGCGGCAGGGGGCGCGCACCGCGGCCAGCGTGCGGCGCATGCGCAGGGGCAGAGGGCGCCGCGCTGGCGGCGGCGTCGGCGGCTGCAGGCGCAAGCAAAGGCGGCAGCGGCGCAGTGCAGCGGAGGGCGGGCGGCGCGTCGGGGCGAGGCGGCCGGCATTGACCCACCCGACGTTCTCCACCAGCCGGGTCAGTCGCAGTGCCGCCGCCACAAACGGATCCTGCTGCGCCAGGGCGCGCTGCTGCTGCTGCTGCGCTTGCTGCTGCTGCTGCTGCACCTCCGCCCTAGGCCCCCTCGCGACCCGCGCTGCTACCGCCCGCCTGAGCCCGCGAGCGCCCGCTCCGGCGCCATGGAAGGCTTTTGCATGCCTCGGTTGCAGCCGCTGGCCCGCTAGCCGCTGCATCTTGGCGCGAGCTGTGCCCTGCAAAAGAGTGCGTGCGGGGTTTCGCCGGTTCGGTCGTTCCAGGCACCAAAACCCGGCGCGATTGCTGCCGGAAAACTTCCTGTGTCCTCGGCGGGGGCTGTGGGCCCGGTCAAGCGGCGCGCAGGTCAAAGGTCACCGCTGCCGCTGCTTGCTGCCGCTGCCCGCTGGGGCACCCACACTGGCCGCTGCTTGCACAGGGTATTCGCCGCAACGCGTGCGATCGTTCGCAAGGTGCATGATGCGGCTCGTGCAGGCTCGTGGCCGCCGCCGGCCGTCTTCGCTTCGCCCGCCCGTCACGCACACCAGCGTGAGCGTGGCAACTGGGCCGGCCACGGGTTGCGTCCAGCAGCGAGCCCGAGTCCACGGCGCGGGAGTTTGCAAAGCACCGCCTTAACACGCGCCGCGCGCAGTCATGCGCCCGGCCCCAGGCCCAGCGCCGCCCTCAGCGCGGGCAGCCCCTCGGCGCCGCCTGGCGCGCGGCGCGCGGTAGGGGGGCGCTGCCCCAAGGCGGGCTTGGCAGGGTGCTGGCGCCGCCGCCCCCAGCCCTCCCCTGCCTCGAGCCCCGCACCACCCCAAGCCCGCCCAGGTTGCTGGCTCTGCATCATGGGCGTCGCCGCGCCGCCCTGCATGCGCTGCAGCAGCGCGCCGGGGCGGCGCGCACGAAGGCGGGGCCAACCGGGGCCACACAGCGCAGGTAGGGGTCCAACCTGCCGCAGCGGATGAGGCCGCCGCATGCTCCATGCGGCCGCCCTGCGCGCGCACGCATGCATGCTTGCGCAAGGCCTGCCCAAGCTGTCCGGCACAACATGTTTTCGCCGCGCAACACGAGCTGCCCCCTTGTTGCGCCTCGTACATTTTCCAGCCCAGCTGCCAGCAGCACCCCCACGCCACCCTAGCCTCAGCCTGGCATTTGGCCGCCGTCCCACCCTCCATTCACTGCGCATCCTCATTTCTTTGAATGCGCCGAAACAACACAGCACACTCACGGTTGGTTACAGGCTTGCAGTAAAGTGCAATTGCAGGAATCCGGCATAGTTCGGTTTGGCAAGGCACAGGTAGCGCTCGAGACGCGCGGGTACCACTGTGCTTTGACCAATCAATGGCAGCGCTGTTAACGGCTGGAAGCGCGAGGTGCGCGTGTCACAACAGCCGTCGGAAGGCATGGCCGGCGTAAAGAAAAGCAGTATAGGTGCGCGCGCAGGGACTCAGTGGCCCGTAGCACAGCTGTGCAGACTCTCGGGTTGACTCGCGTTGCGCCACATGCGTGTGCCGATGGTGGGGGGTGGTGGATTGAGTGGGCGGGACAGATCGGCTGCGCGAAAACTGGTTTTTTTAACGAAAAAGGTGCCTGCCCCAGCAACCCTTGCGGGCGCGGTAGCTTGCGGCAGGCTGACGCTGTCCCGCGGGGGAGCTCGAGCCGCAAGCGCGCGAGGCGTTGGTTTGCGCGCAGCGCGAAAAAGCGCGCGCTGCCGAGTACGAGGAGCGAGTGGCTTGCAAATGCTTTTGTCAGGTGCTGCTGCTGGTGCGCCCGATTGCGCCAGTGTTCCATGGGCTGAGGGGGGCGCGGTGGGCCTCAGCAGTTTGCCGAACCGGACATGAGCTTGAGCAGGCTAGCCGGCTGCCTGACGCCTGGGCCGCCGACGGGGCCGGTAACGATGCCGCCGAACAGCAGGCCGTTGCAGCCCTTGACGTTCATGTCCACATAGACCGCGCCGGTGACCTGGGTGATGGCCTTGAAGTTGGAGGTGTAGTAGGCGTTGCCGGTGTCAACGGGCGTCCAGGTGATGTTGGTGTCGGCGGTCACCGTTATAGCGGAGGCCTGGGGGGCAGCGTCGCCGGTGTAGAAGTTGACCGCGCGCAGGTCCTGCACGCCGGACACCTTGACCGAGGAGTAGCCGGTGCCGCTGAGCTTGTTAACAAAGCAATACTGGGCGGTGCCCACTTTCTTGCTGCCGTTGAGGAGCTTGCCCTTGAACTGTTGGGAGGGGGCGGGAGGAGGGTTGGGGGTTGGGGGTTGGGGCATGGGTTCTTGGGCAGGATGGCGGGTGGGATCCACGCAGCGGCAGGCCCAGTCCACTGATCCGCCCGCGCGCGGCGCGATCAACGCCACGGGTGACGCCAGTCTGTTTCGCTGCCGAATTGCGCTACATGCGGGCCTCTGGGCGGGGGGGCCAGCCAGCGGCCGCTCTGCTGCGGCTGCCGCTGTGTGGCTGGGCAGTCGAGCCCAATGGCCGGCCGGCCAGCTGGCCGGCCAGCCAGACAACCTCCGCCCGACTGCGCACCTTGGTGGGCTTGCCCGCTTCCTTGCAGAGCGAATTGAACGATGCGGCCTCGCTACCAAGGGCGAGGAGCGCCAGGAGCGCCAGAGAGAGGGCGAACTTGGCCATTTCGGCAGCCGCTGCGGGCGGGCGGGGGGCGCGATTGGTTTCCGGGATCAATGATCAATGCGCCCGGTGGCGGGCGGGCGGGGGGGTCAAGGGCTCGCGCGGGTTTGGGCGGGTCGGCGCAGGTCGGGCGCTGCCCGTCGAGCGTGCCCCCCACCTACCTCGGTCCGAGGCGAGACTTACACCAAGCTAAGTAACAAAATGATTTGGATTGTCTTACGCCGTGATTTGGATTGTCGTACGCCGACAGCACGCCCTCCGGACGGCAAGGCGGCCACGGGTGGCCGGTGGCCGCGGCCGCGGTCTCCTCAGCCGTCCCGGCCGCGATAGCAACTCCGATGATGCGCGCGATCCAATGACGCCTCGCTGTTGGGGCGGCGCCGCTGTGGGGGCGGCGAGCCGCTGATGTAAACTTACGGGCCGTGTTACCGTACAGCCGCTGGCCCGCGAGCCGCTGCTATTCGCGCGAGCTGTTCCAGCAAAAGACTGCGTGCGGGGTTTCGCAGGTTTGGTCGTTCCAGCAACCAAAACCGGGCGCGATTGCTGCCAGAAAACTTCCTCGGCGTCCTCGGCGGGGGCTGTGGGCCCGGCCGCCCGGCGGTCAAGCGGCAGGTCAACAAGCCTCCACCACGGCCTGATGGCTGGGGCGTCCACACCGACGCTGCTTGCACAGGATATCCACCGCCAAGCCGGCAATCAGTCGCAAAGGCCATGTGCTGTGCATGGCGCGGCCGCAGGCTCTGCGCACGCTCGTGCGCGACCTGGGGGGCCCCCCAAGTCCCCAACCCCGGCCTCGGCGGCCTGGCGTTTGCCGCCGGCCGTCCCGACCCAGCGCCGCACTGCGGGCCCGACCCTCAACGTCCGCATCTCGCCGTTCTCTTTCAGCGGGTTATTGTTACAGTCAAGTGCCATTGCAGGAATCCTGAATCTTTAATGGTGGCGAGGCACAGGTTGCGCTCAAGACGCGCGGGTGCCGGACTGCCGGCTGTGCTTTGGCGCTTCAACGCCGGCACTGCAGCGGCCAGAGGCGCAAGGCTCGCATATCGCAACAGCCGATGATTGGAAGGCATAACCGACGTAACGGGACGCATTGTTGGGCGCGTGCGCACGGGTTCAGTGGCATGTAGCACAGCTGTGCAGATTCCCGGGGTTCTGGTGCGTTGCTTCACGTTGCATGTATGTGCCTTTGGCCGGGGGTTCACTGGGAGGGGGGGGGGGGAAGTCGGCTGCGCGCAAAGTGGCTACTGCAAAACAGGTGCGAGGAGAGGCTTGCAGATGGTGCACCTGTTAGGTGCTATTTGGTGATGGTACGACCGATTGCGCCAGTGTTCCGTGGGCTGAGGGGGGAGCGATGGGGCGGGCAAACTAGCAGTTCGACGAGCCGGACGTGAGCTTGAGCAGGCTGGCCGGCTGCCTGATGCCTTGGCTGCCGACGGGGCCGGTAGCGATGCCGGCGTACAGCCGGCTGGCGCAAGCGGCGATGTTTATGTTGCTAACAGGCCCAGAAATGGGGCCCGTGATCTGGATGATAGCGTTGATGTTGGAGGTGTAGTAGGCGTTGCCGGTCTCCACGAGCGTCGTCGAATTGTTGGAGATAGCCACCGCCACATTCGAGGCGGCGGGGGCAGGTTCGCCGGTGTAATAGTCGACGGAGCGCAGGTCCTGCACGCCGGACACGCGGATCTGGAAGTAGCCGGTGCCGCTGAGCTTGTCAGCAAAGCAGTACTTGGCGGAGCCCACGCGCTTGCCGCCATTGGTGAGCTTGCCCTTGAACTGTTGGGAGGGGGCGGGGAAGGGGTTTGTGGTTGGGGGTGGGGTTCGTGGGGAGCGAGGGCGGGTGGGATGCGCCCGCGCGCTGCGCGATCAATGCGACGGGTGACGCGGGTCTGTTTCGCTGCCGTCTTGCGCCACATGCGGGGCACGGGCATCTGGGCGGGGCGGGGGGGCCAGCCAGCGGCCGCTCTGCTGCGGCTGCCGCTGTGCAGCGGGCAGCGGGCGCCGGCGCCGGACGTTGGCGGGACAGCCTCCGCCCGACTGCGCACCTTGGTGGGCTTGCCCGCTTCCTTGCAGAGCGAATTGAACGATGCGGCCTCGCTACCAAGGGCGAGGAGCGCCAGCAGCGCCAGAGAGAGAGCGAACTTGGCCATTTCGGCAGCCGCTGCGGGCGGGCGGGGGGCGTGAGGTTGACGGCCGGGTTCAATGATCAGCGCACGGTGGCGGGCGGGCGGGGGGGATCAAAGGCTCGCGCGGGTTTGGGGCGGGCCGCGTGGCCGGGCATGCCGGAAGGAGATCCTACCTCCTCTGGTCCTCGGTCCGAGACGCTGGACGGGTCCGTGTTTGGGCAGAAAACTTCCTGTGCCGGTGGGGGGCCCGGTCAAGCGACGCGCATGTCAAAAGGGTCACCGCCGCCGCTGTACCGCGGCAGAGCGAGTGTGTTCACGGCCACGCGGGCGATCTGTCGGACGCAGAGGCCATGCGCTGTGCATGGCGCGGCCGCAGGCTCGCGCGCGACCTGCGCCGCCGCCGGCCGTCTTTGCCCGCTCCCGCACACCCGCGTGAGCGTGGCAACTGGGCCGGCCACGGGCTCCGTCCCGCAGCGAGCAATGCACCGCCTTTACACGCGCCGCGCGCAGTCATGCGCCCGCCCCCAGGCCCAGCGCCGCCCTCAGCGCGGGCAGCCCCTCGAGCGCCGCCTGGCGCGCGGCGCGCGACAGCGAGCGGCAGCTGGTCACGTCGATGAGGGAGAGGGACGCGCCCGCGGGGGAGGCCAGCAGCCGGCGCAGGCCTGCGGTCGCGGTTGTGGTCGCGGTTGTGGTCGCGGTTGCGGTCGCGGGGCTGAAGGCGGGCTTGGCAGGTGCTGGCGCCACCGCCCCCAGGCCCCCGCTCCCTCAAGCCCCGAGCCACCCAAACGGCCCCCAGCACACCACGGCGGGCCGCACCGTCGTCGGTGACGCTGCTGCCGCTGACGTCCAAAGCCCGCAGCGCGCCGCAGCCGTGCAGGCCCTCCAGGCCATCGTCCGATACGGCGGCCCCCGCGCGCCCGGCCTCCAACACGCGCAGCGACGCGGCAAACGCGTCGCCGATCGCCCAAAGCCCCTCGTCGCAGCAGAGGGCGCTCGATGTGATCTCCAGCGTGGCAATCTGCGGCTCCGCCTGCTGCGCCTGCTGCTGCGGCTGCTGCTGCTGGTTGCACCCCTGCACGACAGAAGGGCCCGCCGCGTGCTCCCGCGCTGGCGGCGCCGCCGCTGCTGCTGCTGCCGCGGCCCCGCCCGCGCCGGCGATGAGCGAGCTCAGTCCGGACGCGCTGACGGCCGAGCCGCGCAGGCCCAGCTCTGCCAGCGCGTGCGACCCCGCCGCCAGTCTGACCAGCAGCGCGTCGTCCAGCGCGCTGCGCGTCATGCGCGCCGCCGCGCCGCCCTGCACGCGCTGCAGCAGCGCGCCGGCGCGCAGCGCGCGGAGGCGCGGCCAGCCGGGGCCGCGGGGCGCGCCGGGGCGGGCGCGGGTTGGGGTCCAGCCTGCGGAGGATTCCGGCGGGTCGCGCACGCGTCGGCCTCGGCCGCTGCTGCCCCAGGCGCAAGCAATACTCAGCCCCGCGCGGCGGCCCGCATGCAGTGCAGCCGCAGCACACTGTGGCACATGCATGCAGCGAATGCGGCCGCCACACGCTCCATGCAGCCGCCCTGCGCGCGCATGCATGCACGCATGCGCGCGGCCCGCCCGCGCGCGGCCCGCACCGTACAGCGCCCCGACCCCCTCCAGCGAGAGCACCTCCAGGTTGGGGCAGGCCGCCTGCAGCTCTTCCACGTTGATGATTAACCCGGGTGACACGCAGCTGCCGGTCAGGTCCAGGACGGTCAGGTGTGGGTAGCCAACGGCCGGCGGCGCCGACGGGCCCGCCGCCGCGGCTGCGGCGACGGCGCTCGCTGCGGCGGCGGGCGGCCCCGCCGGCGCCGGTGCCGGCGGGTCGCCGTCGGCTGCGGCGGGCTGCAGCTGGGGCTGCAGCTGCGCCGGCTCCTCGGCCGCGGCGGCAGGGCCGTGATAGAGCATGCGCAGCTGCGTCGGTGGGGGGGGGCAGCGAAGGATGCGGGTTGTGCAAAACACAGTGCGCTGAGCGCCCGGAAACCCACAGCGCTGGTCCCCACAGCACCCCGCCCACCGTCTTGTTGCCGAGCAGCGGGCAGCGCCGCGCCTCGAGCACCCGTAGCGGCCGCGCGCCGCCCCACGCCGAGGCCAGCAGCGCCTGCAGGGCTTTTTCCAGCCCAGACAGCGGCTGCAGCCGGACCTCCCTCAAATGCAGCTCCTCGAGCCCGGAAGCTTCCAGCAGGGCGGCCTCCAGCAGCCCAGCGCGGATGGAGGGGCTGCCGGTCACCACCAGCCGCCGCAGCCGCAGGCAGTTCCGAACCAGGGCGGCCAGCGCCTCGGCGCTGGTGCCGGCGTCGCCGCGGCCCGACGCGGCGGCGGCGTCGGCGGCGGCGGCGACGGCCTCGTCCTCCTCCTCGTCTGCGCCGCCGCCGACGGCGAGCTGGCCGATGGTCAGGTCCTCAAGCTGCGGGCGAGGTGGTTTGTTTGGCCGGGGGGTGCCGTTACTGTTTTGGCCAGCAAACAATAGTCGCTGTTTGTTTGGCCAGCAAACAGTAGCAGCCGCTTGCGCGCCGCGCCCGCAGTCTGGGGTGGACAGCACCCCAACAGGCCCTTCCAACCTCCGGCCCCCGCCCCACACGCACCTGGCTGAACCGGCCCGCGGCCGCTTGCTGCTGCAGCCAGGCGTCCGCCTTTTTTGACCGCCGCCCCCTCGCGTCGACCACCCTCCAGACCTCCGGCGAGGCCGCGACCGCGTCCCGCCAGCCGCGGCAGACGCGCGCGAGGCGGCAGGCGGTGGGCAGCGCGCCGGCGGCGCAGGCGAGGGAAAAGATTTTGGAGAGCACCGGCAGGGGCAGGCCATCCGAGGCGACCGCGCCCGCGGCGGCGCTGGGGCCCGCCGCGGCCGCCGCCGCCGCCGCCGCCGCGGCCGTCGGCGCCAAAGCCGCCCCGCCGGCGCGCAGCTGCTCCGCGATCCGCTGCCGCCGCGCGCCGAGCGTCTCGCCGCTGCCGTCGCTGTCGGCGCCGCCCGCGGGCGCGGGCGCGGCGGCGGCGCGGCGGCGCTGCGGCGGCGCGCGCTGCTGCCCCGAGCGCGCGTCGCCGCGGCCTGCCCGGCCGCGCGGCACTCGCGCCCGCACCGGCTGACCTCCCTCCTCATCCCCCTCATCCGGACGGTAGTCTTCGTCGTCGCTGGAGCCCGCCACAAAGGCGCCCAGCAGGCCGCGCCGCTGTTGCCCCCGCCCCGACGCCGGCGCGCCGCCGCGGCCGCGGCCGCGACCGCGGGCTGCTGGACTCCTTCCCATTTCTGGGGGTTAGTTTATGACATTATCGGGTTTTAATAATCTGTGTTTATGGCGATTCAAACAAACGAGTTTGAAGAGCTTTGGCACCAGATCTCGCGCGTGCGGGTGACCTGGTGCGCTTTGCGGCGTGTTCCTTACGGTCGATTCATTCACGGACCATGAGGATGGCGATCGCCGCGCTGCCTGCGTCAGTCACCGCATGTCGGCGCGCTGGGCGCCCCAGGCGGGGATGCCTCCAGGATGGCCGCGGCACGGCCGCGTCGTGCCCGAGGCCAAGCCGGCTTGGACAGGAATTTCTGGCGCCGCCACCAAGCTCCATTCAAAGCCTTATGCTGCGCGGCCTGCTGCGGCTGCGGGGTGGGCGCGTGTGTGCGGTCAAAGCTGCTGTTGACAGGACGCCCCCCCCCCTCAGCAGGCGCGGGGGGCGCAGCGGCCCCGCTGCATTGCGCTGGGCGCCTTCAGGGTGGTGCTTGAGGCTGCCTGAGCTTGCCTGCTGGCCCCGACCGCAAGACTCACCGCCTGCGGCAACCGGGGGCTCACCCTCCCGCGCCCATTTTGCCACAGGAACGGCGACCCCTCGCCCTGGGCGGCAGCCGAGAGCGATTAAATACATTCTCTGACGGATTGCGGCCGGATCCAGGAGCGGCCGGCACCCGTGCAGCACGCTGGTCTTGCCCGCTGACGCGACTTGCGCCGGCACCGCGAGCCCCCGCCACCCGGCCGCCACCATGCCGTCCAAGAAGGAGACCATCAGGCCGCCTTGGAACTGGACCGGCTTCTGTGAGCGTCGCGGGGCAGCGCGGGCCGAGCGCGGCGCCCGCAGCCGCTGCCAGCGCGCGATCTTCTCCGCCGCTTCCCGCGGCCGCGGCGCGCAAACCCCGCGCGGCCGCCGCGCCTTTTCGGCGCGCACGGCCGGGCCAATGCGCCGCCCCTGGGTCACCCGCGGCCCGCCGGCGCGGCGCGCCCGCCGGCTGGGCAGTGGGCGCCCATGTGACTGGGCGCCGCTGACGCGCGCGTGCTGCTGCGGCCCCTTTGCGCCCTAACAAGCCCCCTTCCCACGATTCGACCGCAAAACCCTGCACTCAGCCCACCTTCCCCACAGCAACCTGGGCCGCCTCCGCCCCACCAAACTCCCCCAAGCCCCACCAAACCCCACCAAACCCTCACCAAAACCCACCGAACCCTCACAAAACCCCCCAACTCCACCCCCCCAAACTCACCCGCAGCCACCTTCAAGGACTACGCCGCCTCCCTCAAGCGCACGCCCCAGCTGTTCCTGCAGCGCGCGTTTTACGTGCGGTCCGCTGATGTGGCGGAGGGCGACAAGGGCGGCGACGGGCCGCAGCTGGCGCGCACGCTGGGGTGGCTGCAGGTCACCATGCTCGGCGTCGGTGCGTGGGGGGGGCGTTTTGGCCTGTTTTTCGGCCTGCTTTTCGGCCCTGTTTAAGGGCCTTGTAGGCAAAAGGGGGGCACTTCCAGGCACCGCGGGGCCTTGAGCCGCCTGCGTTGCAACGGCTTGGGTCAAATGCAGCCCAAGCCCTGTCCGGCAGCGGCAAACGCCGCCGCCCTACAAACCCAAACCCAAACCCAAACCCAAACCCCCGCGCCCCCCCCAAAGGAATGATCATCGGCGCCGGCGTGTTTGTCTCCACCGGCTCCGCCGCCGCCAACCTGGCCGGGTGAGCGCGCGCGCGCGCGCCTCGCGCGCGCCGCGCGCGCGGCCTGGGGTTTAAGGCTTTTTAGGGGCCGTTCCCTGTCCACAAAACGCGGCAGCCCGGTCTCCGTTTGGGCCCCGCGGGCGCCTCGGCGCGTGGCCCTTGGGGCTTCTGCGGCTTTAGTGAGGCCTGGCTCCTGTCCCAGACAAGCCAGCACTGGGGTTTCTCATTCCTGCCTCCGAAAATTCTGAACCGGGGCACCGCAAGGCCCAAGCCCCGCAATCACTTTCTTAAGCTCAAGTTGGGTCGAATCCTAAAAACAAGCCCCCCGCCCGGCGACCCCCGAACCCACAGCCCCGCCGTCGTGATCTCGTTTGTGGTGGGCGGCATCTCATCGCTCCTCTCAGCCCTTTGCTACGCCGAGTTTGCCGCCGGTGCGCCAGTTGGGGGGTTGTTTGAGGAAAAGCAGGGCGCAGGCACGCCCCGCGCAAACGGGCGCCGTTTGCGCGGCCTGAAGCCTTACTGGCCGCCGCCTGGCCCGCCCGCGCCCATGCCTGCTGCAGCCGCGTGCTCCCGTGGCAAGCACACTTTCCAGCCGACCGCAACCGCAACCGCAACCGCAACCGCAACCGCAACCGCAACCGCAACCGCAACCGCGAACAGAGTACCCCATTGCGGGTGGCGCGTTCAACTACATCTCAATGTCCTTTGGCGAGCTGGCGGCATGGTGGGGGGGGGCGGGCTTTTGGAGGGTTTTCGAGGGCTTGGGGGCTTTTTAGGCCCCAACAGGCAGCGTGTCTCGGGGAGAAAAAAACCCTCGGCCTCCCTAGTCCTAAAAAACACCCCCCCAAAAAAACAATCCCTTTAACGACGCAACCCCATTAAACCCCCCAACACAAAAGGTTTGTCGTGACCACCCTAATCATGGAGTACGTGCTGTCGCAGGCCGCCGTGGCGCGGTCGTTCACGGCCTACCTCGCCACGCTGATCGGGAAAAAGTCCGACTTTTTCCTGGTGGGGAAAGTTGGGGGCTTTTGGGGGGCTTTTGGGAGGGGGGGCTTTTGTTTGGATTGAGTCGGAGGGTTGTTTGCGGATGGTAAAAGACTGTAGAAAAAGGGTTGTGGGACCGCCCCAATCTCACCTCCCCCCGCCCCCAAAATCCAAACCCCAAACCCCAACCCAAAACCCCCAACCCCCAACCCCCAACCCCCAAACCCCCAAAACCCCAAACCCGCCCAGATCCCCTGGCGCGGCTACAACGTAGACTTCCTCGCCGCCGGCCTCACCGTCTGTCTCGGCATCATGCTCGCGCTCACGACCTTTGGCGGCGCGACCTTCAACCTGGTAGTCACTTTGGCACAGCTGGTAATCATCGTCCTGATCCTAATCCTCGGCTTCATAAAGGCCAAGCCCGCCAATTTGAAGCCCTTCATGCCATATGGGGTTCGGGGCATCTTCGACGGCGCGTCGTTCGTGTTCTTCAGGCGCGCGCGCGTGGGCTGGCGGCGGCGGCACAAAAAGCTTTGCGTGCTTTGTTTGCAGTTTTTTGGTGGGGCTTTTGTCGCTTGTTTGCCGGGCAGGAGTGAGCGTGCAAATGCATTCTCGCTGCGGCGCTGCGTACGCTCAAATGCGCATCCTCAACAGCCCTATTTCCCCCAACCCCCAAACAACACCCCAACCCCCCAGCTTCATCGGCTTTGACTGCGTTTCCACCGTCGCTGAGGAGACCCGCAACCCCGCGGTTGACATGCCGGTGGGTGTTTTACGAAACCCTTGAAGTATATGCTTTCAAGGGTTTGGAGGGTTTAGGGCTTGGGTTCTAGGGTTTGGGGCGCAGTTCTCTTGGGCTAAGGGGCAGCCCCGCCGGGGCTGAGGGTTTGTGGGAGCTGGGGGCAGCCGTGCGCGCACCGCTCGATGCACAGCCAAACCCAGGTTCCAACGCCCCCCTCTCCCCGCACCCCCTCCCCCAGGTCGGCATTGTGGGCTGCATCCTCATTGCCACGACGGTCTACGTGCTGATGGCGGTGGGTGCTACGTTTGGGGGGGGGGGTGATTTGTTTGGGGGGTGCGTGTTAGCCTTGTTTCAAGGGAGACAGACACTGGGCTTGCAGAAGGGGACTCCCGGACCTTGAGCCCCGAAATCCCCACCCTGCAACCCCCCAACCCCCCAACCCCCCAACCCCAAACCCCCAAACAGCTGTGCATTGTGATGATGGTGCCATACAACCTCATCGACACCGGCGCGTCATTCGCCACGGCCATGGTGCAAGGTGCGGAGGGTTGGCAGCCGCCGATGGGGCGCGGGGTTCGTGGGGGTAAGCGTGTTCGGCAAGCGGCTGTGCTGGCGGCCCAAGGCGCACTGTTGGTTGCAGTGCAGACGGCAAAAAGCCCGGAAACTTCAGTCTCAGTGGGTGACTCGAAAAGATCAAACTTTAAGCTTGGGCCACACCAACCACGATCAAACAACCTCCCTTTGCTGCCCCTTTGCCCCCAAAACCGCCCCTCAGCCGGCTTTCCCTGGGCGAGTTATATCGTCGCGTTAGGCGCCCTCCTCGGCATCGTGAGCCGCGCAGCGGGCGCAGCGCCACGCGTGCCCGTGCCGCCTCGGTCGCTTGCGCGTCGGGGCTGGCTTTGCCTGCCGGCTGCCAGTGCAATGGGTGAAACTGAATGACACCCCCAAAACCACAGCAAACAGCGCAACTCAAACAGCAAAGCAAGCCCAGAGGAAACGGGCCCAAATCAAGCAGAGAAAGATCAAAACGCCGTAAACAAACGCCCCCCAAACAGGTCACCGGCGTGCTGGCCAACATCATCGGCGTTTCCCGCATCCTCTGCAACCTCGCGCGCACCCACCTCGCGCCCCCAATCCTCGGCGCCGTCAGCCCCCGGTTCCTCACGCCGCTCAACGCGACCGTGCTGCTGACGCTCGCGGCGCTGCCCCTCACGATCCTTTCCGACCTGGTGGGGCCCTGAACTCCTGATTCCGATGCGTCACCGGCTTGAAACCACCCCTATTGTTGTTTGTTTTGCCTGACGATCCATCACCCGGCCGTGTTGTGGGGTTCAAACCAGGGTTTCTAAAAGGTGTGCACGGCGCCGGCCGCCCCCCCCCCCACCGCCGACGCCCCCCCCAAACCGCCTTCAAATCTCCCTAAAACCGACCATAACCGAGTCCCGGCCCCAAAAACCGCAGCCCACCCTCATCGACATGGTGTCCGCCGGCACTTTGATGGTGTTCGCGGTTGTGGCTCTCGCGCTGATCTGGCACCGCTACGTCGACCCCAAGACGCCAAACAGCGAGCGGGTCAAGCCCGCCGTCGGGATGGTGGTGCTTGTCGCCGCCGGCATCGGTGGGCGGGCGCACGGGGGGAGGGAGGGCGGGCGGGCGCGGTGCCCGCCCGCCCTGTTGGACTCCGGTTTGGGTTGGAAGCGTTGGCTCGCGTGTTGACCGCAGTTCGACTGCCGCGTTGGCTGCGGTCCGACTGCCGCGTCGGCCGCGGCCTGACCGGCGGCCTCGCTTGGCGGGCGGTGCACGTCTCTTTGGCACCGAAAGCGAGGCGCGCCACCGATGAGCAAATCTGCAACGAACCCACAACCACGCAACGAACCGGAAACCGCAGCCTTTGCCTGCGTGTGGGGCCTCATCGACGACGGCATCGGCCTGCCCATCGGCCTGGCCATCACCGGCGGCTCCGGGCTGCTGGCCACAGTTTTCCTCAACGTGACCTGCCGCAGCCGGCTCAACCCCGTTTACAAGGCGCCCCTGTTCCCCTACACCCCAGCTGCGAGCTACATGCTCAACTGCTTCCTCATGGCATCGCTGCCGGCCAATGCCTACATCCAGGTGTGCCCGCTTTCCTGCCGGTGTGGGGTGTGCGTGTATGGGGGGGGTCTCGAGTACGCTTTTTGGGGTAGGTGCGCGTGCAGGGGCTTGCGCGGGGGGAGGCTCCCCAGAACCCCAAACCACCCGCCCCACAAACAGCCGCTCCCCTCCTCTCAACCCGCCCAACCCATCCAATCCTCCAAAACCCCACCACCCCCAGCTCGCCGTGTTCTTCGCCGTCGTGCTGGCGTTCTACACCCTATACTCCATCCACGCCGCCCAGTACCACGACGACTTCCTCGGCCGCGAGCTGGAGGGCGCCAAGGCCGCAGACCTGGAGTCCTCCGCCGGCTCCGTCGCGGCGCTGCGGCGCGCGCTTTCCCACCGCTCGACCACGTTTGTCAACCCCTTCACGGGCGGGGGGGACCTCCGGCGCGAGATCGGGCGCGCCAGCGGCGGCGTGACCTACCTCGCGCCGGCGACGCTGCCGTCCTAAGCCGGGCTGGGTTTGGGGGGTTTTGGGCCGACAACCTCGAGGCGTCGACCTGGACAGGGTTGAGGTGGTCAACCGCAGCCCGAAACCCCCAAGTGAAGCAAGAGTCGGTAAACCCGACAGGTTGGTCAACGCCAAGGGCGGCCCCAGGTTTGTGGGGCGGCCAAGAACCCCCTCCCCCGTCTTCAGGGGGGCTGCCCAGTGGGCAGAAGCGCTGACCGCGCCCAAGGCGAGTCGAGCCCTTTTCCACAAGCAACGGCCGACGGCGGTCGCGGCGCCAGGGACGGCCGCCGCATGCGGCCCGAGGCGCCGGCGCACCCGCGCGGCCACGCTCTCTGCAACCCCGCGCGCGCCGCGCAAGCCCCGCCTCGCGCCCCGGCACGCCATGCATGGCGCTTGGCGTTTGGCGCTTGGCGCGGCGCGGCGCCATTTATGTTTGCGCGTCTGCGCACGGAACCGCACCCGCGGCGCCGCCGCGGCCCCTTTGGAGCGGCGGCGCCGGCGCAGCAACCCCGGAGCGGGCGCGCTGCGACTGCGCTCGCGCGCGCGCGCGCGCGTTCGCCCGCACCGGCCCCTGCCGAGGCGGCGTTCGCGCGCGCGCGGCGGCTCGCAGTCGCGCGGCGCCGGGGGCGCTTTTGTTTTCGCGTCTGCACTCTCAAAACAAACGCGGTGCCGAGGCGGCTTCAACAACCCCCACCCCATTCCCCCCAAAAACAAGAATCCTTTCCCTCCTGATTAGTCAACCCCCCCTGCTCTCCCCCCACAGCAGGGCAACAGCCCACGCGCGCTTTGATCTGTACTGTGCAGCGTGCAGCCCCTGGTTGCGCGCGGCCCTGCCTTTTCGGGTGCATTACCAATGCATCTTACCCCACGCCCCCAATTCAATTAGTACGGCCCGGCCACGACGCCCCTGACGGCAGCGCGCGCGGCGGCCCCGCGGGACGCCAAGCGACGACACGGGGAGGGGGGCCTTTTCCGAGTTTTTCTCCTGCCAGCTGTGGCTGCATGGGCCTTGCCAAAGCAGCGCTGCTCTTAATACTTGCCCGGACGCCGCCGCCTGGGCGCGCTGGGCTCACCCAATCGGGCAGCCTGTGCACTGATGTAAGAATTTGTCGCGCGATTGCAAGCGCCGTGGCCGCTGCCAGCGGCCGCTGGCCGGGCCTGACGGGGAGGGTTGAGTGTGGCCTGGGGATGAGGCAGATCGAGCCTTTCCGCAATGGCGGGTTTGAGGGCTGGGGGGGGGAGTCTGGAAAGTGGCGGGCGCGCCTGTTCGAAGCACCGCCGCGCCGGCTCAGCCCAAAGTTGCGGTGGCGCCGACTGCATTGCGAGTGTTACAGTTTGCAAGGAAGGCTCCGCAAGCGACCGCGCCGGCGGTTTTTCAGCCGGCGCTGGCTACGTGCTCGCTGACGAATAGGCGAATGAGCCGAGAGTGCCCCCGCAAGAGAGAGAAAAGACAGAGGAAAGAGAGATAATGGGGCTGTCCAACGGCACACAAGATCCGGCCCCCCAAAAGTGTGGCAGGCGGCGGTCCCAAAAAAGCCGGCCAAACCCGCACCCAAAATCACAGGCCACCAAAGCCGCTGCCGCCGCCGCCCCCGCCGCCGCCGCCGCCGCCGCCGCCGTCGTCCCCGTCCCCGTCCTCCGTCTCCCCCTCCGCCTCGAGCTGGGGGACGCAAACAAACTGAACGCGCCCCTGGCGGCTCGCGTCCAGGAACGCGCCCTGGGGGTGTTGTTCAGGGTGTTGCTCAGGGCTGGAAGGCACGCTTGCACTGTACGCCTCGGCCGGCGGCGGGCGAGCCCCCGTTGCGCAGGCGGGCCTCGGGGGTGTCGGCGCCTCGCTGAGTCGGCTCCTTCACAAACCAGCCGCCGCCTGATCAGCCCCGGCTCATCCAGCCGCCAAAGGGCCCTTCAAACAGCCACGCGCCAGCTTTTGTTTAAGCCGCGTGACCCAAAGGCGTGCGCCCCGCAGAGGCGCAAACCCGCCCCGCGCACCTGTGTGCCCCCCATTGTGCCGGCCTGCATCGACGCCGTCGGCCCCGCCAGCGAGCCGCCCCAGCCGCCGCCGCCGCCGCCGCCGCCGGGCGCGCCGCGCCCCAGAATCGACATCATATGAGTCACCTTCAGCAGGCCGCTGCCGTCCACAGAGACCTGCGGCGTTAAAACGGCGGCACAGCGGGTTTTTAAGGGAAGGGGGTGATCGAATAAAGCGCGCCGCTGCCCCTGAAAGCAGGCCGCCACCTCTCCCTCCGTGCCCCCAGCGGCGCCGCCTGGCCGGCCCCCAACTGTCGGCCAAACCCGCACCAGCCGCCCCCAACCCCAACCCTAACACACGCCGGGCGGGGAGCAGCCCCGACCCCACCCCCCCCAAACCTTTGTCGAAACGCCCCCTGTCTCGCCCCGCGGGTTTGAAGGGATGTTTGCAAAAGCGGCGCGGAGGTTTTTGTAGGCGTAAGTGTAGGCGACGACCTGGTCCGCCACCCTGAAGCCCAGCAGCTCCGCGTTTGGCAGCTCGATCTGTTGGTTTTGGTTTTTGGGTTTGAGTTTGGGGTTATGGGTTTGGGGTGATGGGTTTGGGGTTTGAGTTTGATTTTTGGTTTTGGTTTTGGTTTTGGTTTTGGTTTTGGTTTTGGTTTTGGTTTTGGTTTTGGTTTTGGTTTTGGTTTTGGTTTTGGTTTTGGTTTTGGTTTTGGTTTTGGTTTTGGGTTTGGGTTCAGTGTGGTTTGTTTGACATGGGCAAAGTCCACAGTTGCGCAGTGGCCGCGGCATTTCGCCGACACCCCAGCGGGGTGGCACCCCCACAACACAACCCAGCGCCCCCCCCTACCTCGAGCGTCCCCGTCCCGCCCGCCCCCCTCATCGCGAGCCGCTGCGGGTCCCGCTGCAGCGTCAGCACCACGGGGCCGGAGGGCCACTCGAGGTCCTCTATCGCCTCCTTCAGCAGCGCGCCTGCGGCGCGCGCGGCGTTGCAATTGGAAGGGGCGCCGTTCTTCAGGGCCGCGGCGTTGTGGAGCGGCTGCTTGCACTCTGTGCGCCGCGCTCCCGCCTTGCTGTGCTGTCTGCTGTTTTCCTCATCAGCGCGATCTACACCGCATTACCTTTCACCGCCCCTCCCAAAACGCCGGGCGAGCAGGGCGTTGTCTGACCCTTTGAGGCTGTCAGCCCCCCCGGCGGCCGCCCCCACCCACCGTTGATGACAAACGACGACACCGGGTCACCCCAGTACTCGGTCATGTCACCCGGCACCTGCTGCTCCAGGCAGGCGATGCGCGCGTACAGCGCGAGCACGGGGCCGCCGCCGGGGCCGGGCGGGGGGGGGGAAGCACAGGGGGCGCGGTTTCGAGGGATGTTTGACGGGGGTGAAGAGGGCGGTGGTGTGTTGTTGAGGGGTCGGCCCTGCACGCCGTTGGCGGCAGCGGCAGCGTCAGCGGCGGCGGCGGCGCGCGCGCTCACCTGCAGGCCAAACACCTGCTGCTCTGCGGGGGTGTCGTACGCCGAAAACAGCTGCGGGCGGTTTCGGGGGGTTGGAGGCGCGGCCCTGAAGGCAGGCCCCTCATCCGGCGCCGTCGGCCTGAGCCCCGTTCGCTGTGCTAGACCGCCGCGAAGAAGGCCGCATGCAGCTGCAGAATGCCGCCCAGGCTCGCATGCGGAGGCCGCCGGCGCGGCCCCTGGCGCGCGGCTGCTCAGACCAGCTGCAGAAAGGTCCCGTGGCCCCCTGACGCCGCTGTTTGTCCCACGGACTGCCCACGGCCGGCCCACGGACTGCCCACCTCTGACCGAAGGTAGACCGACGCCTGCAGCGTTTTTGACTCGTCCTCCCAACGCAGGGACAGGCCGTCGGCGTCCACCACCACGCTGCAGACCTAGCGATTGTTGGGTTGCGCAGCACGCGGGCCGTGGCGGCAGGCGGCACAAGCGGTTTTCTTCTGCCGCTGGATGGACCCTGGGACATGTGTGCGGCACGGCAGGGGCCGCCGGCACACCGACACGCACTCGCGCCGCGTGGGCCGCGCGCGCCCCAAGCGGCCGAGCGGGCGAGCGCGCGGCGGCGCGGCGCACCTGCTTTGGGCTCGGTCTGATCGCCTGCAGCACGGCCGTGAGGCCGCGCACGTTCGCCAGCGTCAGGCGGACGGCGGGGCCAGCCGCGTCGTTCAGGCTCGCCATGGCCGCTGTGCAGCGCGCGCGACGCTCGCGCTGCGCGTGCCGCGCGCGCTGTGGTGCCGCACCGGCGCTGCTGGCTGCGCGCCCTCTAGCTGCGTCCTGCAAGCCTGGGACCGCCCATGCCGCGTTTGCGACCCCGAAGACCGCGGGCGAGAGCTCGCGGCCGTCCGCGCGGGCTTGGCGGGAATAGATCTGGCTCTTTGTGCGTATTGCGTTTCCAAA
The DNA here is from genome assembly GCA_003203535.1 of Raphidocelis subcapitata. Lineage (NCBI taxonomy): Eukaryota > Viridiplantae > Chlorophyta > Chlorophyceae > Sphaeropleales > Selenastraceae > Raphidocelis > Raphidocelis subcapitata. Next base: position 159,266 of record BDRX01000094.1, on the reverse strand, counting down.
AAATCCCACTTCACTCTCAGCCGAAACACCCCCGTAACACCCCGTATCTTGTCGGCCGCCGTGCGGACGCAGCTGCCGCCCCGCCGCCCACATGCTGGCCAGCACGACCGCCCCTGCCCCCACCTGGACCGCGCGCGCACCACGGCCCCTGCCCCCGTGCGGGCGCCAAATCCATTACAATCCCTCTCAGCGCGCCTCGAGCGCCTCGGCCCCAGGCCCGAAGTCCGCCCAGTACTGCCGCAGCCGCGCGGCGACGTGGCCGCGCAGCAGGACGACGTGGTTGCCCAGCGGCCGCCGCAGCAGCGCCTCGACGGCGGCGGCGCCCCCCGACAGCCGCACGCGCGCCTGCGAGGCAAGGGCGGCGGCGGCGGCGGTTCGGTTTCAATCCCGGCCGCCGCCGGCGTGGCTGCGACGGCCGAGTCGTCGACGTGCAACGTACGCATGCGACGACCCCCCGCCCCGCCATGCGCAGTGACGACGACGCCCCCCATCCCCTGCCCTCTTGCCTGCGTCCTGCAAAGGTGCGGGCTCCACTCCCCCGCGCCCTGCGGCAACACCTCCCCCTCCTCCACCCAAAGCTGCTCCGCCGCCGCGCCGCCGACGCGCAGCAGCGTCGCCGGCCCCGGCGGCAGCGCGCCGCGCAACGCGACGCCGAGGCCCGATTCGAAATGGGTGGTGGGCTCGAACGACGACAGCAGGCCGCGCGCGATGGTGCAATGCGCCAGCAGGAGGCAGCCAGCGGCGGGGTCGACCTGCACGGAGTTTTTGCAAAGGAAGCCGGGGCCGTCGCAACGTTCGGCGGCGGGCCCGCCCGAAGGTCGCCGCGAGGCTGGCAAGCCACGGCGCCTGACTTCTCGCTCGCCGCCCAAGCCGGCTAGTCCGCACCCTCCCAATCGCAGCCAAGCAAGCGCGACAGCGCAAAGCCCGCCCTCCAACCGCAACAGACGACGCAACCTGGCGCCACGCCGCCGCCGCGTCGCCGCACCCACCTGCGCGACGTTGGCCATCCATGGCACCTGCCCCGTCATCTCCCGCCCCCACAGCATGCCCAGCGCGGAGCACACGTCCCCCTCGCAGCCCGCGACGACGCCCTCCTCCAGCAGCTTTGCCAGCGCGTAGCAGCCCGTGGTGGCGTGCTTCGACACGACGTCGAAGCAGCGCACCGCGACGCACGACAGGCCGCGGTCGTCGACGAGCGCGCGGAGCGCGAGGTGCGCGCGCGCCGCGGCCGCGGCGGCCGCGGGGGTCGCGGCGGGGGCGGCGGCGCAGCAGGCGGCGGTGGCGCCGTGGGAGCGCAGCACGTCGCGCGCGACCTGCGGTTGGTCGCCGCCGCGAGGTTTGTTGGGTGGCAGTTTTGGCAGTCGGCAGCTGGGTCTTGCCTGGGGACGCCGGCCTTGCACACGCCCCCCCCCCCCCCCCCCGCCCGCCCAAAGAACGATGCCGCTTCTGCGACGTCGAGCACGCGTGCGATAACACACACCCACCCGCCCGCCCGCCCCACCTCCTCGACCCGCTCCGGCGGGAACGCCGCCCCCCCGGCGGAAGCTTCCATCCGCCCCGTCAGCTCCTCCATTGGGACCGCCTCCAGCCGCGGCCCCCACGCCGCCGCGACCGCGCGCGCGCCGGGCGTGCTGGCGACTAGCCAGTCCGAGGGCTCGCCCACGAGCCCGATGCGCGCGGCGTGCAGGGTGTGCCAGACGGCCAGGCTCTGGCGCGTAGGTTCAAGCGGCGGCGGCGGGCGGCGCAGGGGTGCTTTGAGGGCTGCAGGGTATGTTGGGCGCGCGCGCCTCGATGCGCGCGCTGCCGCTGCACTCCCCAATTCGTCTGCAGGGGGGAGCCTGCTCGTGGCGACACGCGAGCTGCCACATCCGTTTCCAGTCCGAACCCGCCGCCCCCCAAAGCAGCGCCGCTCACGCACGTGCAGGGCGTCGCCCAGCTCCGGCCACGCGTCGCCCGCGCCAACCGCCGCCGCCCGCCTCGCCGGCGCGGCCGCGCCCTCCGCGGGCTGCGGCAGGTAGACGATCCGCCCCTTTAGCCCGTCCTGCTGCAGCCTTGCGAGCGCCTCCAGCGCGGAGGGCAGGGAGTTTGACCAGGGGTGCGCGAGCAGCAGCACGGGCGGCAGTCCGGACGGCGGCGGCGCGGCGGCGGCGGCGGCGGCGGCGGCGCCCGCAACCGCGCCGCGCCAAGCGTCGTGGTATGACCGGAGCGCCTCGAGCGCCGCCGCCTCGGTGCCGCCCGTGCCCATGAGCAGCGCCAGCGGCGTGCGCCGCGCGGCCGCGGCGGCGGCGGCGGCGGCCGGCGGCGCGGCGGCGGCGCCGGCGGCCGCGAGGCGCTGCCAAAACGGCCGCAGCACGGGCGGCACGCTGCCGCCGCCTTCGCCGCGCCGCGCTGCGTCCTGCTCGCTCAATTGGGACTGCAGCAGCGCCAGCTCAAAGGCGGGCTGGCGTGGCGGGGGTGCTGCTGCTGCTGCTGCGCTGCCGTGCGCCGCCGCGGTGGACCGCTGCGCGGCGGCGGCAGCCGCAGCAGCCGCCGCCGCAGCGGTCGTGACGCAGCGGTGAAGAGCCGGCAGTGCGACCGCCACCGCTCCTCTCATTGGTGGGGTGGAGGTCTCGGAACTGTTTCGACAGCAGTCGCTGGCGCCTTGGTGGCTGCAGCCACCTGGCTGTATCGGTTTTATAAAAACACTTCTGTGGCTTTTGAAGTACTACGCAACTAGAAACCACGGAAAAGGCAGGACAGGCAGCTCGAGGGCGGGCTGGAGAAGCTGAAAAGCAGCTGCCCGCGCGCTGCAGCAAACTCAAACCGCCGCGATTCCATCGTGACAATCGCAAAACGCACGCGCAGGCAGAATACACCGGCCCCAGATCGCCGCCCGCCCGCGCAGGCCGCGTCAGCAGCAGCCTGAACTGCTGCACCGGCGGGTCCAGCATACTCACAATGCAGCGGCTGAGGCAGGCGTGGCTGCCCGGGGGCCGCGGCGGCAGCGGCGCCAGCGGCAGCGGCAGCAGCGGCAGCAGCAGCGGCAGCGGCGGAATGAGCACGGGCCGCGCGCTGCGCCTGGCCGTCGCCGGCGCCGCGGCTGCGGGCGCCGCGTGGGTGACCTTCCGCGTCGCGCGCCGGCTGTACGCCGTGTTCACATACTCGGACGCCGCCGCGCACATCGACCACGGCGTGGCGCCGGAGGATGAGGAGAACTGGGACCACCGCCCGCTGCTGCTGCCGCCGACGCTGCAGCTGCTGCGGGAGCTCGGCGCGCACGACGCGCTCGCGCCGCTGGCCGAGGCGGGCAGCCTGCTCGCGATGCAGCCGGCGGCGTGGATCGGCGCGCTCGAGGCGGGGCGCGTGCCGGAGGGCTTCCCGGCCCCCGCGCGCGCCGTCGTCGAGGCGGCCTCCGCCGCGCGCGCCGCCGCCGAGGGCGGCGGCGGCGGCGGCGAGGGCGCCGCCGAGGCGCTGGGCTGGCTCAGCACCAGCGGCGACGTCGGCGCGTGCCTCGCGGTGGGCGCGCCGTTGACTATAGTCATGATCGGCACCAGCCACGTCAGCAAAAAATCGGCGGAGGAGGTGGAGCGCGCGCTGCAGGTGCGGAAGCGGGCAGCTGCGGGGGCCTGGCCAGATCAGCCAGATCACGAGGCAGCGGAGGAGGGGGGAGGGGCGGCAAACGGCCGGACAGCTCGCAAACAGGCGCGTTCGCGCGCACGCGCAGAGCAGCGGCTTGCGGTGTCGTGCGGCACGCAGCGCCGCGGCGCCCCTGAGCACTGAGTGGAATCAATTCAAACGCCGCGCAGCTGCTCCGGCCGGACCTGCTGTTTTTGGAGCTGGACCCGGCGCGCGCGGCGCTCATGTACAGGTCCGCGCGCGCGCAGCTGCCCCGCAGTGGTTGTCGACTCGGCGTTTGGCGGGTTTGTCTGCACGGCCCCCGTCTGGCAGTTGTCGTTGACTCGGCGTTTGGTGGATATGTTGGCACGGCCCCCTTGTTCGGTAGTTGTTATCGGCTCAGCGTTGGGGGGTGCTTTGACTCTTGCCCCACCCCACGCCCCGAGCAAGCCCCAAACACTGCCCGCCAAGCCCCGCAATTGCAACACGCCCCCCAAAACCCAACCGCCGCCCCCTGACTTGCGCCCTGTTAGCCCCCTCTAAAAAACCCAACCGCCGCCTCAAAACCGACCCTCCAACAGGGACGGCGAGCCCGAGGCGGGCCCGGCACCCTCCACGATTGAGCTGCTGCAGCAGGCGCTGGCAGAGGCAGGGCGCTCCCCCAAGGGCGACGTGCTGCAGGCGCTGCTGTCTGCAATGTACAAATCCCTTGAAGGTGGGGGGAGGGGAGGGGAGGCGCACATGGGCTCCGCATGCGGCGCACCCGCCACGTGCCCGCCACGGCCGTGCGCGCGCGCGCGCGCGCGTTTGCCCATCCTCCCTCGACCCGCATCCCCGCGGCACCCCCTCCCCCCGGCTCAAAACCCAACAGCCCAGCTCGGCGTGAAGGCCGGCCTGGAGTTCACCGCGGCGCGCCGCGCGGCGGAGGGCGTGGCGGAGCAGTCCGCCCGCCAAATGGAGCGCGAGCTGCGGCGCGCGCTGCGGGCGCTGCCGGGCGGCGGGCGCGAGCTCGAAAGGGAGCGCGCGGCCTACCTGGCGGCTGCGGCGGCGGCGGCGCAGCAGCAGCGGCAGCAGAACGGGGGGGAGGGCGGGGAGGGCGGCGGCGGCTGGGGCAGCGGCGAGGAGGAGGCCAGCGGCGGCGGCAGCGACGACGGGCGCGGCGGCGAGGGCGGCGAGGGCGGCGAGACAACGGCGGCGGCGCCAACAGCGGTGGCGGCGGCGGCGGCGGGGCCGCCACGCAACCCGGTGGCCAACCTTCAGATCGTTTTGGGGGACCGCCCCGCCAGCGAGACGCTCAAGGCGATGTGGGGCGCGCTGCGGCCGTGGCGGAGGGTGCAGTTCTGCTGGGAGATCGTGCGGGGGCTCTTCGAGCCGGTGCGGCGCGCGCGTCTTGGGTTGCGGGGGTTTTCGGGGGTTTTGCGTGGTCCGTTGCGCGCCGCCGTTGCTCGATGAGCAGCGCCCAATGCCCCCGCCGCCGCACCCCCCAAATCCCCAACCCCCAAACCCCAAACCCCGCAACCACCCCCAAACTCCGAAAACCCTAACCCCAACCTCCCATCCCCCAAACCCCCCAGCTGGATGAGGACTTTATAGAGGCCATGAAGGACGACGACCTGCTCACCGCCATCTTCAAGGAGATGCGGGAAACCTTCCCTGAGCTCATGGGGCCGCTGCTGCACGACAGGCGCGGCCGCGCGCGCGCTGGCGCTGGCGTTGCTGCTGCTGCTGCTGCTGCGCCATCTGGGTGCCGCTTGCGCTTCTGCGGGCGCTGCCTCATGGGGCCGCTGCTGCGCGGCCGCGCGGGCGCGGTTTGCGCGTCCGCGGGCGCGGCGCGCGCTGCGGGCGGGCCGCGATTGCAAGCCGCGACACCGCATGCGCAACCACTCACACGCCAACGCGCCCGCCCGCTCGCTCGCCTGCGCCCTCCCCCGCAGGAACTGGGTGCTGGCCGTGGGGTCGTGGCGCGCCGCGGCGGCGGCCGCCGCCGCGCGCCGGCAGGCGCTGGAGGCGCGGTGCAGCGAGTTTGAGGCCCTGGCTGAGCGCGAGCTGGCCGCCGCGCGCGTCCCGCCAGAGGCGCGCCCCCCTGGGCGCGAGGCGGCGGCCGCGGCGGCGCGCCGCGTGGCGGGCGGCGGCTGCAAGTGCGGCGGCGGCGGCTGCGCGGCGTGCGGGGCGCTGGTGGTGGCGGTGGTCGGCAAGGGCCATATGAAGGGCGTGGCGCTCTCGACGGCGCTGCTGGCGGCGGCGGCGGCCGTGGCGTCGGGGGCGCGCCTGCCGGCGGCGGCGGAGGGCGGCGGCGGCGGCGGCGGCGGCGGTGGCGAGGGGCCCGCAGCAGCCGAGGGGGGCGTGGCCGAGGCGGCGGCGGTCGCTGCACTCGCTCCGCAGGCGTGAGCCCAACCAGTTTTGCCACAGCAAAATTCATCATCTTGCATCTCAATCGCAGGTGTAATGGAAAGCCCCTGATGAAAATAGCTTGCGGGCTGCGAGCTGGGCTGTGCAGCGCGGCCAGCGCGCGGCGCCGCACACGCCGCCTTTTTCGCATCGAGCCGCATCGATGCGCCCGCCCGGCTCCCTGCGCGGGGGCTACTTGATGGCGAATTCGACGTTTCAGGCCGCTCGCCCGCGTTGGAGCTCGAGCAGGAAGGAATAAGAGCTTGAGAACCGCACCCAGCGCGATCAAACCCCGAGCAAGCAGCGCGGCCCCAGCCGCTCGCTTCTAAAGGAGCCTCTGACTCTAATACAGCGATCTCACCGCCGCGAACCTGCCGGCGAGCCCTCACTGGCAGCGCCTCGCCTCGCAGCAGCAGCGCGCGGAACGGCGCGCCGGGCGCCGCGTGGCAAGGCCCTCGTCCGAAAGCAGTAGCCACCGAAAGCAAACAGCAGCAGCCAGGGATGGTGCTGTACGACACATACAACAGCCCCTTCATAGAGCTGCAGACGCCGCTGACGGCGTGGTGCGCCGTGCGCGGCTGCGCGGGCGGCGCTCCGCATGGGGTCGCATGCCGCTGGGGGCGCTGCGCGACGCGGGCACTGCGCCGCAGGTGCCACCAGCCACCACTGCACAGCCCCAATAGTGTCGCCTTGAGAACAAGGAACCAAACCAACAAACGGCCAAACTAACACGGGGAGAAACAGGGAGATTGTCAAGATCGTGATCATGCTGCCGACCATCCCCTTTCGCATTCTGTTCATCGCTTGCTGCGTCTTTGGGGTGGCCGTCTGCAACACCATCGCCATCTGGGGCTGGTGCGCCGCATGGGGGCGGTTGGTCTGGATGGTTTGGTTGACTGTTTGGTTAGGTTGAGTGTGTCTTTGGCTGGTTACGAGCGCAGGTACAAACGCAAGCAACAAAACAAGCAAAAGCAAAAGCGCACACTCACCCCCCCCCCGCCAACCCCCGCAGCGACCTCGAAAGGCCGCTGCCCCGCTGGCGGCGGCGCCTCGTGGAGCTGAGCTCCCAGGGCTTCTGCGGCGCCATCATGCGGGGCGCGGGGTTTTGGTGCCCGCGCGTAAAGGGGCTGGAGCACTGGGAGGAGGGCAAGCGCGCCGGCGCGGTGGGGCTTGGCGTTTTTCTTTGAGGTCCCGGGGTTTTGCGGGGGAGGGGGCGCTTTGTCGGCCGCGGCGGACGAGAGGAGTTGCGGGGGGGGCAAGGCCGGAGCGCTGGGCCGATTTTTGCGTGCGCAGCAGGCCGCGCCGCGCGCGCGGGGCGAGGGATGGGATGGGGAGGGGAGAGCGCTGAAGCGGAAAAGAGCACCTCCACCCGCCCGCATTTCGCCGCCCGCATCTGACACACACAAACACACACACAAACACACACACAAACACACACAAACAAACGCGCAAACGCAAACACACACACAAACACACACACAAACACAAACACAAACACAAACACACACGAAACACACCGCCGTCCTGAACCCCCGCCCCCAGATCGGCGTGTTCAACCACGTGAGCTACATCGACGCCTTTGCCATCGTCTGGGCCCTCTGCCCCGCGGGGCTGACATTCGAGTTCACGCGGCACATACCCGTGCTGGGGCGCGGCATCATGGCGCTGCAGGTCTGGGGGGCCGGGCCTGCTGCGTGGGCCTGTTTCTTGGGCCTGGGCCTGTTGCTTGGGCCTTTTTCTTGGCGGGTGGTATAGCGGGGCAGGGCCCTCGGGCTTTTTGAGCTGGGGGTTTTGGGGGGGCCGACCCATCGCTTGACCAGCCGCAGCGCGCCCGAAAAATCTGCAAGCAGGCAGCCGAGAACTCATCAATCCTAAAACCCTAAAACATAAAAACCCCACAAACCCCACAAACCTAAACCCCCAACCCCCCCAAAACAACGCAGAACATCTACCTTCCAAAGAAGGCCGCCGGCGGCAGCATGGTGGAAGCGCTGCGCCGCCGCTCCGCCACTCCCGGCATGCCGCCGTTTGTCATCGCGCCGGAGGGGACGCTCAGCCAGGGGCGCTGCCTGCTCACCTTCAAGACGTGCGCGGCCGCGGGCGGCTCTTTTTGGGTGGTTGCGTTTGGCCCTTGGGCTTTCCCTTTTTGGGGGGTTGCGTTTGGCCCTTGGGCTTTCCCTTTTTGGGGGGTTGCGTTTGGCCCTTGGGCTTTCCCTTTTTGGGGGGTTGCGTTTGGCCCTTGGGCTTTCCCTTTTTGGGTGGTTGCGTTTGGCCCTTGGGCTTTCCCTTTTTGGGGGGTTGCGTTTGGCCCTTGGGCTTTCCCTTTTTGGGGGGTTGCGTTTGGCCCTTGGGCTTTCCCTTTTTTGGGGGGGGGGAGAGAGCCGGGTGCAGCGGCACGCCCAGCCAACCAATGCAAACGCTGAAAAGCACAAGCAAAGACATTGTTCCAAAACCCAAAACCTCCGCGGCGGCGGCAACCGCCCCATCCCCGCAGCGGTGCGTTTGTCCCGGGCCTGCCCGTGGTGCCCGTCCTCTTCCGCTACAAGCTGACCGGGCACAACCCCGGCTGGGGGGTCATAAACCCCAAGCTCCACCTGCTCAGGCTCATGTGCCAGGTGGGCGGGGGTGGGGTTTCAACGGCGCTTGCATAGGTTTTTTTTGCTTCGCGTTGCCCGTTTTTCCCGCCGCGACCGGCGCAGGGGGGGAGGCAGTTTTGAGACCCGGGGAAGCTTCCCGCGCGCGCTCTCGGCAGATGAGAAGCGTTTTGACGCTCACGCCCCAAATACGGCAAGGCTCTGTTTCATGAAGAATTGGGGAAAAGCCCTCCCCGGAATGACCCTCCCTTTACTAATCGAACTACCCCCCCGCCAGCTGTACAACCACGTGACCGTGGAGTGCCTGCCCGTCTACCACCCCTCGCCCGAGGCGCGCGCACCGCTTTTCGCCTGCGTAGCTGTTTGGACCCCCCCTGCTTTTGCCCCCTGCTTTGACGCCGCCAAAGGGTCTCGTGTTGCGCTTGCCATCAGCAGACCCTGCGCACCGCGAAAAGAAAACCGCCGCGCCGCCGAGGAAAAACTGCCGAAACTGCCGTAACCGCCAAAACCGCCGAAACCGCTCCCTCCCCCCCGCAGGAGGAGGAGGACCCCCAGCTTTACGCCGCCAACGTCCGCAGGCTGATGGCCGCGGCGCTGGGGGTGCCGATGGTGGACCAGGACCGCGCCATCTCCCAGGCTCTGGAGGCGGCGCGTGGGTGCTTTGGGGAGCCCCGTTCTTTGTCGCTTTCTTTCAATCCTAGCCTGGCCGCTGGCCTGTGTTGGGGGGAACAGGGCCGCGCCATCTCCCAGGCGCTGGAGGCGGCGGTGTTTGTGAGGTTTTGGTTGTGCCTTCAGTCTTTATGGCCGGGCTGATGCCGTGGTGTTTGGGTGGGCCAGGGCCGCGCCATACCGCAGGTGCTGCAGGCGGCGCGCGAGCTTTTGAGCCTTGCTTTGGGCTTTTTCCTTTGCGGCTTTCGCCCCAAGTGCGGAACCGACGGGAGGGCCGAACCCGATGCCCCAAACGCTCCGGAGCCGCCGCCCGAAGCCCCACCGCCGCACGCGCCCCTTCCCCCCCTCACCCCACGCCACCAGGCGTCAGGCCGAGCCTCGACGGCCGGCGGGTGGTTGCGCCGCCGGGCGTGCTGGACGCAGAGGGCCGAGTCGACCTGGGGCCTTGGCTGGCAAAGCAGGAGGCGAAGAGGCAGGAGGAAAAGAAAAAGGGGCGGTGAGGCGGCCCGGCGGGCGCTCGTCCCCACACGCGCGCGCGCGCGCGGCGTCGTGCGGGGCCCGCACCCCCGGTGCGAGGCTGACTTGGCGCCGCGGCGGCGCCCGTCCCCCACGCCGCCCAACCGGAACGCGCACTGCGGCGCGGCCGTCGGCGCCCGCTGAGAGTGTGCGAAAAACCCAGAGAGGCCCGGCCAGGGAAACACACGGTTTTCACATTATCTGCATTCGCGCTATGAATGAGTAAGAAGTACTGCGCCAGAAGTGCAGAAGGCAAATCTGATTTAATGGCGGCCGCAGTCCGGTCTGCGAGCTGCGGGGACGGACTTTGAATACGGTAGGCCTTGATCAACGTCCCCTTGATCGCGCCGCGCCGCCTCGGCGGCCCTTGGAATACGCAACCCTGCGCCTCCACGGCCGCGCGAGGCGCTGGAGGCGGCACAGCGGCCCGCGTCGGCGAATCGGCCACGACCCCCCCCCTCCGCACTGCCCGCGCGCGGGCCGCGGCAGACGGGGTGCGGCACCCAGCCCGTGCCGTTTGGGGCCCCATTGTTCGACCCATCCGGCGCCCGAGCGCACCGGCGGGGGCTTCGTTTTTTGGAGGATCGCTTGAAGCGGAACGCCACTCGCACCCATTTTTATGCACTCTCTCCATGCATGGCAATCAGCCTGGCGGGCTTCCTTTTCGCGGCCAGCAGTTTCGGTGTCGTTGCCGGTCAGCCGGTGCCGCCGCCGTGACGCTCGGTGCCCGGCCACCCGCGCTTTGAGCTCCGGGTGTACGAGGAGGTGACACAGGCAACGATGCCACCAATGTCCCACGCCCCACTCGTACGGCACGTGTACGCGCTGAGAACGGCGCGTTTCGCCGGGGCTGGCTAGGCCCACGGCCAGACCCTGGGGCGGGTGAGTCAAGCGGTGAGATGCATCTCCGTCTCTGCTTGGATGCCGCTCAGGGGTCCGCTCAGGGGGCCGCTGTGGTCGACTGCGAACTGTCTGAGATCCTCTCCCGCCCACCCCGCCACCTCCCCGCGTTCCAATCAGGAACGGGTGCGCAATGATGCGTGGAAGCTCCTGGCTCGCGCTGCCGCTGCTGCTGCTGCTGGCGTGCAGCGCGCGCGTGGCGGCCGACTGCGAGCAGCTCGCCGGCGCGACCTTTTGCGACCGGCTCCCTGAGAGGTCGGCGTCCTTCCGGCTGGGCTGGAACCTCACCAGCTACAGCGGGCGGGAGAGAGCCTTTGCGTGCCAGCTGCGCATCCACCAGAAGGAGCTTGGCCTCACGGACCTACAGACTGCTTACGTGATTGGGTCTGTGTGGCGCGAGTCCAGGTTCAACCTTGTGTCTGAGGCTGGCTGCGAAGACAACCGCTGCCGCTGCCCACCTGAGTGCACGCCCCCCGCCACATGCCAGGTGCGCGGGGAGAGCCTTGCGGGTTGTGGGTGGGTTGCTTGCTCGCAACAGGCGCCACAGCTGGCCGCTCGCCCCGTCGTCGGGCCCGGCTGCTGGCGGCTCCTGCGCTGCGGCTGCCACAGCATGCCACAGCGGCTCCTGCGCTGCAGCCGCCGCAGCACGCAGAGTCGCCGTACTCCACCTTGCAAGAGCCCTCTTCAATACCCCACTGCCCCCCTCGCCATTCCCCCCAGGCGTGCCTCGACTCGACTAGCACGTGCGCCAAATGCACGCCGCTCGCGACCCGCACATGCACCTGCCTCGCGGACCGCTGCCCCTCCCCGCTTGCGGCGTGGTACTCGCCTTACTACGGCCGCGGCTACCTCAAGCTGCTGTGGAAGGACAACTACGCCAGCATGGCCGGCCTTTTCAACAACTGCCCGCTCGAGGCCACCCCCGAGATCCTGCTGCGGAACCACGCCGTCGCCCTCAAGGTTGCCGTCCAGATCATGCTCAACGCGGGGCTGAAGAACTACCTGCCCGCCTCCATCACCAACCCCACTGACGAGCAGCTGGTCAAGGCCCGGCGGACGGTCAACGCCGCAGATGTCAAGGACTGCTCCGCGTCGGGGCTGCCGGCGGACTGCCCCGTGTCAAACTGCGGCAGCCTGGCGAACACCAAGCAGAGGAGGGCGTGCGCGATCATCGCTGGCATCAATAGCAAAGCCAGGGCGTGGCTGGCGTTGCTGCAAAACCCCAGTTACCCTGTTGCCTATTGCGGTGCGTTGCGCGCGCTGCGGTGGCGTCGACGCGCTGCGTTGTCGGCGCTGCACTGAGCTGCGCCGAGCTGTGCTGCGCTGCGGTGCGCACTATGCTTTTCCTGCCCTGCCTTGCGGTGCGGTGCGGTGCGATGCCTCCCCCAAGGCTGACACCCCTTCCACGGCCCAAACCGCAGGCGATTCCGTGCCACCCGACGGCGACCCCGCAAACTTTGCGCCGCTGGTGCGGCTGTCCCAGTTCCCCAAACTCCGGGTGACGTACAAATGGGCGGCATACCAAAAGGACCTGAACACCGGCACCGGCTGGCTGGGCGGCGCCGTCGGCTATGAGTGCGGCACCAGCAGCTACATGGTTTGGGGCGGCGACAACAATTCGTACGGCGGGAAAGAGACCGTCACCGTCGACGTGGCGGCGGCCTTCCGCGACGGCCAGTGGAACGCGTCTACGAACAACGAGATCATAGCCGACGCGGGCTGGCACGCCCCCTCGCGCGGCACCGGCCCTATCACGCTGGTGGTCGAGCTGCTGGACACAAACGGTGTGGCGCGCGCCATCGAGGGCGGCGAGCGCGGGGTGATCCCCGGCCGCCAATTCTCCTGCGCGCTGAGGTTTCCTCGGCTCGCCACGATCAAGCTCGCCCTGCAGGAGTGCGGAAACGTGCCAGACTCGGCCTACTACAGCGTATCGGTCTTCCACACCGACAGCTCGCTGGCGCCGGCGGCGGCGTCCGAGGCGGAGCCCGCCGCCTTTGCAGTGGGCGATGCGCCGGCGGCCGAGGAGGCGCCGCCGAAGCCGGGTTGGGACGAGCCGCCCCCCGATGGCGTGCTTATTGCGGGGGCGCCCTGAAAACAACGCGCCGATGGCTGCTGATCGTTTCTGCAACCCATTTCACCAGCCCCTTTGGCCCTTTGGCCAGCCCCTTTGGCCAGCCCCCTTGGCCAGCCCTTCCACCAACCCTTTCACCGGCCCTTTTCCCCGCCCATTTGCCAGCCCTTTGCGAGCCCTTGATGCAGGGCTTTTTTAATGGTTGATTGCATTGGCAATTTGAACGATTGAGAAGCTTCCCCTCGACACACATTAACCGCCAGCTTGGCTATCAGCCTGCGCCCCGCACACACTTTGGTGCCACTTGGTGCTATCAGATTGGTCATTCAGCTGACTCAACAACAACGCTATTGGGCAACCCTTGCGACTTGAACGCACCACGCACCCCATCTGCAAATTACCAGAGAACACCGCCTCACCCCACCGCGTGGCTTCACACTTTTAGCCCTTTGGCGGCCGTGCGCTAATGGGAGCCAGGGAAAACACACGAGGCGAGGTGCACTGTTTTTACATCATCTGCATTCGCGATATGAGTGAGTAAGAAGTACTGCGCCAGAAGTGCAGCAGGCAAATCTGATTTATGGCGGCCAGTCCGGTCTGCGAGCAGTCCGGGGACGGACTTTGAATCGGCCAATGCCTGGTTGATCTCGGCGGCCATTGCACTGCCCGCCTTGAGCCTTCCCGGCCGCGTTCCGGCAGCCCGCCGGCCCGGCCTCTGCCCTTGAAAAGCCCCCGCGCCTCCTGGAGTGCGCGCGGGCAGTCCGGCAGTCTGGCAGTCCAGCAGCCCGCCGGCCCGGCCTCAGCCCTTGAACAGCCCCCGCGCCTCCTTGGCCGCGCCCTGGCAGTCCGGCCTCAGCCCTTGAACTGCCCCCACGCCTCCTTGAGCGCGTCGAAGATCATGTCCGCCACCGCCACCTGCTCGTCGCTGCCGGCGCGCTGGCGCACCTTGTCGGGGTGGACCAGCAAGTTGGCCTTCATCCACGCCTTGCGGACCTTTGGGGGGGAGGGGTGCGGGCCGGGGCGGGTTGATTGGCCGGGTTGAGTTGCTGCGCGGCTTGGGCGGTTTGGGCGGTTTGAGCGGATTGCGCCGGGAGGGCCGCCGCGGGGACGCGACCAGCGGCCCGCGAAAAGCGGCGCGGGCCGACGCACACAACCAGCCGGTCCGACGCGCCCTGCCCTGCCCCAGTCAGCGCCCGCGCGTAATCCACAGCAGCACCGCCACCCCCAGCGCGCACCTGGTTTGGCTCCAGCAGGTCCCCCATCCCCACCGGCACCCAGCCACTGCCCTCCCACAGCACCGTCTGCAGGCTGCCCAGCAGGCCCCGCACGTTGCCCTTGTTCTTGTTCTTCCACGCCTCTATGCGCTCCTTATTGGCGGCCTTGAAGGCCTGCTGCTGCACCCGCCGGTCAGCCTCCTCAGCCTCCTTGGACTGTCGGGGGTTTGGTGAGGTGGTGGAGGGAGGGTGCGCCATTTGCTTGTGGGGCAAAAGCAGGAACTGGCGAGAGGGGTTCCGGCCTTGCGCAGCGCTTCCGACAGGCCGCACGCCTGACAGAGCCGCACACCGCGTGCGGCACGGCCCTGAGACAGACCCCGGGCCCCCCCCGCCCCTCCTGCCCTGCTCGCCTGCTTCTCGGCCAGTGCGGCGCGCATCTTGGCGTGCTTCTCGGCGACGCGCGCCGCCCGCAGCTGCCGCCGGAGCTCCGGCTCGTCGCCAGCGCCGGCGGCCGCCTCGCCGTCGGCCTCGTACAGCCCCCTGGCGCGCGTTTGTTTGTGGTTGGCGGGGGTTTCGTTTAAGTTTTGCTTGCCTTGTAAAAGTAACAGCCTGTGATGCTGCTCCGCTACATCTCATCTTGGGCAAGTAAAGCAGAGGCTGCATGTGCGGCCACCGAGGCTTGGTTGACTAAGCCCCCCCCCCCTGGACTCACGTGTGAGCGCTGATGTCGGCCTCTGGCGCCCCCAGATCACCCCACAGCTCCGGCACCGCCGCCGGCCGCGGCGCCGCCGCCTTGGCCGCCACCGGCCGTGGCTGACCCTGCTGCTGCGTCGCGGCGGGGGCCTTTGGAGCCGCCGCCGCCGCCGCCGCCGTTGCGCCGCCGGAAAAGAAGTCGTCGGCGTCGGCGACGTCGACCACTGCTGGCGCCGCCGCCGCCGCCGCCGCCGCTGCCGCCGGGGGTTTGGGGATGGCCGCCGGCGCCGCAGGGGCGGGGGCGGCGGCGGCGGCGGGGGCCGCGCCGCCGAGACCCAGGAGGTCGCCGTTGGCGGAGAGCGCCGCCCTGACCGCCGCCGCCGCCGCGGCGCGCGACGGCGACGCCGCCGACGACGCCGACGACGCCGGCGAGGGGCGCCGCGCGGCCTGCTGCTGCTGCGGTTGCTGCTGCTGCTGCTGCTGGCTTGCCGCGGGCCGCGGCTGCTGCTGTTGCTGCTGCTGCGGCTTGGCCGCCGCCGCGCCGCCGCCGTGGTGGCGCCTGTAGAAATCCTCCTCGTCGCTGCTGTGGCCGCCGCCGCCATGCGGCCCCACGTCCATCTCGTGCGTGCGTATCACCCCCTCCCCGCCGCCGCCGCCGCCGGCCTCGGCCTGCTCCCCCAGCACCCGCTCCACGCGCGCGCGCACCCCGGGCGGCAGGCACTCGAGCGCGTCGCGGCGGCGGGACGCGGGGATCTCGCTGATCTGGATGGCCAGCTGCAGCACCTCCTCCTGACTCACGCCCACGCCGCCGCCGCCGCCGCCGCCGCCGCCGCTGCCGAAGCTGCCGGTCCGGCCGCCGTGCGGGCGCGCGCCCGGGCCCGGCGCGCCGTCGGCGCGCTCCAGCGCGCTTTCGAGCTGCTGCAGCCCCTGCTGCGCCGCGCGGAGGCCCTTCTTTCCGATTTCGGCGGCCTGCTTGGTGATGCCCCGCAGCATGCCGCCCCAGCCGGCCTTGCCGCCGCCGCCAAAGCTGCCGCCGTCGCCGCCGTAGTTGTCGTGCTGCCCGTACAGCTGCCGCTCCCGCTCCTCCTGCTCCTGCTGCTGCCGGCGGCGCGCATCCGAGGGGTCTTGGTGCGCGGGCCGCTGCCGACGCGGCTCGAATTCCGAGGGCCGCGTGCCCGCGGCCGGCGCGGCGCCCGCGGCCGCCGCGCGCGCGCCGGCCAGCGACGGCGACGCGGCCGCGTCCCGCCGCCGCCGCCGCTCCGCCGCCTCGGCCGCCTCGACTGCGGCGAGGGCGGCGGCGGCCTCCTCGTCCTCCCGCAGCTGCCGCCGCCGCTGCTCCTCGCGCGCCGCGGCCTCGGCCGCCGCGGCCGAGATGGAGGGCTGCCCCGGCGGCGGGAACACCGCAAAGTCGTCCTCCTCCCCATGCTGCTGCTGCTGCCGCTGCTGCTGCTGCTGCCGTTGCTGCTGTATGCCGGCAGGGCGCGCAGCAGGGACGGGCGCATCCGCGCCATCCACGCTGCCGAACGCGTCAAAGGGATCGCCTCCGCCCGCCCCTGCGGCTGCCGGCGCGGGCGGCGCAGGTGCCGGCGCGGGTGCTGCTGCCGCCGCGCCTCCGAAAAGCGAGTCCAAATCGAAAGAGGCGGCGTCTGCGGGAGCTGCCGCGGGCGCCGGTGCCGGGGCGGCTGGCGCGGGGATGGCGCCCCCGCCGCTGCCGCCGCCGCCGCCGCTGCCGCCGCCGCTGCTGCCGCCGCCGCTCAGCGGCGAAGGCCGGGGCGGCAGAGATGAGGAGGTTGGGGAGGACGCCAAAGCAGGGGACCTGTCGGCCGGCGGGTTGGTGTTTGTTTCACGTGGCCGGCTTGGCCAAACCGGGGCTTGTCGGGTTGAACTGTTTGAACTGTGCTGTGCCGCCCACCGACCGCTCCCATGCGCATGCAGGCAGCGAGCGCATGCAGGCGGATGCAGGCGGCGACGCGCCTGCGCACCTGGAGGACCCCAGCGCCGCCATGGGCTGCGGCTTGGCGCCCAGGCCGGTGAGCGCCGCGAAGGGGTCGTCGCCGCCCGCCGGCCCCGCGAGCCCCGCCAGCGACGCCGCCGACGCGTTGCGCGACGCCGCCGCGGACGCGGGCGCGCTGCCGATCGACCCGGCGCCGCGCATCGGGCTCGCGCCCGCCGACGGCGGCAGCGGCGCCCGCGGCGATGCGGACGGGGGACGCTGCTGCTGCTGCTGCGCCGCGGCCGCGCGCTGCTGCGCCATCGTCCGCTGCGGGTTGAACCCCAGCTGCTGCTGCAGCAGGTCGTCCAGGTCCATGGCTGCAGCCAGGCGCGATCGCGTTTGCACGCGTGCGCTGGGGAGCGAGGGAAGCGAGGGCCTTGCTGGTGTCCGGGCCCCCCTTCAGTCGTTGAGCTGGCGCAACCAGCAATGCGCGCCCGTTCAATTCGCAATAGCCCAACTCGATTTTGCGCCACGACGCGGGTGGAGGGATCGACCACACCTGTGAGAAACAGGCACTGCCTGCACAGTTGCCGGCTCCCCTGGCGTTGTTCGGGTGCACCCCTCGATTCAAGGCAGTGCAGAAGCATCCAAACCCGTCTGCGTGGCTCGCACCCGCAGCACTTGCACACTTGCTCCAGCGGTCCAGCCCGTCGAGCTGCGCGCTCAAGCGCGTCCCAAACCGGCGCGTATTCTTTACAAGGACCTCCAAAAACCTTGGATCTCGCTGGCGCTGCGGGAGCGCTTCGCAATCATGCGGCGCACTGCGATCTCGGCACCTCTGCTGGCCCAGGCCCTCCGCGGGCTCGCAGGTGGGCGCGTGCGCAGGAGGGGGGAGCGAAACTGCCGCCCGGGCCGGCGCAGCTGGCCACGGGCCCACACCCGCAGCGTTGCGCTCCGCGCCGCGCCACCCACTCGCTCCGCCGCCGCATCGCGCACGCGCGCGCAGGCCGTGGGGATGCGTCTGCCGCACACGCCGTGGCCGCGGCGGCGGCACCGGTGTGCTGGGGCTGCCAGCAGGCCATTCTGCATGGCGAGCAGCGGCGCGGCCTCTCCGAATCGGCAGGCCCCTCGAGCCGGCAGCGCCGGTTCGGACGCAGTGCGGGCGTCGGCGGCGTTGACCTGGCAAGCAGCAGCGGCAGCGGCGGCAGCAGCAGCAGCACTAGCAGCAGCATCACCAGCAGCAGCGCCAGCGACACCAGCAGCAATAGAACCAGCAGCGGTTCACGCAGCAGCCCATGCAGCAGCAGCAGCAGCAGCAGCAGCAGCAGCGGTTTCAACGGCAGCGGCGGCCTGCGCAGCACGGGCCACCCCTCCAGCAGCGGCAGCAGCACCAGCAGCAGCAGCAGCGGCTGCGCCGCTCCCTGGCCCGGCGCGGCGCGCGGCCTCCACACCTCGCCCGCGCCCCGCCGCGCCGGCCACGCGCAGAGCGTGCTCGAAGAGCCGCCCGCGGCCGCCGCCGCCGCCGCAGCCGCAGCCGCCGCAGCGGCGCGCGCCGCCGCCGCCGAGGCGGTCGACCCCTTTGCCATCGTCGCCGGCGAGGTGCAGGCCGTGTCGGAGCGGCTGCGCCACAGCGTCGTGTCAAACGTGCCCGCGCTCAAGGCCGCGGCCGACTACTACTTCCGGCCCGGCGTGCAGGGCAAGCGCCTGCGCCCCACGCTGCTGCTGCTCCTCGCGGGCGCGCTGTCCGGCGCGCCGCCCGGCGCGGAGTGGGCCGCGCCCGACCTGCGGCCGCCGCACGAGCCGCCGGCGGAGCCGCGGCGGCGCGCGCAGCGCGTGGCGGAGATCGCCGAGACCATCCACGTCGCCAGCCTGCTGCACGACGACGTCCTCGACGACGCGGAGACCCGCCGCGGCGCGCCGTCGCTCAACGCGGCGGCGGGCAACAAGCTCGCCATCCTGGCGGGCGACTTCCTCCTCGCGCGCGCGAGCGTGACGCTCGCGTCGCTGCGCAACCACGAGGTGACCGACCTGATGTCGCGGGTGCTCGAGAACCTGGTCGCGGGCGAGGTCCTGCAGATGACCGCCGCGGGGGAGCAGCTGGAGAGCCTGGACCACTACCTCCACAAGACCTTCTGCAAGACCGCGAGCCTCATGGCGAACTCAGCGCGCTGCGTCGCGCTCATCGCGGACGCGCCGCCGGCGGCGGCGGGCGCGGCGTGGGAGTACGGGCGGCACCTGGGGCTGGCCTTCCAGATCGTGGACGACGTGCTCGACATCACCGGGTCCTCCTCGGTCCTCGGCAAGCCCGCCCTCAACGACATGAAGGCCGGCCTCGCGACCGCGCCCGTGCTGCTCGCCGCGCGCGCCGCGCCCGCGCTGCTGCCGCTCGTGCGCCGCAAGTTCAAGCGCGACGGCGACGTCGCCGCGGCGGTCGCGCTCGTCGCGGCGGGCGGCGGCGTCGAGGCGGCGCGCGCGCTGGCGGCGGAGCACGCGGCGGCGGCGGCGGCGCAGGTCGAGCTGATCGTGCCGAGCGGCGCGGGCGCGCACGCGCGCGAGTGCGGGGACGCGCTGGTCGCGATCACGCGGCGCGTGCTCACGCGCAGCAAGTGAGCGGCGCAGGCGCGGCGCAGGCGCGCCAGCGCGCCGGCGTGGCGCAGCGCCGCAGCGCCTGCACGTGCGTGTGCTGCTGCGGCGGCACACGATTTGCCACGCCGCGATTGCTTCGTGCGCCCCCAAAAACGGCGCTGCGGTGACCCCGATCCCGCGTGTTTGACCCACGGCCGCGCGACCAATCCCCCCGCCCCTGCCGAATCGGGAGCCTTTTGACGCTGCCTGCGGCCACGGCTGGGTGTGGCGCCCACGCCCCCCCAGTGGCGCCGGCTGCACCACCCCCGCCGCTTTTTGCGCAGGCGCGGCGCTTGGGGCCGCTGCTCCATTTCCCTGTGGGCGGGTGACGTGATGTGCGCCCACCTCCGTCTTTGCGGTTGTGTTATTTCCGACGCCCCCCAAATCGGCCCGAATTGGGCTGCGGCAGTCCGGGGCTCTGGCGGTCACTCGCGGCTGACTCGTGGTCTCCCCCTTGCTGGGATGAATCCCCACCATCCATCCGACGGGCCCGCCTGCCATGTGCGTTCACACACAACAGAAAGAACAGGGCAGCAAGCCGTTTAGATTATTGCTTTCCCGCGCTTGTAAGACAGTCAAAATTACATGAGCCAGAGGATTGGCAGGTTCCAGAGGCACGGGGCATATGTTTGCCAAGTGTCAAAGCTTCAGCGGGCAAAGGGCTGGGCGACGGGGGCAGAAGGCTGCGGGCGGCGCGTCTGCGGCCGGGGCCGCTGCCATCGTGCCACGCCCTGCTGCTGCTGCTGCTGCTGCTGTGCTGGCGCCGGCGGCGGCGGCGCCGGCGCCGGTGGGTGCGATGACTGCCGCTGCTCAGCTCGCTGCTGCTTCTGCTGCTGCTGGTGGTACTGCTGCTGCCGCTGCTGCTGCTGAGACCTTGGCGGCCCGCGCGGCTGCTGCTGAGGCCGCAGCGCATCGCTCCGCACCGCCGCTCGCAGCGTGCCGAGCGCCGCCTCGAACGCCGCTGTACGCGCCTCCGGCACGCCCCCGTCGCCGCCTGCGCCGCCCTCGCTGCCACAGTGGCCATCGCTGCCGCTGCCATTGCTGCCGCTGCCATTGCTGCCGCTGCTGCCGCCCCACCCGCCCGCCTCGCGGCCGGCCCTGCCCTCATCGCCGTCGCCGCCGCCGCCGGCACCGCCGTCGTCGTCGTCGTCGTCGTCGTCGTCGTCGCTGCCGGCGATGGCGCTCCGGATGTCGTCCGCCGACAGAGCGAGCTTTATCGCGTCCGCCTCGGCCCTCACCGCATCCCTCGCGGCCGCCTCGGCCGCGTCGGCGCGCGCCGCGCGCGCGCGCGCGGCCCAGGCGGGGAAGCCCGGGTGGCGGCCGGCGAAGGCGCGGGGGCCGGGCTTCAAAACGTCGACCAGGCGCGCGGAGGGGGCCTGGCCGGTGGCGGCCAGGTATTCGAGGCGCCGCGACTGCGGGGGAGGGGGGAGGCGGGCGCGGGAGGAGGGGGGGATCGGTCGGCTGGTCGCAGGAGCACTCTGCGACGGCTTGGGTCTCGAAGGGGGGGGGGGCAGCAGCGGGCACGGCACGCGCGCGCCGGCGGCGGCCCTGGGACCACGCCTGCAAGCGCAGGCGCCTAGCGCGGTTTGCAGGCGGGTGAAAAACACGGAGATGATGGGCCGGGCCGAAACAAGACTGCATAGCAAAAGGGCCCCGCCCACCAGGTCTCCAAAGTCCCTCAGGAAAAAGGCCATAAGCCCGGGCCCCATCCTCTCATACTCCTCGGTCCAAAGGCTTCGCGCCCCGCACAGCGCCGCCAGCCGCGCCGCCATGAACGCGAGCGACGCGGTCTCGCGGCGCAGCGCGGGGGGCCATTTGACCGCGAGCGCTCGCGCCTGGGCGGGGCGCGGGGGTTTGGGGGGTGCGTGTTGGGGGTGAGGGCGTGCCAAGGCGCGCACCAAGCGGCGGAAGGCTGCCTTTATCAGAGCCTGGCGCCCCACCCTGGGCTGCACAGAGACAGCCCACCCAAAGCTAGCAAGTGGCCCGCGCACGGCTGCGGCCAGGCCCTCGCGGCTGCGCCTTTCCGGCGTGCGCCTGCGCCGGCCAACGCCGCTGACTCAGCGGCCCTGTGCCCTTGTCCCCACCCACCTCGTCCGGCCTCAGCCCCAGCGCCGCTGGCAGCGCCGCCGCCCGCGCGCGCAGCGCCTCGGCCTCGACAAGCAGCAGCCCCGGCTCCTTCCTCAGCAGCTGCGGCGCCTCGCACCGCGGCAGCCCGAGGGCCGAGGCGGCCGCGGAGGCGCGCGCCTCGATAGTTTCGATATCGAGGGCCAGCGCGTCCGGCGCGCGCCGGAAAAGGTATGCGGCGACCTCGGCCCCAAACCCGGCCGCCGTCGCCGCGACCAGCGCCTCGATCCGAGGCAGCGGCGCGCGCCGGATGCGTCCGAGGTTGCGCGCGACGCGGGGCGGGAGGTCGCAGTCCAGGGCGCGCCGGAAGAGCGCCTGGAGCGCCGCGACCAATTCGGCGTCCCCCGGCTCTGGCCGCTCCTGCTGCTGCTGCTGCTGCTGCTGCTGCTGCTGCTGCTGCTGCTGGTAGCGGTGCTGCTGCTGGTAGTGAGGCTGCCCCCGCTGCTGTGGCGGCGGCTCTGGCGGCTGCGCGCTCCGGCGGCGCCGCCGCTGCTGCAATATGCGGGCCGCCCCAGTCGGGATGGGCGTGCCAGGCACGTACGCGGCTTGCGGCGCGCCGGGACCGCCTTTGCTGCTGCTGCTGCTGCTGCTGCTGCTGCTGCTGCTGCTGCCTCCGCTCTGGGGGCTGCGACCCGTCGCCGCGCCGCCGGTGCGGCTGCCGTTGCGGGGGGCACCAGAGGCAACCCTGCTGCTGCCGCCGCCGTTGCTGCTCGCAGTGCCGCTGCCGCTGCGCCCGCCTCCACCGTTGCTGATGGCAGGACCGCCATGGCTGCTGCTGCCGTTGCCGTTACTGCTGCTACTGCTGCTGCTGTTGCTGGGAGCGCGGCTGCCCCGCAGCGTGCCGGTGCCACTGCCGTTGCCGTAGGTGGCGCCGACGCCGCTGACGCCGCGGCCGCTGGTGCTCGCGCCACTGCCGCTGCTGCGCCGGCGCTCGTCGTCGTCGTCTGCACCTGCGCCGAAGCCGGCTGCCGGCGCGCCAGCGGCGGCGGCCACCGCATCGGGCGGCGCCGCGCAGCAGGCGGCGGCGGCGCGCGGCGCGGCGGCGCGGGCTGCGGCGAACGCCCCCCAGGCGCCGGGGCTCGCCAATGTGCGATTCAACAGAGGTGTTGCGGCCGCTCGCAGCACCGCGGGGCGCCCTCCGGGCGCCCCCACCCGCTGCATTCTCACCACCTGCACCGCTCGGGGGCGTGGGCGGCGCGTGGTCGCGGCATTGCTGGTGCGTAACTATCGTATTGGAATTTCGGGGAACTGGGCGGGTCCGGGTCGCGTTGGTTGCCTTTGCGCGGCGCGCCCGCCGCCCGCCCGGCGCCTGCAAACCGAGCTGCTCCCGGGGCGCCCCTGTGTCCCATGCGCAGCTCGTTGCTACGCGGTGTGGTTGCACGGAATAGCAGCCCTCGGTCCAGGGGTTCGATTGTTGGGGCGTTTGCAAGCGGCGAGCTCAGTTTGAAGCGCAGCGGGCGCCGGCGACGCCGCAGCGCGCGCGAAACAGCAGGCAGCGTTTCGGGGGCCGGCGCGGGCAGCGTGCGTGGCGGCAGCAAGCGCTGTTGGGGCAGTGGGCAGGCTTCGGGACCCGGCGCAATACGGTGGCTTGGTTGGAATTGGAATGCGTGCAGTGATCGGAATTGGAAATGCGTGCAGAGGTTGGAATTGGAATGCGTGCAGTGATTGGAATTGGAAATGCGTGCAGAGGTTTGACAGGTGTTTTTCGGTCCAGCAAGGCATGCAACGGCGAGGGCGCTGGGGGCACCAAGACGAGCCGCGGCCCTCCCTGCCCTCAGCAGCTCCCCTGACGAACAGAGGGGGCGGCGGCGGATGTACACGCCGCTGACTGGGCCTGGTTGACCAAAGGAGTCGTGGCCAGCGTGCACGCGTTTGGTTGGGGCCGTCGGCGGCCCGCCGCGCTCATGAGCGCCGCGGCACCTTTGACGCCGCTGACGCCACTTCTGGCAGCCGTCCCGTGCTGCCGGGCCGGTCGGGCGCCGCGGTGTTGGGTGCCGCCCATGTCGCTCCGGGCGGCGCGCGCCGCGTAGTGCCGATCCGGGCGTGTCTTGTCTCGACCCGTCTTTTTTCGATGACAACAAACGGCGCTCGTGAACTCCAATCGGCCTCGCCTCGCAGACGCCAGATCACATCCCAGTCCACGCCATCCTCGCCCCGCTCGCCCAGCCACCCAGCGCCCTGCTCCGCAGCCGCAAGGGATCGCGGGGCTTCGTCACTTTCCGCAGCCGCGCCGAGCAGCCGCGCCGCCGCCGGCGCGCGCCGCCCCCTCGCCAGGCGCCGCGCCGCGCCGCCGCGCCGCGCTCCCCGCCCCCGCCGCCGCGGCCCCAGCCGCCGCCCCAGCCGCAGCCATGGAGCTCGAGGGCCGCTGGCAGGACCTTGACAAGCTGCTGGCCCGCGACGGCAACCTCGTGGGCCCCGGCTTTGAGCCGGGCCCTGAGCTCCGGGAGTTTCTCCAGACCGACTGCCGCGTGCTCTGCATCGGCGCGGGCGGCCTGGGGTGCGAGATCCTGAAGGACCTCGCCCTTTCGGGGTTTGTCAACGTTGACGTCATTGACATGGACACCATCGACGTGTCGAACCTCAACAGGCAGTTTCTCTTCCGGTGGGCTGGGGCTGGGGGACGGTTGGGGTTTTTGGGCGGCTGGGGGTTGGGGGGCGGCTGGGGGTTGGGAGTTGGGGGTTGGGGGCAGTTGGGGTTTGGGGCCCGGTTGGGGTTTGGGGGCGCCGTGCGCCAAAACCCCAACAGCAGCCTCCGCCTGCAGTTGCCACGTGCCAAGTCACTCAAGTGCCAACCCAATCCTGGCGCACCCCCTCCCCGCCCCCCCAAACGCCGCAGCATGTCGGACGTCGGAAAGCCAAAGGCGGTGGTCGCGGCGGAGCGCGTCAACGCGCGCGTGGCGGGCGCGAGGGTGACGGTGGGCCGCCCGGGGGGGGGGGGGGGGGGGGGGGGGCGGGCGGCGGCGGGCGGGGCGCCCGCGCCGCTGCGTGCGTTGTGCCGCCGGCAAACGCGCGCGGCATGCAGGTTGCGCGTGCTGCAAGCCCGCCCAAACTTGACCGCCCCTCCCCCCAACCCGACCCAGTGCAAACGCGGACCGAACCCGTCCCTCCCCCGAAACAAAAACAGCCCCACTACTGCCGCATCGAGGACCTCCCCCCCTCCTTTTACTCCGAGTTCACAATCATAATCCTGGGCCTCGACTCGCTGGAGGCGCGGCGCTGGATGAACTCGATGGCGTGCAGCCTGCTGGGTGCGCGGCGCTTTCTGGTTTTTGGGGGGGGCGGCGCTTTTGGGGGGGGGTTTGTCGCGGCGAAGTCAGAGTCGCCGGCAAAGCCCCGCATCAGCGCTCCCACCACCGCCGAGCCCTGCGGTTTGGAAGCAACCCTGAACCCCGAACCCCGAACCCTGAACCCTGAAAGTTGGACTTTAAACCTTCCCGCCAACGTCACCCCCCCCTCCAGAGTATGAGGACGACGGCAGCCCCGACATGTCGACCATAAAGCCCCTCGTGGACGGCGGGACCGAGGGCTTCAAGGGGCACGCGAGGTGGGGTGGGGGGTGGGGGGGAGGGTGCAGGTGCGGGGGTGGGAGGGCCAGCCAAGTGGGAGAATCCCCTCGAAAAACCGACCCCAGTCCCGCCCAAACACCCCCAAACATGCCCCGCCCCCGCAGGGTCATCATCCCCGGCGTCACCCCGTGCTTTGAGTGCACGCTGTGGCTCTTCCCGCCGCAGACCAAATTCCCCCTCTGCACGCTGGCGGAGACGCCGAGGTGGGTGCTCTTTTCGGGCGGGGGCGGGGGATCGTTCGACCCGCCGCGGCGCGGCGCAACCCCGACCTGCCCCGCCCCGCCCCGCCCCGCCCCGCCCCGCCTCGCCTCGCCCCGCCGCACCTGCTCAAAACCCACCGCACCCGCGCCTTCACCCGCCCCCGCCCCCGCCCCCGCCCCCGCCGCAGGAGCGCCGCGCACTGCATTGAGTACGCCCACCTGATCCTTTGGAGCCAGCAGCGGGCGGGCGAGGAGTTTGACGCGGACTGCGAGGAGCACATGAAGTGGGTGTTTGAGCGCGCGACGGAGCGGGCGCGGCAGTACGGCATACCGGTGGGTCGGGGGTGGGGGGGCAGGGGACGACCCTGGGGGAAAAAACTGCAAAACATGCGCACGCCCTGGGCCAAACCTGAGCAAAACCTGCGCGAACCCTGAGCAAACAAGCCCTGCCAAACAAGCCCCGAGCAAACAAACCCTGAGCCAAACCTGAGCAAACAACCCCTGCGCAAACCCGTGCAAACAATCCTCGCCCGCGGCCGCCAGGGCGTGACCTACCAGCTGACGCAGGGCGTGGTCAAAAACATCATCCCCGCCATCGCATCGACAAACGCCATCATTTCCGCGGCGTGCGTGCTCGAGGCGCTAAAGGCGGTGACCATGTGCAGCAGCGGGCTCAACAATTACCTAATGTACACAGGTGGGTGACTGGGTCGCTCGCTGGCTGGCTGGGTGGCTGGGTGGCTGGCTGGCTGGCTGGGTGGCTGGTTGGCTGGGTCGCTGGCTGGCTGGCTGGCTTGGGCTACAGTGGTTGTTCCAGTGCTGCTGAAGTTCGCGGCAGTCCAAAAACGCGCCACACAAAAGCCCCGCCGCGCTCAGAGCGCCTCCCAAACCCCCCGACACCGTTTTCAAACCCCCAGGCGCGGTTCTCAAACCCCCCGACCCCCCCCAACCCAGGCTCCCAGGGCATCTACACGCACACAGTGGCCTACGAAAAGGACGAGTCATGCCCCGTCTGCAGCGCGGGCGTGCTGCTGCAGGCGCCGGCGGACGCGACGCTGCAGCAGGCGGGTGGAGGGGGGGCGCGGCAGGGGGGGCTAAGGGGCTGAGGTGTTGGGCTGCGCGAGGCGCCGCGCCTCAAAGTCAAGGCCCTGTGCTGAGCTAACCAGACCAGGCCGAAATGCAGACACCGCATACGCAAAGCAAACAGCCGCGAACAAGCCAAGCAACAAAAACAATGTGAACCGCCCAGGTGATCGACCTGATGCTGGCGCACCCCACGCTGGGCCGCCTCATGGCCCACCCCTCCGTCAGCCACGGCGCCACGCCGCTCTATATGCGCGGCGTGCTGGAGGACGGCACGCGCGCCAACCTCGGACGCCCCATGGCGGAGCTGCTGCGCGGCGAGGGCGTCGAGGCGGCGGCGCTGCTCACCGTGAACGACAAAAAGCTCAGCGCACCGCTGAGGGTGCGGCTGCGGCGGCGGCGGCGGCGGCGGCGGCGGGCTGCAGAACTAGATGGCCGCGCAGGATGCAGGGGGGCGCACGCGTGCATGTGCATGCGCGCGCCCCGTTTTGTTTGAATGTGAGCGGCCGCCCTCGGTTGCTGCTGCGTTTGCCGCGGCGGAGCCTGCTGCCGCCGCCCCCTTCCGCGCTCCGTTGTGTGTGGTTGCCCGTTTTGATCGCTCCCTCAAACTTTGCCTGCGCTAGTTCAAGCTTGCTTCACGCCTCGAGGAGTTTACGTTTACACGCCAAGCCAATTGCAACTCAATCCAAGCCCTCTGGACTTGCCATGTCAGCGTGGGGGAACGCCATGCATGCCATTTGGCACGGCAGGGCAACAAACGTTCGAGCCGCCGCCGCCGACGCCGACGCCGACGCTGCCCTGTCAGCTGCCGCCGCCGCCGCGGCCGCACGCCGCGAGGCCTGCAGCGGCAGCGGAAGCTGCCAGCCCCGACAGCTGGCACAGCCGCTGTTCGTGCTTCCACTCAGCCAGCTGGCCCACCCAGCTGGGAGTGGGCGCGAGTTCTATAAAGGGCCAGACCGCAGGGCCAGCGCCAACCTTGCCACCGCCGCCGCCGCGCGACCCGCCGCCACGCCGCCACTGCGCCGCGCCCGCGCCGCCCGTGCCGCCCGTGCCGCCCGCGCCGCCGGCGGGGGCGGTGCCGCCTCGGTTTGCGCGGGGGAAGTGATAGCCTGTGGGCGCGGGCTCGCCAGCGTCGCCCCAAGAAGCGGGGCCCTGCGCATGGGCGGCGGAAGCGATAGCGGGGATGGCCGCAAATGTTTGCAATTCAGGCGGCGCAATTCAGGCGGTAGACGCCGCATGAAGAAAGGGGAGGGGCATGTTCAAGGCAAGCTCGAGTGGTCTTTGACCGGTGTTTGACCGCGCGCGCTGCGCCGCACCTCCCCCACAAGCGGTTGGAGGTCTGGCGGCAAGGGGACACGGGCTTTGAACTGCGGGAAGGGGGGGATCGGGTAATGCTTTGGCTTGGCTAACGGAGCGGTGGCGCACAACGCACATCGTCGACGAAGCGGCACCCACCAGAAGGCAGCAGCGCGCGCTAGACGCCGTGCCCACCTGCCGCAGCCGCCCCGCCAGCAGCGCAACCTCAGCCCTCAGCCGCCTCAGGTCCGCACTGCCGCCGCAGCCACAAGCCCCCCCGCCGCTCCCGCTCCCGCCGCCGCCGCCGCCCTGCCCGGCGCCCCTGCAGCTGCAGACCCCCGCGGCGCCCCCCGCCGACCCCTGGCCCGCCGCCGCGCCGCCGCCCGCGCCGCCGCCGCCCTCACGGAAGCCCGCCGCCGCCGGCGCGAACCGCGCGAGCGCCTCGAGCAGCCGCCGCCTCGCCGCGGCGAGGCGCGCCGCCTCGGCGTCAATCCAGGCCGCCGTCGCTGGCGCGGCACGGCGCAGTGTGACGCGGCGGCCGAGGATGGAGAGGGACGCGCCCACGTGCAGGTCCCACGGTTCGATGGGCAGTCCGGAGGGGCCGGTGGCCATCAGGGTGGCTGTGGCGGGGCGCGGTTTGTTTCGTGCACGGGCAGGTGCTTGAATATGGGCCTGTTTTGCCGCAGTTTTTTGCCGCCGCAGCACAGCAGCAGCAGATAAAATAGAAGCAGCCCAGAAGCCCGTTCCACCAACTGATGAATCCACCTTGAAAGCCGTCGTCGGTGCGCACGGCCAGCTCCCCGGTCGCGGTGTGAAACGCGACCTCCAGCCGCGCCCGCCGGCCGTCGCCGCCCTCGTGATGCCACGACTCAAACTGCAGCACGCCCGGCGCGCCCCAGCCTTGCCCGGCGGCAACGGGGGCGCCGCCGCCGCCGGGGCCCGAGGCCAGCTGCAGCCGCCCCGCCGAGACCGGGCGCGGCGGGGCGCGGGTGCGGCTGCCGTCGACGCCGGCGGGGGCGCCGGGGGGTGCGGTCGCCGCGCCGGTTCGGGGCAGGTGGCGCCAGCGGGGCTTCAGGACCAAGATGCTGCTGCGGACGGCGGTGCAAACGGCGGGCGGTCGGCGGTCGGAGTTGCTTCGGACTTCGGACGCGTGCGTTGGTTTGTGAGGGGAGTGTTGGCCTGCTGCACAAAGCTCACGATCAATCGGGGCTGCCCCTCGAGCAGCACGCGCCAACACATTGAAATCCGACAAAAAGCAGCAGGACCGACCTGCTGGTCGGCGCGCCGCCCGCCGCCCCGCCCGCGCCGCCCGCGCCACCTTTGTGCCCCGCCGCGAGCGGCGTCGAGGCAATGGCCGCCGCGGTGCGGAAGGCAGCGCGCTGCTGCGCGGCCGCGCCGCCGTGCTCGCCGTCAACCCTCAGAGGCGCCAAGCCAGCCGCAAATGAGATGGTCCTGTTCGGGTTCGCGGGGAGGGGGGGAGGGCGGTTTGCGCTGCTTGGCCGGCGGCAGGCGGCAGGTGCGGCGGCGGCGGTGCCGGCGCCGGCGCCGGCGCCGGCGCGCGCGGCAACAGCATTCTCTGCCGCGCATCCGCGGCCGGTTTTGTGATGCGCAGCACCTGGATTTGGGCCTCTCGGGCTCTTGGGCGCCGCTTTCAGCGCCCTGGGCGCGTTTTGAGTCGTCCATGCGGTCAACGCGAGGCCGCGCGAGCGAGATGAGTGGTTGCAGCACGGCGTGGGGAGGCCGAAGAGCGAGGGAAGCGCCTGTTCAAAGAGGCGGGGCTGTCGGCGGGGGGAAGGCCACGGGGAGCGGCGAGCTCAGCTGCGGCGGCGTCCAGCAGCCCAGGACCAGCATTCCACGAAGTGCACGACACACAGCAGTCAGACCGGGTTAACATGCCAAGCCAGGTGCTGCAGCGAGTGGTTTATGGCGGCCTGGGCCCTGCGGCAGCCGTGCGCAGCTGCTGCTATGGCAGCCGCGCGCGCTGCTGGCGGGGTTGGCGCGGGCGCTGGACAAACGCGCCCCGCGCCCGCGCCGCCGCCAGTCCGCCCGGCACTCAAAAAATGCGACACCCGCTTCTTATCAGCGACCCAAAGGAGCACTCGACAGTCGGGACTGCGGCTTGCGATCGATCTTCCCGGGGTCCCGACAGGGCCGGCTGACGAGCTGCATCATGCAGCTAGCACGGGCGGAAATGGCTCTGGTCGTGTTGCAGGTGCGGTCGACAGCCGTGCGCGCGCGCGTTCGCGGCCGCACCGGCGCCCGCGCGCCCCGCCGCGCCTGCGCGAGCGGCCAGGCGGGACCGCTGCGTCGCCCCGACCCCCCTGCGTGCGCCTGCCCAATCCCATCCCAACAGGCCACGTACTGCGGGCTGCAGCTTGTCTGCGGTGGAATGCTCGCCGTAGCCTACGGCGCCCCGCGGCCGGCCACGCGCTATATACTGCTTGGCACCGCCGCCGCCGGCCTCACCGCCGCGGCCGCGCCGCTGCTGCTGCTGCAGCTGCGCGGCCCAGGGCCCGCCGCCGCCGCCACCCGCCGCGGCCTCAGCAGCGGCGGCGACCGCCTCCCCGCCGCGGCGGCGGCCCGCCTGCTGCTCGCGGCGCTGTTTGCGGTCGCGGCCACGCAACTCATAACCGACGCCGGCGGCGGCACCTGCGCGCTCAACGGAGGGCTCCTGCCGGCGGGGCCCTTCGGACTGGAGGTCCGCTCCCGGGACGGCCCCGACGCAATCCCCATGGCCGCATCGTCGATGCTGCTGGCGCCCTGGGGCATGTGCATCGCGGTCGACCTATCAATTGCATCAGGTGGGGGCGGCCTCGCCTCACCTCGGCTTGCCGCTGTGGCTGTTGCGCCCGCGCTTGCGCATCCCTTTGCTGCATCGCGTGTTGAGTTGAGTGCCATCAAAAACCCCAACCCGCCCCCAAACCCCAAACGCCCCCGCCACCAGGCGCCGTCAACGCCGCGCTCTTCGCCATCAGCGCCGTTTTCGCCATCGCGAAGCTACGGCTGGAGCGCGACGCGCCCGGCGTGCCGCCTGTCATGGGCACGCCCATCGCGGCTGGCCTGCCGCAGCCGGCACCGGCAGGTGCGCATGCGTGCATGCGCGTGCACGGGGGTGTGGCGGCGTGCGTGCATGCGTGCATGCGCGTGCACGGAGGTGTGGCGGCGGGCGTGCGTGCGTGCATGCGTGCATGCGTGCACATGCAGCCGCGTTTTGGGTTGATGGGTTGGGCGAACGCAGCGCATGCCGTCGCGCTGATCGGGCACCAGCGCCGCGACAAGGGGCTGCAAACCGCGCCCACCTGAACCCGCGTGCCTTCCCCGCCGCAGGGGGCTGCCCGACACAGCCGCTGCCGGGGCTGCGCGCCGCCAAGGCGCCGGCGGCGGCGGCCGCCTCGCAGGGGGCTGGCCACGCCGGGGCCGAGGGCCGCGCCGCGCCTGCCGTTGCGGGTGGGCCGGCAGCGGCGGCGGCGGCCGCCGCAAATGAGAACCCCGGAGCCGAAGAAATGGCGTGACCACCGCAGCCCCGCGCGCGTGATGGGAACGCCCCCCGCATTGACTGGCCTGGAGCTGGGCTTGTGCGTTTGGCGCCCTTGCTGGCGCAGCATTGTTTTTTCTTATTTGCGCGAGCCTCGTACTGAGCACTGCCGGCCAGGCGTGGCAGGGCAACACGCCGCTCCCCCTCCCCTATGACTGCACCCAGTTTTGGGCTTCCACCTGGCTGTTGATTGGCGCCCGCCCTGCGGTTGCCGAGTCGGCGTATTGCACCTGCATCACCCGTGGTGGTGCACGGTTGCCCCCGCGGGCCGAGGGATCGGAACGAAAGGAAGCTGCCTCTCACTAATGAATAACACTCCGGGAAGCGCAGAGCGCGCGCTGCTCGTATGTGGCTGCCCCGCCACCCGCCCGCGCGGCGCGACCGGCCCGCGCACCTTGTGTCGATCTGCCGTTTTACTTGTCGCTGTGGTCTGCGGCTCCGGGCTTGCGCCCTCCAAGCCCCGGCTGGAACCACCCAGATCTCCAAAAAAGGGATCAGAATGCATGGCTTACATAGTTTGTCGTGGCTATGTAAACATCGCGAATAAACACGCAGAACCGTCTGTGCAGGCCGGTGCGTTGTTGGGATTGGGATGATTCGATTCAGAACCCCGGTTGATTGGATAGGACACTGCCTGGCTTGGGTGTGATGGCATTTCAACCCCTGTCCCAGGCTTTGCAGTCGTGTTGGGGCTTTTTCAGGACAGTGTGGACAAAAGCGGCTCGCAACGTGTGCACGCGCGCAAGGCGACAGCTGCAGCACGCCACCGCGGCAGCGGCTGGGCTTTGCAGTCGTGTGTGGGGGATGTTCTTGGTCAGGCGCACGGCTCAGCTGGTGGGCAGCGGGTGGCCTCAGACGAGTTGGGGCTTAGGCCGGAGGGTAATGCGTGGGGAGTTGGGATTGCTCAACCGTTGGTTGTGCTGCTGAGTGATTGTGCTGATACGTAGTCACCCTGCAGTCACCCTGCAGTGCCAAGCATCCTTTATTCGTTCATTGACTGGCATATGGACACCTTTGCGTTTACACTTCCGACATTGCGTTGCACTCGGATCTCAAAGGGCGGTGGCGGCGGGCAGGTGGCTGCGAAGACTACCGTAAGAACCCAACAGGCGGGTTGCAGTGAGCGTTGATGACATGCGTGGAAAGGGGGCGCGAGTGGCATTCCACTTCAAGCGAACCCCCCAAATGCGAATCCCTCACTGGCACGATCGGGCGCCGGATGGGTGTGAGAGTGGGGCTCCAAAGGCCGGGTCCGGGTGCTGCACCCGCCTGCCGCGATTCAGGCCACCGGCGGTGGGGAGTGATGAGGCGTGGGACAGCGCCCATTGCTGAGTGCACGGAAAACGGGAAGGATCGTTGGGAAGCGCTGGACGCGCCCCAGGAAAAACACAGACGGGGAGAACAAGTTTGCCTCGGGAGGGATGGGGGCATGCCAGGCACCCCAGCGGGGGAGCAGCGGCGGGGGGCGCATGTGCATTGCCAGAAAAGAAAACAGCTGCTTTTTCACAGAGCCTGGCCCCCGAAGCAGGCGGCGAAGCCCCTGCAGCAGATGCGGCTAAGGGTGCGCAGGGCACGCCGCGCGCTGCGGGCGCGCTTGCCCGTGGCCGGCGCAACGCGGGGCTCGTTGCGCCTGCACGCAGGCACGC
This sequence comes from Raphidocelis subcapitata, assembly GCA_003203535.1. Lineage (NCBI taxonomy): Eukaryota > Viridiplantae > Chlorophyta > Chlorophyceae > Sphaeropleales > Selenastraceae > Raphidocelis > Raphidocelis subcapitata. The sequence continues at coordinate 126,619 of BDRX01000094.1, read as the reverse complement.
TGATGACTGGGCGGGCTGCAACCCACGTGATGCACTCCGCAGAAGCGTAGACACCCGCAGAGGCCACGCACGCGTCCGGCACGGCCCCGGCGGCCTGCAGCGCTGCGGCGTTCGCAGCCGCCGTGCCCCCGTTGCTGCTCTCGCCGCCGCTGGCATCATCGCTGCGGCCGGCCCGCTGCGGCGCAAACATCTTCTCAACCACGGGCGTGCTGGGCCCGTCGCCGCCACTGCCGTCGCTGCGGCTGCCGCGGCCCCGCAGCGGGACCAGCAGGCGAAGCCCCTTGCGAGGCACCTTGGGCTGCTGGGCGCCCCGCGCGGCCCTGGCCGCCTGCTGATCGGCCGCCGCCGCCGCAGCGGCAGCAGCGGCAGCCGCGGCGGCCACGCGCTGCTCCAGGTGCTGGCTGATCCGGCGGCAGCAGCTGGCCAGCTTGTGCGTCGCATCAAGGGCGTCGCGGGCCATCCCCGCGGCCCGCACCGCCACACGCTTGGCGTCCGCCGCCTGCGCGCGCGCCGCGTCGAGCTCGCCGCGCAGCGCGTCCCGCTCCGCCGCGGCGCGCGCCTGCTGCTCCGCCGCCTCCCGCCTCAGCGCCGCAGTTTGCCGGTCAGCCAGCGCCGCCGCGCGCGCCGCCTCTTCCTCCAGGGCGGCGCGGGCGCCGGGGGACGCGGCGCGCTCGCGCTCGAGCGCCGCGCGCGTCCCAGCCGCCTCTGCCTCGGCGGCGGCGCGCGCACCGCGCTCTGCCTCGAGCGCGGCGACCAGGGAGGCCACCTCCTGCTCCAGCGCGGCCGCACGCCCCTCAGCGCCCACCGCCCGCCGCTCCGCCGCCGCCGCGGCCGCGGCGCTGGCGTCCGCCCGCCGCAGTGCGCGCGACCGCGCCCCAGACTCGCGGCCCGCCGCGGCCGCGGCCTCGAACGCGCGCAGCTCGGCGCACGCCTGGCCCAGCAGCAGGGCGGACGACGCCGCGTCTGCCTCGGCAGCCGCGCGGCGGCTCGCTGCCGCCAGAGCCGCGGCGTCCCGCAGCTGCGCCGCGACCTGGCACGCCTCCGCCTTGGCGGCGGCCCGCTCCCGCGCCCAGGCCTCGCGCACCGTCTGGGCTGCATCCGCAGCCCGCTCGGCGCGGCGGCGCTCCGCCGCAGCCCGCGCCTGGGCCGCCCCCGCCGCAGCCCCAGCGTTGTCACGCGCCGTGCCGGCCGCTGCGGCGGCGGCCTTGGCTGATGCGGCCTCCTGCTTGGCCGCTGCCGCGCGCTGCTCAGCCTCGCCCCGCTCGCGCTCGGCCGCGGCCGCCGCCGTCGCTGCGGCTTCAGACTCGCGCATGCGCGTCGCCTCCGCGGCGGCGGCCGCCGCCCTGGCGCACATCGCGTCGCGCTCCGCCACCTCTGCCCGCCTCTCTAGCTCCTGAGCGCGCGCGGCCACGGCTGCGGCGTCGCGCCGCAGCCCCTCAGCCTCTGCGCGCGCGGCCGCCTGCTCCCGCTGGAGGCGCACCGCAGCCGCCGCCTCCTTTGCCGCTGCGGCTTCAGACTCGCGCATGCGCGTCGCCTCCGCGGCGGCGGCCGCCGCCCTGGCGCACATCGCGTCGCGCTCCGCCACCTCTGCCCGCCTCTCTAGCTCCTGAGCGCGCGCGGCCACGGCTGCGGCGTCGCGCCGCAGCCCCTCAGCCTCTGCGCGCGCGGCCGCCTGCTCCCGCTGGAGGCGCACCGCAGCCGCCGCCTCCTTTGCCGCTGCGGCTTCAGACTCGCGCATGCGCGTCGCCTCCGCGGCGGCGGCCGCCGCCCTGGCGCACATCGCGTCGCGCTCCGCCACCTCTGCCCGCCTCTCTAGCTCCTGAGCGCGCGCGGCCACGGCTGCGGCGTCGCGCCGCAGCCCCTCAGCCTCTGCGCGCGCGGCCGCCTGCTCCCGCTGGAGGCGCACCGCAGCCGCCGCCTCCTTTGCCGCTGCGGCTTCAGACTCGCGCATGCGCGTCGCCTCCGCGGCGGCGGCCGCCGCCCTGCCGCCCATCGCCTCGCGCTCGGCTTCCTCTGCCCGCCTCTCCAGCTCCTGCGCGCGCGCGGCCGCGACTGCGCCGTCGCGCCGCAGCCCCTCGGCCTCTGCACGCGCGGCCGCCTGCTCCCGCTGGAGGCGCACCGCAGCCCCCGCCTCCCGTGCCGCAGCGGTGCCGAGCGCCTCTGCGCACTCGGCCCGCAGCCGGGCGTTGTCTTTTTTGAGCACGCCTACTAGCTGCAGCAGGCCCTGAGTTTGGGTATGGGGGCAAGGGTTTTGGGGATTAGGGTTAGTAGGGCTGAGGGTTTGAGGGGCAGGGAGAACGGATGGATTCGGGCTCGGCCTGTGGTTTGAGGGGGGAGCCAGCCAGTCAGGGGCGGCCGGGCTGGCCAAGCCTCGCTTGGGCTGCACGACCAAACTGCAAAGCAACAACACAGCCGATTTTGCCCACTAAGCGGCGCTCATCCCTGCCTCCCACCTCGTCGCTGGGCGCGTGGGCGGCGCGGGCCTCCTCCTTCTGCGACTGCTGGATGGCCACCAGCGCCTCGACGCGTTGCGCCGCGTCCGCCGCCGCCCGCCGCGCCGCCTCAGCCTCGCTGCTGGCCGCGCTCGCCTTCAGGGCCCGCTCCATATCGTCGTCAGAGTCCGCCTCATCACCCTCCGGCGGCGCCGGGGCGGGCGCAGGAACGGGGGCCAGCGGGGCGGTGGGCACATCCTGGTGCGTGGGGTGTGTTTGTGCGTGGGCGGGGGGCGTTTTTACGGGAGGTGGCGGCGTGCGCAAGGGGGTTTGATGCCATCTGGGCCCAGCCGGCAAAAGGGCTTGGAGGCACGGCAGGCTTGACCGCGCAATCCGATGCACGGCGCCCAAGGCACATGCACGGCGCGTGCCGCCGCAGACCAAACCGAACGCCCAGGGCCCTGGCAGGCCGTCCCTTCAGGCCCTGCCCCTCTGCCCCTCTGCCCCCCCGGCCCCTACCTTGGCGCAGCGCGAATCCTCCAGCGCCAGCGGGGCCGCCTCGTAGAAGAGGCCGACCAGCGCCTCGAGGTGCTTGGACTTGGCCACGTGGGCGCGCGCCTCCCCAAACGACCCCAGCCGCGTGGCGGCGCCGTCGTCCAGCCACCACCACACGCCCCCGATCTCGCGGTGCGCCACAAAGTGCCGCCCCGGGGCGGTTATGAACCCCACCAGGTGGAACAGCGCGCGCGCGCCGCTGCGGCGGGGGCCGCCCGGCAGCGCCGGCGTGAGGTCGAGGGTGGGCTGCATGCCCACGAGCGCATTCTGGAGGCGCTGCGGGACGGCGCAGCCGCTGGGCGCCGTCGTGAACGCCGCGTCCCGCACGCTGAGGATGGGCGGCAGGCGCGCCACGGGCACGTGGTCGCGGTTCTGCAGCAGAGGGGGGCGGCGGCGGGGTGCAGGCAGTGAGCTAGTGCGTGTGTTTGCAGAGGTGGCAGGGCGCAACTGCTGACGGCTCAGCGGTCGACGCACGAAACCACGCATAGCCACAAAAGCCCACAGGATGCCAGCACAGAGTGGACCATAACACGCACGACGCGCGGCCGCAGCCGCCACCCGCTCACGTAGATGTTGCCGCAGGAGGCGCAGCCGTGCTGGCAGTAGGCGCCCCGCGCCGCGAGCTGCTGCGCCAGGCTGGCGTGCGGGTCCCCCAGGACCAGGGGCTGGGGCGGCAGGAAGCCCCCCTTGACGGGGCCCGTCGCGCGGCAGCCCTCGCAGGTGGCGACGCCCGCGGTGCTGAGCATGAGCTGCGTGATGGCCGGCGCGCCCACGCTGCGGCACAGCGCGCCCTGCATCGCGGCCAGCGCGTCCACCGCGCAGTCGTAGTCGCGCGGCTGGAAGCCGTCGAGGCCGCGCGCCGCGACGTAGGCGCGGAGGGCGCCGCGCAGCGCGGTGGTGCTGCCCACGCGGCCGGCGCTGCGGGGAGCAGGGGAGGGTTTTTTCGTGTGGGCGGGTGGAGGGAGCGCGGCAGCGGGGCGCGGAGGCTGGCAGCGCTGGTCCAGAGCTTGCCAGGCGTACGCATCCCGGAACCGCACCTGTTTTTGTTGCACGCACGCATCACGGCACACGCACCACATCACCCAACGCCAGGCCAGCTTCACGCAACCCCTCCCCAGCAAGCGGCCCCTCACCTCAGCGTCTCGTCCAGCTGCCGCATTTGGGCGTGCACGGCGCGCGCCGCCGCGTCCGCCGCCGGCAGGCCCTCCGCCCCGCTACCGGTGGGTGGCCCCTTGCGCACCAGGTCGATAAGGGGGCTGTGCCTCAGCACCTGGTAGGAGGCGTTGAGGTAGCACTTGGTACCGCAGTCGTTGGACAGGCCGCGGGGCGCCTTGGAGGCCGCGGCCGCCGCGCGCGCGCGGGGCGCGGCCACAAGGTCGGCGAGCATGGCGCCCTGCGGCGGATCGGAGGGGGGTTTGAGCGGCAAGGCGGTGTGTGGGGTTGGCATCTGAGGGCGTGCGCGGCGGCGCTCGCGCGTGCACGCGGTGGCCGCTGTCTGCACGGCGCTCTCGGTTGGGGTTCCTCGAGCACACGGCCCAGCAGTGCCCTCACCTGCTGCAGCCTCTGCTCCTGCGGCTTGGCAGGCTGCACCGCCTTGGCCTGCTGCTTGGGCGCGCAGCCGCCGCCGCCGCCGCGCTTGCCCTTGTTGCCCATTCTGGGGGTCGCCACCAGGCGTGGCCGCCGGCCGCCTGTGCGGCACTCAGGCCGCCGCGTTCACCACTGCCGGATGCCGGTGTTCCTGCAGAGCATATTCACAGCAGGTGCCAGGTGTCAGGCAGCCGTCGTGTGCGCGGCGCAGGCTGACTGCTGCGTCGCTGCGCCCAGGCGCCGGGTGCTGTTTTCACCGCCCCGCTGCGGCCCGCCGCAGCGCAGCCGGTCCCAGCCGCCTGCCCCCGCGGACGCCTCTCAACCCTACCGCCGAGCCGGACCAAGCTGGGAGGCCCGGGAACGCGGTCAACCGCGTCGCCCGGCGGAGCTGGGCATCCGCCTCAACACCGGCCTACGCTCACCGGGCGTGCAGATGAAGGTTTTTCACCGAATGCTTCTCGCTGGGGGCGGAGGGGGCCGGCAAAGGCGTCCTCTGCGGGGGGGGGGGCGACGGGTTGTGCCGACAAAGGCTTGAGCTGCCCGGCGGGGAGGGTAGGTAATTGATTCAAAAGCGTTGCAGAAACAAGCCAGCCGGACGGATATGAACGCGCGCAGCGCCGCCGCACAGCGCTGCAAACCCTCCGGCGACTGCCCGTGTCCCTGCAGCGGCCCGCTGCTGGAGAGCGCAGGTCGCTGGCGCTGCGGCGTTGCAGCATTCCTAGCCGCTGCCACGCAGCCACGCAGTAGGGCCGCAAGCATGTGTCAACTGAGCCCCCCAAAACCCCGCCCTGCCCCACCTGCAGCTGGCCGGTTCAAGCCATCGCAGCAGGGTCCCGTGCGGCGGCCGCTGAGCTCTCCTGGAAGCGCGGCCTGGCTCCATCGCCGCCCCTGCGCCGAAGTCTGCAAGGCACCGCGTTCTCCCTGCTGTGGCGACGGCGTGGCCTTGCCGCTGCTGCTGAGCTGCGCGTTTGCCGGCGGGTGAAATCGTGCCGCGCGTCCCTGGGCGCCGCAGCCCGCAGGCCGCGTCGCATCTGCTGTACCGACAGCAGCGAGGGCCCATGCAACGCGAGCTGCACCTCGCGCGCGCGCCCTGGCTGCGCCTGGCTGTGCGCAGGCGGCGCAGCACGGGCAGCGCGGGCACGCGGCGCCGTCCCTCCTGCTGCCCACGCCGCAGGTGCCGCCTCCACATCGTATCTGGCTGCGGATCAACCACCACCACGGCCCTCTATGCCTTGCACGTGCGTCTGATCGCTGGGAGGCGCGCTGTGGCAACTTTGCGAGATCGCCAGGCGACTGTGACGGGGCTGCTCGCTTCGTGGCCGGGTAGCATGGTCGCGTTTGGAAAGGGTGGATGAAAGCAGAAGGCGCGGGTGCGTTCCTTTGGGCACCAGCGCGGGGGTACGGTGCCGCAGCGGCACCGGTGACGGCAGCTGAGCTCGGTCCGCTGCCGCCCCGGCCTGTGCGCCCCGCCGTCCCTCCCTTGCACCTCCATTTCTCCCCACCATCCATCATGCCGCACAAACGCGTCAACCGCTCACTGCACCCGCAGGGCACGCGCTGCGGTCAGTTTGGGGCTTTGGGCACTGCAGGACACCAGTGGCAGTTGGGGGCGGCAGGGATTACCAGAACGCAGAACGCAGAACATAGAACGCTGCAGAACGCTGGCGGCGGCCCAGAACGCTCTCCCAGCAGTGCGCCAGGCTGGTTGCAATGCAGGCGCGAAAAGGGGGCGCGAGTGGCACTCCACTTCAAGCGATCCCCCCAAACGCGAAGCCCCCGCCGCCGTGCGCTCCCGCTGGGGCGCCGGATGGGTGGCAGAGTAGGGCTCGAAAGGCCGGGGTTGGGTGCTACCCTGACTGCCGCGAATTGCGCGCCGCGGCAGCGGGTCCAGCACCCGCTTGGCCGCTCCCCAGACCGCGGCTGCGACCTGCCGCTGGCCCCGGCCTGCGGCACGCCTGGCTCCGGGCCTCATCGGCCCGGCATTTGCCACCGACCGCCCGATCGATCCCTTTTGCCCATCCCTCGTGCCACGCCACCCGTGCGCGCCGCTGCGCTGCACACACCGGACTCACCGGCGCGGCGCAGGGACGGGCGGCGCCGTCTCCTGAAGGCCAACCCCCCTCCGCGCTCGTAACCTGGAGATCGAACATGCGGGTGACCCAGAGCGCTGCCAGCTGTAACGGGCAGGTCTGCAGGCGCGCGGCGTGCTTCGCGGTGGGGGTCGTGCTTGCTGCGCGCCCGCGCAGAGCCCTGGCGACGCAGATGAGCCAATCGAGCCCCCAGTTGACACAGCTGCAATTCGAGGTCCACGGCCGCGTGCAGGTGGGTCGGTCTGGCGATCTGCGCGTCGCAGGGCCGGGGGCGCGTGGCGCTCGGCGCTCGCCCCGCTGCGTGCCGACCGCCGCGCGCCGCGCCGCAACCTGGAGCGCTGCACAGCGAGCCAAGCAACCCCCACCTGCCCCGCTGCGCCTTCACTCAGGGCGTCTTCTTTCGGGCGGTGAGCGGCGGGAGGGGGGGACGGGAACGCCAGCGGCCAGCTGCGGGAGCCCCGCTCCACGCCAAGCACCGGCGGCGGCCACGGACGGGCGCGGCAGCCAGCAACGGCAGCATGTGCTGCCGTTGGGCACCAAGCCCCTCGCCGCCCGCCGCACACCCCCACAGCACACGGTTTCGCATGCGCAGAAGCTTGGCTTGGTGGGCTGGTGTGCCAACACGGCGCGCCGCACGGTGGTGAGCGCGCCATTTGGGGGGTCCTTTGGCGGCGCGGGGCACGCGGGCGTCGGTTTTGGTTTGCGCGCGCGCGCATCCAGCTGCGCGCTTGTGCATGCACCGTGGCTGGTGGCAGCGGGCGCGCCTTGCGCGGGCCTAACGCTTGGCCAGCGGCTGCGGCCGAGACCGAAAGTTGGCGGCAGTGCAACCGCGCCAGGCGGCAGGCGCGGCACGCTGGGCGGCGCAGTCCTTTGGCATATGCATGCATGCCGCCGCCTCAATCTCTGATCATCCGCAGGTCGGGGAGGTCCAGGGGCCAGAGGATAAGGTGGAGGAGATGAAGGCGCGTGGGAGCTGCGGGGCCCTGTGTGTGCCTGCAAGGTGCTGTATGTGTCTGCAAGGCGCCGAGTCTTCAAGCCCACGCTGACGCTTCAAGCCCGCGAAGCGCCCAAACGCTTCCAAGCATTTTGGTTGGCCCCTCACAGCCAACCCCGCACCCCCTTCAAACCCCGCCGCAGTACTGGCTGGGCCACGTGGGCAGCCCCGCCTCGAGCATAACGCGGCTGGACGTGGCCAAAGTGGGGCCCATCGAGGCGCTGGGCTTTGGAGAGATGAGCCGGCGGCCCAACGTGCCGTGACGGGGCGGTCGGGGCGCGCGCGCGGCTTCGCGCCGTCTTGCCGGGCGGTCTGCGGGGCCCGTGGATTGGGGCCCAGGCCCTGGCGCCGGCCTGCCCTGTTCCACGGGCCCATGGCCCATCTGCTAGTTATTCCCTTGCATTGCATGCCCTCCGCTGAAAATGTGTCGCCCACAGAGCCCCCGCCGCAGCGGCATGAATGCCGAATGCGCAGACCCTTGCTGGCCGAATCAATAATGCACTGCTTGCCCGCCCGTGGTCAACCCTTGTAAATTAACCCTGCTTGGTGATAGGGCCGAGAGTATGAGCGAGCGCACTGTGCGTACAACTGAGGTTTAAGCCGTTGACCGCTGCGGACCGCGGTACGGTGCGCCGCGCCGCCACGGCGGCACCAGGGCGGCACCCAGCCACCGGTAGATCTGATCGTATGCCGTGAATGACGGGGTTTGCCAGGGCTTTACACCCCGTTTGCACCGAGGCCGCGGGCCAAAGCAGGAAATCCCGCCCGCTTTCTCCCCGGCGCTCGATCGAGGGATACGCAGCGCTGAATGGCGAGAAACTAGGCCCCATGCAGATGCGCAGACTGGTGGCGGTCATTGGTGCGTGGCGGCAGCGCCGCGCCGACAGCGCCGCGCCGACAGCCGGTGCGGGCGCCGCCCCAATCGCCGCGCTGCCCCGACACCGCCCACCCCTTTGCCCCCACGCGCTGCAGGGGAAAGCACAGAGGATGTAGAGGGCGCCCTGCTCGCGGCCAGCTCGCTGGCGGCGCCGTGCTGCAGGATCGCTGCGCTGCCGTCTGCGGTGAGCGGAGCAGCTGCAGCAGCGCGCGGCGGGTGCTGACGCTTTGCAGCGGAGCAGCAAAGGGTGGCCGCGGCTCACGCTGCACCCCCATTGCCCTGTGCACAGCCCCGCGCCCCTCTTCCCCGCACGCAACCTGGCACCGCCCCGTGCATCGCCTCGAAACGCTGCGCAGGGCCCCTTTGGCGGCGCGGCGCAGCTGCTGCTTCTGGAAGACGCCGCCGCCGGCGCGCTCCTCGCGGGCGCGGCGCTGCGGCCGGATGGCGGCAGCAACGGACGGCGGGCCGCCGCGCCGGCGGGGCGGGCGGACGCATACGCCGCGTCCCGCGCGGCTTTCGAGGCGGCGCTGCTGCTGTTGTGCGTTTCGGACGCGGCGATCTGGCTGGTGCGGCCGCAGCGGCCCGGCGGGCGGCGGCACCGCCAACAAAAGCAGCAGCAGCAGCAGGAGCAGGACCAGCAGCAGGAAGGGGAGCAGGAGCAGCAGCGGCAGGATTCGGGCACGGCGGACGCGCTTGCCGAGCTGCTGCAGCGCCTGCAAGTGCTGGGCGAAGCAAAGCGGGCCCTGCTGCAGCAGCACGCCGCCGCCGCGGCCGCCGCCGCCAGCCCCCATCACGGGCCCGCGGGGGCTTTGTCAGCAGCAGCCACCGCCACCGCCACGCTGCTGGCGGGGGCCGCGCCCCCTTTGCACGTGGCCTGGCTTGGGGAGGCGGGAGATGGGGCAGAAGGCAGCTGCTGCGGCGGCGCTGGCAGCCAAGGGGACGAGAAGCTGCACCCTGAGGTAGCCGAGGCTGCGGCACTGCTCCGGGACGGCGCAGGCGGGGCGGCGCTCTTCACTTGGGGCGCGGCGCACACGTGCCGGCTGCTGCCGGCGCACAGCTTGGCGGCTGCGGTGGGCGCGGCGATGAGTGCGGCAGGCAGCCTGCCGGGCGGAGGCGTTGTCAGCGGCGGCAGCCGCGCGCTGTTTGAGCCCCCACAAGGCGGCACACAGCCTTTTGAGGCGTCGCAGCTGCTGGAGCTTGTCGTGTCGCGCTGCGCCGCGCCCGGCAGCGGGGGGCGGGCCGGGGTGCCCGCGCCTGCGGCGGCCCCCAGCGCCGACGGCCTCGCTGCGGCGTGGACCTCGCTGCAGCGGCTGCTGCACGCCGGCGGCGACGCGGCCGCGCGCGCCGGCTGTGCTGGCGAGGCCGAAGCAGCGCCAGGCAGTGCGGGCGGCGGCGCGGGCGGCGGACTATCCCGGGAGCGCACGCCTGCAGCCTCAGAAGACTCGGACGACGTCTGGGGGGCAGCGGAGCTCGAATCTGGGGAGTCGGGAGGCAGCGAATCCGATGCCTCGTCAGACGCCGGGCAGCCACCCCGGCAGCAGCGGCAGCAGCAGCGGCAGCAGCTGAAGCCGCGCGCCGCCCCACCACCCCACGCGCGCGATTGGGCAGGCGCGCGCCCGGCGCGCCCCGCGCGGGCCGCGGCGGCGGCTGCCGCGACGGCGCCCGCGTCGGACGTTTTGTCGCGGGGCGCCGACGCGGCGTGGCACGCGTCGATGGCGGCGTGCGCCGCGGCAGCCCATGCGGGGCTCAGCGCATATTTGGAGGTGGGCCGCGCCCCTGTTCTCCTTCAACCCGGGGTTTCCTTCAACCCCGGCGGCCGCCGAGCTGGATGCATCTGTCAGCTGCGCCCGCGCCATTGCCCCTGATTGGCTCCCCCTCGCCCAGCCCTCCCGGCCCCCTCCCCCCGATCCCGCAGGGCCTTCCGCCGCGCTACCCCCCAGCCGTCCACGCCGCCGCCTCCGCGCGCGCCGCCTCGGCCTACGCCGCCGCCGCCTCGGGCCCCGCCGCACCTGAATACGCGCGCCGCCTCGCGGCGGCCTGCGACGAGCGGTGGGCGCTCGGCCGGCAGCTGTGCGGCGCGGAGGGCCTGTTCTCGCGCCGGCCGTGCGCGCTGGCGCCGCACGCCGCTTCGACGCCCCACGACTCTGGCGCGCCGCTGCTGGTCGCCGCGCCAGACGGCGAGACCCAATCCGAGGTCCCGGAATGGTTCGACGCCGCCTCCGCCAACGAGGCGCCGCAGGCCGCGCTGCTCGCCGCCCGCCGCCGCGCGGGCGCCGGCGGCTTTTTGCTGGCCGTGCGCGCGTGCGGCCGGCGGCCGGCGCCGGCGTCGGCGGCGGCGGCGGCGGCGGCGGCGGGCGCCGGGGACGGCCCGGCGGCGCAGCTCGTGGCGACGCTGTCCGCGCTGGCGCGGCGCGGCGGGTTTGTCGCCCTGCGCGCGCTGCGCGACGAGGGCGTGCTGGCGGCGCTGCTGGGCCGGCCTGTGGCCTATCGGCGGGGGTTACGACCCCGAACACGGCCTGCAGCAGCCCGGTTTTGTGCAGGGCCGCAACAAGCTGTGGCGCCTCGAGCTGCGCGCCCCGGCCGCCACGCCCGGCGGGGCGCACGGCACGCAGCCGGCCGGCGCGTCGGCCGCCGCGCCGCGCGGCGCGGTCGCGCCGGCCGCGCAGCCGCAGCCGCAGCCCCAGCCGCAGGCGCCGAAGCAGAGGCCGCGGGTCGGGCCGTCCAGCTGGTCGGTTGTTGCGATGGGCGGGGCCGGCGGCGGCCTGGGGGCCGGCGGCGGCGGCGGGGGCCTGGCGTCGCTGGCGCTCGAAGAGTTTCCGAGCCTAGCCGAGTCGATGGGCGCCGCCGCCACAGGCCCCGCCGGGAGCGGCGGGACGGCGGGCGCCCCAACAGCCGCGGGCCCCGGCGGCGGGGATGGCAGGGGCGCCGCCGAGCGCGAGGCTGCAGCGCAACCCCTCGACGCGCAGCCCGGCGGCGGCGGCACTGCCGGCATGCCGGCCGAGTCCCGGCAACAAGGGCTGGCAGCGGCGTGGGCGGCGGCGGCCGCGCAGACCGCGGCTTGCGGGGGCGCGGACGCCGATGCCGGCGGCGCGGGGGAGGGCCGCGGCGGCAGTGGAGGCCGCGGCCGCGGCCGGGGCCGGCGGGGTCCCAAGCGCGTCAGCAGCGGCGGCGGCGGCGGCGGCGGCGGCGGCGGCGGCGGCGGCGGCCACGGCATCGTCGCCGTGCTATGGGTGGGCGTCGAATACGAATGCTTCCAAGACGGCCGGCGGCTGATCGCCGACAGCTCGTTGAGCGGCCTCGGCGGCGGCGGCGGCGGCGGCGGTGGCGGCGGCGGTGGCGACAGCGCACTGCGGACTGTGTTTGGCGCGTGGCCGCTCGCGATCGAGTGGCCGCCGCCCCAGCAGCAGCAGCAACAGCAGCAGCGGCAGCCAGCGGCCGAGCAGCAACGGGAAGCGCCCGCCACCTTTCGGCTCGCCAGGCTTTGGGTGGCGACGCCAGAGGAACCGGGCCTCTGCTTCGAGGCGGCGCCCGTTCTGTCCCTTCCCGAGGCGCGGCTGGCCGTCGCCTCTTCGGTCGCCGACTCGGACTGCGGCGGCCCGGCCGGCGCATGCCTGCTGCCGCCCGGCGCGCTGTGCGCGCTGCGGCTGCCGCCGGTGCTGGCCGTGCCGGGCGGCGGCGGCGGCGGGGCGGACTGCCTGCTCGACGCCGCCGCCGGCGTGCTGGAGAGCGCTTGGCTCGCACCCGTCGTTGACCGTGCAAGCGCCGCCCGCCCCAGCGCCGACGCCGGTTAACCGAGCCGCGCTGGGTAATCGTGTAAACTGCGTGTCCAGAACGCAGAACGCGCTGCTAAAACGCAAAGATGCAGGCTCTCAGAGCGCACATTGGAGGGGCGCGAGCTGGGGTCGCCCCATCTCGCCGCGGCGGCAGGCGCGGCCTGGTGGTGAGAACCAAGGGCGCGCATTGAATGCGACGGGTGCGCCGCATGCTCGGCAGCTGGGCCGAGCAGCAGCGAGGGGCGGATGCGCGCGCGCTGCGTGCCCTCACCGCTGCCGCCGCTTCGCCCCCCCTGCAGGCGCGCGCGTCGGCGTCGCCGCCGCCGCCCTTCATGCCGCCGCAGCTGTCGGAGATCGCGGAGCCCGCCGCGCGCGCCATGGCGGCGCGCATGCGCCGCGTGCCCGTGCCGCTGCCCTCGCTCGGCCTCGACGCGCTGCCCACCGCGCACGTGCCGCCCGCCGGGTCGCACGCCGACCGCGCCGCGCCGCCGGTCGTGCTGCTGCACGGCTTTGACAGCAGCAGCCTGGAGATGCGGCGGCTGCACCCGCTCCTGGAGGCGGAGGTGGAGGCCCACGCAGTCGACCTGGTGGGCCCTTTGTCATAAGGGTTTAGGGCTCGTCAGGGTTCAGGAGTGTGTGCGGAGGGGCGCGCGCACGGGGCGCATATAGCAGTTCGATTCAAACCCGCCAAGTTTGATCGGGCTGCGCGCCGGCCCTGGTCCCGCGGCAGCCGCTGCCCTGAACCCCGCCCCTCACCCGCCCGCGCCCCTCACCCGCCGCCCCCCACCCGCCGCCCCCTCACCTGCCCCCGCCCCCGCCCCCCCAGGTCGGCTGGGGCTTCACCGACCACACGCCCTTTGCCAAGGACAAGGACCTGCGCATCACCCCCGCCCAGAAGAGGGAGCACCTCCTCAACTTCTGGAGGGACCACGTGGGCAGGCCGATGGTGCTCGTGGGCGCCAGCCTGGGCGGGGCGATCGCGCTGGAGTTTGCTTTGGAGCACCCAGAGGTGGGCCGGCACCGCGGCTTGCGATGGGGTTCGTGCCCGCTCGCCTTCCGGTGCCGTTGGTGACCGTCATGCTTGCCCGGCGGCCTGCGTGCACGCGCGCGGGGCGCGTCCGCACCCAGCCGACCACGCACCCACCGCGCCCGATGCCAAAGCCGGTGCCGCGCGCCACAAGCCGCCGCGCTTGCCGCCGCGGCATGCCCCCACCGCCCTCCCAGCCGCGCCGCAAGCCGCCACAAGCCGCCGCCGCCCCTCCCCCTCCCCCCAGGCCGTCGAGCGCATCGTCCTGATTGATGCCCAGGGCTTCATCGACGGCATCGGCCCCATGGCCAGCCTGCCCCGCCCCCTCGCCGCCGCGGGCGTGTGGTTGCTGCGCACCGAGGGGCTGCGCATGGCTGCCAACCGCATGGCGTACCGCGACCAGGCGTTTGCCACAGAGGACGCCATGCGCGTGGGGCGGCTGCACACGCACCTCGACGGATGGTGGGGCGGGGTCTGGGGGGTGTGACTGAGACCCCAGCGGCGCGCATGGGCTGCGCAGGGGCCTGGCGCGCTGGGCCGCTGGGGCTGAGCGCGGCCCCACCTCGCCCCCCCCCCCAGGACCGATGCCAACGTTGCCTTCATGCGCGGCGGCGGCTACGCCATCAGCAGCAAGCTCAGCCGGGTGCAGCAGCCGGTGAGTGCTGGTGGTGGCGTGCGTGTGTGTTGGGGGGGGGGGTGCGGGACGGCACGCGTGCATGCGGCCGCGCATGCGTATGACACTCTGACGCATGCACATGAGGGCGCCAGTCCGCCGGCGCCCTCAAATGCACATAATACATCTGTGAATGCAGCGACCCACATCAAAACCAAACCGCGCCGCAGGTGCTGGTGCTGTGGGGCCGCCAGGACCAGATCCTGGAGCCCCGCTACGCCACCCAGTTCCTCGAAACGCTGCCCGACGCGCGCCTGCGCTGGCTCGAGGACTGCGGGCACTGCGGGCACCTGGAGAAGCCGCGGGAGACGGCGGACGCGATCCTCGCGTTTGCGAGGGGCGGCGAGCTGGAGGGGGCGCTGCGGGCGGGGGACGCGGTGGCGGCGGGCGCGGCGCGGCGCTGAGGCGCCGGCCTGGCGCACTGATTGAGCGGCTTGCTGCTCTCCCGGCGTTGGCTGCCTCTCATAACTTGAATTCGTGCCGAGTTATCTGCGGAGTGGGCTGATGACGTGGGCGCGTACGTATGGGTCAAACAGTCCCCCGGACTGCGTGTGGCGAGAGGGTGCCACTGCACAGGCGCAGGACTTGCCGCCGCGTGCTTTGGGATCCCATGAGGCTGGCGGGCGGTGCATTGGATACTGCAACAGGGCAGGGCTGGCATCGGGCGCGGGGCCGCGGTGCTCCCCTCTGTGAACGCCACTTCAGCTGCCCCGCAGCTGCTGGCCCTGGCCCCCCCGACCAGATCTCGGGGCTGTGCGCGTTCTCCTGGAGCTGAATAATCAAATCAAACCAGTTGGCGCTCCTCAAACAGGTGCGCCACTCGCCCAAACCACCCCGCGCGCGCTGTGGGCGGGAGAAAGGGCGCTGCGGCGCCCTTTCTCGCCTAGAATTACGAGCGCTATTCGCACAGAACACCGTACGAAGCGCAGCGGTGCGTGCCACGCGTCCCGGGGACCTGACCTGGCGCCCGTGTGCCTGCTTCGCCCCGCGCGCAGGTCGAGCCCACCCATGGCAGGTGGCCAGGTCGACCCGGGAGGGGGAGGCGGCGAGCTGGGCTCGCCCAATGACACGGCGCGCCGAGCGCGCGCCGCGCTGCGCGCGCCGCTACCGGTCGACGCCCCGCTGCCGACAGGGATCGGCGCCGTGGACGATGGTGGGCTGCGGGGGTGATGTAGCTGGTGTAGGGGCCCGGTGGGAGAGCCTTCGCATGCCATGGGTGCCGCGTGCGTGCTGCGCACACCCCGCGGCGTGCAGCGTGCTGCGCAGCTGTTGACTGCGCCCCCCACGACCGCCCGCCGCTCCTGCAGTGCTGCCGCGCATCCTGTCGCTGCTGCCCGTCGCCACAGGCGACCTGTGCCGCGCCACCAGGTGGGCGCGCCTCGCCGGTCCTCTCGCCCAGCAGCCGCGCGCGCGCTCACGGCTGCCGCGGGGGGGTGCTTAACTTGGCCCTCGTTTCCCCTCCCCACCGGCCCGCCCCCGAGCCCCTCCCCTTCCCCGCCCGACGCCGCCGCCCCCAACCCGCACGCGAACGCCAGCGTGTGCAAGGCGTGGGCGGCGCTGTCGGGCTGCCGCGACCTCTCGGCGGTGTGGCGGGAGGCCTATCTCAGCCGCTGGCGCCTGCGCGGCAGCTGCGACGGCGCGTGGCACGCGCTGTACAGCCGCAAGATGGCCAAGGCGCGGTTCTGGTGAGCGCGCCGCGCGCCAAGGGGGCGCCGCATCCCGCCAGCAGCGGCGCCCGCGCCTCTGTGGGTGCCCGGACCAAGGGGCCGCGCGCGGCAGCGCGCCGCCGCCGCGGCGGGCTGCGCGCCCAGCCGCAAACCATTGCCGCCGCCGCCCCCCACGCCTTTGGCCCCCCGCCTCCCCTTTGCCCCCCTCCACCAAACCCAACCAAACCCAACCAAACCCCAAGGGCCGGCAAGTACGCGTCGGACTCGCTGTACGGCCACGGCGGCGGCGTCAAGGCGCTGCAGCTGCTGCCGCAGCACAACCTCGTGGCCACAGGTGGGCGCGCGCTCCGCGGGCGCGCGGCACGCGAGTGCATATGCAGGATGCGCGTCGCCCAGCTTGACCGCGCTGCCTGACCGCGTTCACCCACGGCCGTGTTTCGCGCGTGCCGTGAGCCGCCCTCTCCCGCCAGCCTTGCCGCCCCCCCTTTGGAGCCCTCACCCCCCCCCCCTCCCGCCCCCCGCGCGCGCGAACCTCGAAACCCGCCCAAAGGCTCCCTCGACCGCACCGTCCGCCTGTGGGACCTGCGGGAGGGCATGCCCGTGTCCGTCAGCCGCCCCGCCGGCGGCACGGTCCGCGCCGTCGCGCTCGACGACGCGGCGCTCTTCTCCGGCGGCAGCGACCACCTCATCCGCCTCTGGGAGGCGGCCGCGCCGGCCCCGGCGGCGCCGGCCGCCGCGGCCGGAGGCGGCGCGAGCTCGGCTGACGAGGCGGACGCGGCCGCGCTGATGGATCTCGACGCCGACAGGTCCGGCGGCGACGGCGGGCCGCTGTTTGACCTGGCCGGGCGCGAGCGGCTGCTGCAGGGCCACATCGGGCCGATCTCGAGCCTCAGCCTCAGCCGCGAGGCGCTGTACTCGGGCTCGTGGGACACCACCGTGCGCGTGTGGCGGCGGGCGGACGAGTGAGCGGCGGGGGCGGCGGGGCCGGGAGCGCGATGCTCCGCCTGCCAGCGCTGGCTGGGGCGCGCCCCTGCGCCCCAGCCTCGATGCCCCGGCCTCGAAAGCCGTCTGCCCACTGCAGCGGCACGCGCGCGGCACGCGCACTCACGCGCCGGCGGCCGCCCCTCCCACCCCTCCCCCCCCCGCAGCTGGGAGTGCTCCGCCGCCCTCCGCTACGGCGACTGGGTGCTGGACGTCGCCGCGCGCGGCGCGCTGCTGCTGGTGGCCGCGGCGCGCGAGGTGCACGCGCACGACCGCGCCACGCACAAGCTGCTGCACAAGGTGTGTGTTTGTGCGCGGGCGGGGGCTTGTTTGGGGGGAACGCCACGACTCGTGCGTGTGTGGTTGAGGCCGGGCGGCTCCACCGCCTGGTGAGCAGCCTTTCAGGCGTCCTTCAGCCCAAACGCCCCCGTGCCCTCGGGGTCCCGCTCGGCCCCGCGCGCGCGGCGCGCGCCCGCCCAACCGCGCCCCGACCCTGGCGACGCCCCGCCCGCAGCTTGAGGACCCCCACGACGGCGCCGTCTCCTGCCTCGAGGCGCCGGAGCATGGCTCGATGCTCTACACGGGCGGCGCAGACGGCCTGGTGCGCGCGCGCTGCGGTCTCGTCTCGAGCTTGCGTGCCGCTTGACAGGGGTGTTGGCAGGGTTTCGTTTGGGTCGTGGGCGGACAGAGGAGCTTGGGGGCCCAGGGTGGATGAAGAGGTGAAGGGACAACCCACAGACAGGGCCTCAGGTGTTTGAGACTTTGAGCCTTCGAGGGTCCCGTGCCCAACCCCGCCCGCGCCCGCACCCCCCGGACGCCGCAGGTGCTGGGCCACGACCTGCGCATGCGCGCCGACGCCGGCTCGGTGGTGGTGTGGCACCACAACGCGCCGGTGACGTCGCTGGCGTTTGAGGACCCCTGGCTGGTCTCCGCCTCATCCGACGGCATGGTGCTCATGACAAACGCGGACGCCGCCGCCCCCACGCGGTTCGGCGGCGGCGGCGGCGGCGGCGGCAAGCGCGGCGGCGGCGGCGGCGGCGGCGGCGGGGAGGGGCGCACCTTCAGCCCCTCGACGCGCAGAAACCTGGTGGCCGGGGGCCCGGGCGCGGGGGAGCCCGTTTATGTGGTTGACATTGCGGACCAGTACCTGGCGGCCGGCGGCCGGAGGGACGTGGTGGCGGTTTGGGACTTCACGGCCGCAGAGGAGGCCGCCGCGCGCGCCGCGGCGGCGCGCGCGTCGCGCGCGGCGCGCAAGGGCGGGCGGCGGCGCGGGGCGCGCGGCAGCGGCGGCGGCGGGGGGTCGGGCGGCGGGGGCTCGGGCGGCGGCGGCGGTGCGCCGGGGCAGCAGCAGCTGCCGCCTCAGGCGCAGCTGCCGGTCGCGCTGCCGCGCTCGGCGCCGCAGCAGGTGCCGCACCGCGCCTTCCACCGGGGCGCCGCCGCCGGCGGCGGCGGCGCTGGCGCTGGCGCCGGCCCCAGCGGCAGCGCGGGCGCAGGCAGCTGGCACAGCCCCGCGTCTGCGCCCCGCGGCGCCGCCGGCTACGGAGCGTCAGCGCCGGCCCCTCAGCAGCCGTGGCACCTGCCCCACTGGCCGTCGGGTGGCACGCCCGCGCATTATTTCGACACTCGCGGCCAGGGCGGCGCGGGCCACTGCAGCTCCCCCTCCCCGCCGACCCCGCGCAACGGCGGCCCCGCCCGCACCCGCGCGCGCCCCGGCGGCGGCGGCCCCGCGCCGGGCCCCCGCCCGCCGCCGCCGGCGCCCGCGCTCGCGCCGCCGGCGGCGGCGGCGGCCGCGCCGGGCGGCGGGTGGGGCGCCGGCGCGGCGCGGGGGCGGATGACTACCCTGCACCCTAGGGGCGAGCCGCCGCGGCGCTGACTCCTTGGCCTGTTCCTCCCGCCTCTCGGAAAGCCATGAAACGCGGGCTGCACGCACGGGAGCCGCAGCGAGCACGGGGCCGCCTTCCTGCCGGGCCGCCACGCGCTGCGCGGCGCAGGGGGCGGCGACCAGGGGGCGCACGCGCTGCGGTTTGAGAGGCGCCACCCCTCTCCCCTCCCCCCCCAAAGGCACCAAACGCGCTCACCGAACCAAACCACCCCCGCGCCGCCCACTGCGGGTCCCTCGCGATTGCCCGCCGCTACCTTGCAAGCCGCCGACCCCGCCCCTCCCCCGGGCCCGGCCCCCCTTTCTATGCGCTGCCCGGCGCCCAGCCGCGCCGCCAAGACCCTCCGCCCCGCGCGCCCAACAGGCCTGCAGGCAGTGTTGCTTTGAGAGCAAACCGGAACCGGCTTGCCGCGCCGTTTGTATACAAGTCTTTGCCCGCACGCATAGCCGCCCCCCACGGCGCGGCGGCCGTGCCCCCACACACTGCTCGCGCCGCGGCATTCCTTCACCGCGCGGCGGCGGCGGCTGCGGCGGTCGCGACGATCCGCGGCGCGCCGCCGCCGCCGCCGCCGCGCGCACGGAGAGCGTGTTTTGGCCCTTTGTCTGTGTGGCTGCGGCGCGCCATTCCGTGCCTGCGCGAAAGTGTGCACTTTCTCCAAACTCGGCAGCGGCGGCCATCCGGCGCCCCTTCATTTGACGCACGCTTGCTTTGTTTTGAAGAGCCCCAACCCGATGTCCCCCCTCCGCCGCGTGCGTTTTGCGTGTGCCGCAACAGCCGCATCAACTAGGCCCCGCCCCCCGGCCGGCTGTTTATGTTTTTGCCGCACCGCGCAAACGAGCGCCCTTGTACATTCTTACCCTGCCTTGATGTAACCAAACCGTTTTGCCTCCCCGGACCGACGCGCCTGGATCGTCCCATTGCAATCCTGGATGCTGCCAGGAGCAGCTCGCGCGCGGCGGCGGGGCCCGGTTCGGGCGGCGGGCGCCGACGCGCGGGCGCCGAGGTTGCGCGGCGCGCGCGGCGCGGCACGCCCGCAGCCTCCGCCCCCCGCCGTCGCCGCCCACCCCCACGTCAGGGCGGCGGTGCAACTTCAAGAGTCCCCTCCCATCCCA